>JAQIUQ010000651.1:0-87500 GCA_030378365.1 Hybognathus amarus
CACACCCTACATCTTGGATGCCCTTGAGGTAAGCTAAAACATATCAAAAATGTATTTCAAAGTAAACTAACCCTTTAGGTCTCTTCTAGTCAACTAACGGTTAGTTGACTATTAGGGGGCAGCCATAGCCTATACCATGGTCTGTCAGAATACGCTATTCTGATTGGCTGGAAGGTCAAACCGCATAATGTAGTTCCAGTCAGTTCCGTTCGCCGTTCTACTTGTCAGAGTTGGCAAGTAACCAACTGCCTTGCCTAGGAGGGTATTACCCAATTTTAACGCACTTCGTGGAGTCGAGTGGTTTCTTTGCCTCCATGCCATATGTAGAGGTAAAATCAGGTAATGCACACCTAGCCGTGGATTATCAAGCTTTAAAAATGGGAAAATATGAATAAATACTATAGTAATATATACATAATTTACTAAACATCTCCAAGTACCAAAATTTCCTCCACGTTTGATTCTCAGACATAAAGTTAAAGCCTAAATACAAAGCGTCTTCAAAAGAAAATTAATATTGAATACATTATAAATATTTATCACGTTTTTCTTGTGCTTTATAGAACAGATCAGAATCCCTGACAGGAATCAGAGATTAGAGGCATGTAAGAGAGACAGGTCTGTGGGTGCTGCATTTTCTGTTATGTGTGGCATGTGGTCCTATCCTTCATCCTCCCAATTTTGAAGTACTTAATCTTAAACTAAACATTGTGGACCATGTTTTTGAGACGAATTGACTGGATAAATCTCCACCAAGAGGTTTCTAGGGAAACCAAGCCAAAAGATTAACAGTTGGTTAACATGCCAACCCAGCACTCAACAAGAATCCGAGCCCAAGGGGTAACTTCTGTTATCAAATACTGAATACAGACTGATATCTCAGCATACATACATATAGTCTTGGACATGGACTTGGACCTTTTGTTAATCTCCTGATGTGATCCATCTGCCCTTAGAAGATAAAAAATATACCATCATACCATACAGTGGTCTGACATAAATGAGAATAACTAATTTGCCAATGCCAAATTTTTGAAGAAGTAACTTAAAAAAAACTGCTGTGAAAAAAATTAACTGCTCTGCATGAAGGCATAAAAAGCCTTAATAAACAAGGCAGATATCAAATTTCATATGCAGCTCAAGTGCTTCATCCCTTCATTTCCTTCAAATTATTGAGTAGTTAATTTATGAAGTTCCGCAGCACGTCCTTCTCAGAAGTACACCAGTAGCAGGTTTCATTTCCAACCCCAATTAGTTCTACATGAATCAAGGGGGCATTAAGGGACACATTGTGATGAGTGCTGGAGTTCACATATTGAGGCCGTACATGTATTGATAGGTTTGTTTTTGGAGCGTCATTAGCTGTTTTATTTTTCCAACACACTATAGTATTAGTGCACATGGGCGTCTTCACATTTATGAGCATAAGCTTGTATGCTCTCAGCTCGTATTCATTCTCTGCCAGCTGCCATCCCATTTATCTCTGACTCCTCCCGCGGGAGGGAGAACAGATATGAGTAATAGTTCCTACATTAAGTCTGCGCTTTGGTGCTTGTCGATTCACTTCGAGAGCAGAGAACAATCTGACTTCTGAAAAGACCTTGCGGAAGTGTGACCTTTGACTTCCCGAGATGAAAAACCTCAGGCCGCCTGATCTCCTTAGTGTACATATAGGTATTCATACATAATGTTCACACATATTTTGCATGTTCAGAGATGGACTGAACTAAAACTTGAACAAATATGGCTATATGTTCAAAATAGATGTATTTAAGGCACACTATGTAATTTTCACCACTAGAGGTCTTTTATTCAAAACAAAGGTGTTCGCTTGATGACGGCTTGATTCTGCCGGAAAATCATGGGGGTTGAGGTACCTCTACAGCCGGTGGAGGATACTACGTGACTTGTGCAGAAATCATATTCATGGATGACCAGTATCAAAGACTTATTAACGTTACCGAAAGCCGTTTGAGCGGAACGAAGCCGCTGGAGTGATTGCTAATTACTAGCACAACACACAGTTAGAGAGCAAGTGGAGCTTTTATTATGTCGCTTCTTCTGGTCATGCTTATGTGGGGTAAAGCAGCGCTGTTTTATCATATTAGATACATTTAAGTATGATGGAAGATGTTATAATGCTACTCTGTGCGTCTGCTCTGCGGCTTTATTGAGACACTTGTTGCACACTGAAGTGAGCTAAGATTGATATAAGGGATGGTAAATATAGTACTCGCGGTAAATCAAGAAAATGAGATTTAAACAAAAAGACTGTGTTGAGCTGTATAACAATGATCAGTTTTCTGTTGATAAAAGTATCCAAACAGTTGCTCGCCTGTCTAATAAAACTCATAATATATTAAAGCATTTTTGGTGTTTACATGGTTTCTACAAAATAAAACCGGAAATTGGTTGATAGGCGACAACGGTTAAAACTGGCCTGGTTAAAACTGCTTATTTCTCTGGATTTAATCATGTACTGTAAAAGATCATGTATACTGTATATGGTCACAGTTTTAAAATCTTAACAAATGCTTTGTCATTAAACAATTTTCAAACCCATTTTAACGGTGTTAATTTTTTTTTTTTTTTGCAAGATTAACAGCCTTTTTTGGCCTAGCAAACTTTGTAGTTTTTTTCACATGCTTTTGCAACTGGACGTGGCATGCGTGGCACTGCACTATGGAACCCATTCATTTCAATGGCTTGAACGTTTTGTTGCTTCATCGACCAAATCACAAGTGGATCTAGCTAGACTGGAAACAAAACAACAGGCACGCGCGCTAGGGCTGCACGATTAATCGCACGATGTTGATATGTGCATCTAATCATT
This sequence comes from Hybognathus amarus, assembly GCA_030378365.1. Taxonomy (NCBI): domain Eukaryota; kingdom Metazoa; phylum Chordata; class Actinopteri; order Cypriniformes; family Leuciscidae; genus Hybognathus; species Hybognathus amarus. Next base: position 2,834 of record JAQIUQ010000651.1, read on the forward strand.
AAAGCCGGTTCCTTGATTAGCAGTAAAATCACCTTCACCTGCTTTCAGATGGAGCGGCATTTACTACAAAGAGCCGTAGTTAACTGACAAGCCATAGTTAACTACTGTATACAATCGTTTTATTGATAGACAGTGTTACATTGGGAGATTATTTGCTCCAAGTGAGAATGTTAGTATGAAACTGAACACTGTAAATGCCAATGTTGTTTTCAATAAAATAACATTTGCACAAAGCAAGCCGATCCAGTTTTCCATGTTGATGATAGCAAACCCTATGGGGTTGTTCGGCCCAAATAGTCCAGAAGAATTTAAATTAAAAAAAAATTTAAATGCACAGCTTCCATGGAATGGTCCGAAATTTGGTGACTTTGTTGATATTTGGTATTTGAACACCCAAAAAAATTGGGCACAGGATGTGAATAGTCTAAGTGGTTGTAAAAAAAACAAATAGTCACACTTGGGGTGTTCGGGTCCAGAATGGAACCGCATGGAAAATAAATGAGTTTTTTTGTGCGAACAATCTACAACTCAGCCACGATCTTGAAAAAAGCACACAGCATTGAAGGGTGAATCTATAAAACATCAAGAGTGCAAAACAGACACATCCAGACACACACACAAACACACTTTTATACACAAACACACCAGAAAATTCAGATTATACATGTTTTGCATTTTTAAAATGCTCGGTTTGTCCACCAGATGGCATCAATCTCATTTAAAAAAAATGCTTTTATGAGGCCTAGGCTTGACTCTAAAATGAAATACAGGCTTTAATTTTTTATGTTCAATGGGGGGAAATTGGTCATAATTATTGCATTAATAGTAATTATACATTTTTTTTATTTTTGAAATTTTCTCAAAACACCAAAAAGGAAAAGAAAAAATATTATAAAAAATAAGTAAAAAAAAAAAAAATATATATATATATATATGATTTTTTTTTTTTAATATGATTCCCGCCCTTTGGGTCCATTTGGACGCCGAACACCCCGAGTGTGACTGAAACGAACAACCCCAGAGGGTTGAAATGAGAAAAAAAAATTATGCAACAAAAAGTAATCAAGAGACATTTAGAATAAAAAATGTGTGATTAATTGTGATTAATATGGTTAACTATGACATTATTACGATAAAATATTTTAATCTTTTGACAGCACAAATATATATATATATATATATATATATATATATATATATATATATATATATATATATATATAAACTGTATATTATATTGATGATAAGATTAGAAAGTCACTGTTGTAAAGCACAGCAGTTGTCTGATTTAATTTGCTCACGTCAGATAAACAGTGAGGGACTTTCATTCAGCCTATTTGAAGCTCCATCCAAATGGCTTGAACTGCCAAAATCTGATTTCACTGTTTTTTTTTACTCCAGTGCAGACTGTTTAATGCACAGAGGTGGCAAAAAAAATTCACCTACTACAATTGCTGCAAATAATGTATAACGTTCAAAAGCTGATTGCTGATTCTCACGTACAAAGCCACAGAAAAAAAAACATGCAGTGATTTTCTTAGCCATAAGTACAGCAATAAAAAATAGTTGCATTTATTTTTCTACTCACATACTCAAACAGCGACAAAACAATTTCGGCTTTGGCCACTCAGGGACTGAGTTTTGGACCCCCAAACTTCATCTAGTGAATAAGTGTCTAACTATGTAAACGGTTAAAAGGCCGGTAAAGGCCAGCAGTACAGACAGTCTGACTGCATAATGAGCTTTACTGTATTCTGAAGCAGAGGATGGGCTCTTTGATCAGGGCTCTGTTTCCTCTCTGCCGAGAAGGCCCTTTGTTTTGGGGACTGAATGATAGGGGCTGACAGGTTTGATGGGCATTTTGACAGCTCTCGATTCGCTGCTGAATGTCTCAAGTGGTAGCAGGAGCAAAAAGGCAAGACCTGCACACACACACAAAAACCAACATATATGCACAGTAATGGAGAGCTAATTGTTGACGCAGAGCCAAATCTGGCCGTTTATGAGTGGGTAGGCGGCCACGGCTGACCGAAAACGAGAGAGAAAAGAGAAAATGGAAGAGTGTTTCAGTAAAAAAGTGAGCAAAACGGGAGAGAGAATACTTTTGAACGTTGAATGACTGTTCAGCCCTCTACTATGGAGCTTTCAGGCCGGTTCCCAGAGGAGAAAAAAGCAAAAACCTTCCAAACAAACACACATGGACTGAATTCATAAGCAAACAGGACTCACCACCTACATATGCTGCGTGTTTCTGAACTCACTGAGCCTCTCTCCTCAACCTTGCTTTTCCTTTCCATATCCTAACTCACATCCCACATTTACTTTCATATTTCACTCCCCTCTTTCCCCGTTTCTCCGATATAGCAGACATAATAAATTCCCACGTCAAGCCATCTCACTCAAAAATGAGAGGTCGAAAGGGTAGCCACTTCCCTTTGTTTTTGAGGTAATTAAGTCTCGAAGGGGGCCGGGGTTACTTTGGAAGGTTTTAAAACGTGCTTTTGTGTTGTTCTGCAGCCTTCTCAAATTCTAAAGCTTGATAAAAATGATGTCCCTGTCCTATGATAGTATGTGTTAGTGCTTGTCTTAAAGCAACAGTTCACCAAAAAAATAACCCCTCGTGTAAATCTAAACCAGGGGTTTTCAAAGTCGGGCATGGAGAGTTTAGCTCATATTTGCCTCATCACAACTGCCAGGAAGTTTCTAGTATGCCTTGAAAGAGCTTGATTGGCTTGTTCAGATGTGTTTAATTGACCTATGGCTAAGCCACACCCCCCCCCACTCACTCACACAAAACAGTCAACATTCAGGAACAGGCGCTATGGCAGCTGTCACTGTAGGTTATTGGTGATTTCTGGAGACAGAAAGATTATATATCATCTCAAAGTCACCAAAGTCACGAAGGTCGATGAAAGCTCCAGGCAAAAGTGTATAGGTCACAGTGTAAACGTGATAAACCGCATATTGTTGCCATCACCGTTTAGTGCTACAGTATTTACATGAATCATTCAGCGCAACATTGTTAACATTTGTTATCTCGGTTATTTACAGATACGTTAATGAAGCTAAGTGACATGATGTACAACGCAGCTAGAAGCTAATGTTAAAGTTTTCTATTGTTAGTCTAATTTTAGCCTAACATTACGTTAGAGATTTTAAAGATAACGTTCAAATACGTTGTTGACTTAACTTAGAACAGATGTAGACATCCTTGTTTAATTAATCCACGTTTAGTTGTGTTGTGGTGTCACTTATCTCGGTTGAGATGTGGCTTGGGAAAGGGTACAAAACATACACACCGTTGCCCACCCTTTCGGGAACCTAGTGTCGGAGTTGCATGTACCCCATGCACACTGTTTGTACCATTTAAACTTAAAATGAAAGGAAAACGAATGAAAACTGAATAACTGCAATGCATTTCAATGGCACGTGGAAGCATAGAATGTCCGAGTGTATTGGGTTAGCTGCGCACTGTGATTGGCTCATCGCGTTTGAGGACGTGGCTTAGCCATAGGCTCAATTGGGGTTGGAGCTAAACTTTGCAGGACAGTTACCCTCAAGGAGCAGGATTGGACACCCCTGTTCTCAAACTCCAACGCATTCCCATCCTGAGGGCGTCATATAGGTGGACGCTTTTGACATTGCGTCTGAAATCGACGGACGCAGATGGCACCCTTTAGCGTCAATATAACAAGCTTCAGTTATGGGTAGGTTTAGGTCTGGGGTAGACCCCTAGGAGGCGCCTTCTGGCTCATATATATCTGCATCTCCATATTGCACGCTAAAGGGTGCCCATGTGCATCGGATGTAGATGCAGTTTCAAAAGCGTCACCTATTTGATTGAGTTACACTTAATGGCTCAGCCCACTGCTATATATACTCATATATTAGTGATGCGCGGGTTCGAACTCGCGACCCGCCGGCTCGGGTTGGGCGGGTAAAGAAATTGTCACTTTATTTGCGGGGCGGGGTTGGGGCGGGTCAATAATTTTTTTTTTATCCATGTAAGTTGCTTGCAATTTCCAGCCTATATTGAATATTTGGGAAGATCTATTTTCATATTTTATAAGGTTATTTGATAAGGTTATAATACGATTGCCATAGCAACGTAACTTGCGTGAGGTTCCCAAACCTTTGGTGTCATGTGACACATCACGAAAGCGGCGCGTCAAGCAGCTCCCGCCGACAGCCGACAGTCAACAGTCATCAACAACAACGGAGAACTGAAAGTGAAGATGGAAGACGAGGTGCGGGAGAAATTGAGGTCGGGAATATACATGATTAAAAGAAAAAAGGTCAGGCTGCTAAATCTAATGTTTGGGAGTGGTTCTCAGAAGTAGTTGCAGCAGTAGACAACAGTAGTCTTGGCTACCTGAAGTGCAACTCTTGTGGAAAATAAACAAACAGGTAGCGCCACAAAATGGGCACTTTCCAGCATGTCAAGACATATTTGTGGGGGATCTAAGAAATAAAAAATGGTTTAGCCTATTAGATGAATACAAATGCTGCTTTGTAAATGTTGAAAATGTTTATTAATATGACCTGATTTATGGTTCATATTCATAATCGTCTGTTGTTGCCAGTTTACAGGGCGATATGTTTCCAAGCACTTTCAGGCTGAAATAAAGGCTGTTTTCATTTACATTACAATGCCTAGTAGCTACTATGTCTTTTTAACGGTCGCGAGTGTGTGCGGGGCAGGTTGTAAAAATAGAGACAGTGGTGCGGTGCGGGCTGGGGCGGGCCAAATAATTTCATAAAAGCGGGACCCCGCGGGTTGGAAAAATAAGCCGACCATACTATATATATATATATATAAAATCACTACTTATATATATATATATATACCGCATCACTACTATATATATATATATTTAAATTTGATTTAGATAACATTTTAAATTTTACAATGTTGAAATATGTCAACATTTATTACATTTTATTAATATTTTTAAACATTGTTTATGTAACACTGTTAAAGTTGTCAATAGAACACACAAGGGTTCATTCTGAGGCCCCGTTACACAATGGGAAAATGGCCGTTGAACCCAGTTTGCCCTCTCATTTACACGAAACGCAGTTTTTATCACTGAAAACTATTATTTCTAAAAACTCGGGCGAAGGTGGAGATTTCTGAAAACGCCGGTTATGTGTTGCCGTGTCAACTGGGAGAAACGGCGTTTTAGGTTCTCTCTTGTCCAATTCTGAGAATTCTGATTGGCTTGCATGGCTCTATCCTTAAACCCTCACACTGCCGCCAATAGGTTTGGCATAGTTATGATGGCGCTTCGATGGCGTACATATGCAGGGCTGTGAATGATGTTATTTTAGAAAACGGAGAGGGGGAAATATCCGTTTTGCTAAACACCCGGCTTTGTGTAAACGTGGCCTAAGTATACAAAACTAGGTTCGACTCTAGGAGGATAGAAATAACTTTAGGCCAAATAGAGTAAATCAGCGAACAGCCAGCACATTTATTGTAAATGAAACAACTCAACAAATGCTTCAATTGCAAAATATATATTGAGGTCTCTAAATGGAGGAAGAAAAAACCCCAACAATGTTTAGTTCAGATTGTGCACAAAAGATCCAAGAATAAAAGACAAAAATATGAAAATAAAGAAAATGAAATGTCCAAAAGTCCTCCTGGTTCATTTGAAAGTTGATGTGTTTGTGTGTGTGTGTAAAGTTAATTGTTTATGTAAGGCCTTTTTCTACTACCCGGGTAGTGTATGTGTATCAAGCAACAACTTAGCTGTAATTTAAATGAATCCCACGATGCAAACAGATGAAAACTGGTCCGGGTTAAACATCAGTAGCGCAGTAGGCCCTTCAGCAAATCATGGTCTGGTTCGCCATAGTTCACAATTGATCTTTTCACAGAATGGGAGAAAAAACAATCAGAGTTCACAGAAGTTTCTCAACATCAAAGGGAATTCCATTTTGAACCAACTTCATAAATCTTATGAAAAGTTTAACTCTTTTCTTTTAGAAAATCACTATTTTTAACAATGATGTTATGCAATGAACAATGACAAAGTGTTAAACTCTGGGGTTACATTTACATTATAGCAATGAGAAAGGACTCAGTTTATATAATATATTTAGATTTTAGGCAGAAACATTGAATGTGCTGAAAGGAAAAGAAAACAGAAATTCCCTGGACTGGCAAGCTTCAAAAGGGACCAAAAACCATCATAAAAGTGCTAAAAGATCCATCACTGCTCTCAAATCTATAATTTGTGCGTCTCACATATTCAAACTTTGCATGTCAAGACTCAAGTTTCCACGTCAATGACGATTCGACACTTTTGGTTTTTGCTTCTTCTAATCAAACCATATTTAAATATTCGCAAAATGCAAATGAGATTTGAGAGCTATGGCAAATGAAAAAACAACAACTTGATAACATTTTAGTAGCTATATTGTATGGTTTCAAAGGATGACACATGATGTACCACTGAAACATTTGGTGTAGAAACATTTTTTGCTTGGAAATTGCCAGTTACTCAAAAGTTTTAACAAAGAAACAGCAAGTAACTTTAAAGGAGTAGTTCACTTTAAAAAAAAAAAACTTTTGCTGATAATTTACTCACCCCCATGTCATCCAAGATGTCCATGTTTTCTCTTTCTTCAGTCGAAAAGAAATTAAGGTTTTAGATGAAAACATTACAGGATTTTTCTCCATAAAATGCACTTTACTGGGGAACCAAATGGTTCAAGGTCCAAAAGACAGTTTCAGTGAAAACTGCAAACTGTTCAAAGGGCTTTAAACAATTCCAGATGTATGAATAAGGGTCAAGCGAAATGATCGCTCATTTAACAAAAAAAACAAAGTTTAAGTGTTATAAGCTCAATTGGTCACGTCCTGTGACTGTCCTGTTCAAACTCGTTTATCAAAATAAATCGTTTTGTGTCATTTGGTTCATTCAATCGAACGAAATGAATGAATTGACTCGGAAAATGAATTGACTGGGACTACAGCTAGGTTATGGTACGTCACTAACCCACACATTTGCATCAACCCCTCCCTCAGAATATGCTGAAAATGGCATGGCCATATTTCTGAGGCACATCAACTCGTCGAGTGTGTTGTTCACGCAGCTGTCAGGTCTTCTGTCTTCAGGCTTCCCATGGACGCTGTACTTCCTCAACAATGGATACAATTTATGTTTGATTATGTTCCTGAAAATGACGATCGTATTCGTAATCTAGCGAGTTCAAACACCGGATTCAACAAGAAACTGTTACTAAAACTTGAAGCAGTTCTGACTTTAAAACTAGAGGCAGCTGTTGTTGGGACACAACCTGTAAGTAGGCTAAGACTTCATCATTTCAAATGTATTTGCATGTATAATTCAAGACGTAGCCTTGTGGGTTTTTTTTTTTTCAAATGCCAGCTGCTGCCTTTATAGCCACTACTAGTTAGACTATGCTATTTTGTGTCTACAAAAACGTGACAAACATTATGGACCTGAATTTTCTATAAGTACTAATGTTTTAAACGTATTTTTGATGTATATGCTTTATGACGTTATTTCTGATTTGATCAAGAATCGTAAACATGCCAACGCTGTTTGAGTATAACATTAGTAGCCAGTCAGTTGCTATTGTTGCCAGTCAGATGCTATTGTGTAAAACAAACGTGTATAAAGTTAAAAAATTTAGCAAATTATCATTCAGAAACGTTCAGTAAGAGCCGTGTGTGGTGAGGTTCTGTTTGACTCTCTTCATCGCCGCTTTCTCTGTCTGATTCTGCCTGAAACTGATACTGCAGTTCGACACATATTTACATCTGGACCGGAGCTCATGACATTCCCGTAAAGGTAATGGGCATTAATCTTCCGGACAACGTGAGCGACAGTTTAGCCAATCACAACACACCAGGCCAAACTAACCAATCTGAGCTCACTACGTGTTTCTGAGGGAGTGTTTTCATAGAATCAGGAAGTGAACCGCTCGTTCAGGGGACAGAGGAGAGTGCGGCTGACAATAAAGGTGAAGTTTATGAAAAATAAGAGTTTTAAAAAAAGAAAAACCACGAATACATGTTATATTGCACCCCATAAATACAATCATGCAAAGAAAAGAGCAGTCAACCCCCCCTTTAATGTTAAAAGTGAACTACTTTTAGGTTTTAAAGTAGAAACACTGAAATATTTACTTTTTTGGAGGGGTGAGGAGTGGCCACTATATGCTTTCAAAAAAGAACAGCTATATTCTTTAAAATGTCTCTTAGTGCTCCATAAAAGAAAGGCATAAAGATTTGGAACAACATGAGGGTGAGCAAATCCTCATGTGTGGCTGAACTTTCTTTTACAGGTGGAGGCAGTGAAGGATATGCTTTACCATTTAGAGGAGACCTATCTGAAGAGGAAAGGCACTGAGAGCCACCAGACGGCAAAAGGCTAAAGAGAAGAAAGCCCTAAAAAAGACATCTCCCAGGAGTCCCGCCACACCACCCCAGGGCCAATCTAATGCAGTGGCCCGACCCTCAGCCCAGTCATCCAATAAGTGAAAACCTTCCGCCACTCCACAGACACTTATCTTCTGCCAGGAAGTGGGACACTCCACCAGGCCATTACTCCACCCTGACGGAAATAAATGGAGCTTTGCGGGCGAACCATCATTCCAGATACCGTCTTTCTCAAACCATCCCACATTCATTTTACGAACTCTAGAAAACCCCTTCCCCACACCTCCCCTTCCTGGAGTATCTACATTGGGTTGACATGAATAAAACAGCATCTTTTTCCAAGCATATGTAGCACTGAAAGGGGTCTGTTTCACTTATGTAACTATTCATATAGAATATGGATGAATCTCATGAACACATTCAATAGGAAAAAAAAGTAAGAACTGTACATTTTGTCAAAAGAAAATGAAGCCTGTTTTTAGTTCCATTCATTAATTTTTCTTTGACAATTCAGCTCATTTTCCACTTAAATCTGTTATTACGATAATGCGTTTAACATTTTACTTTAGATTTAAAAAATAATCATTTTTAGTTTTCTCAATTCTGATCACTGCAAGAATATGTTGTCTAAAAATGCCCGTCATGTTTTAACATTTAAATAACTGATCTCAAAATATTTGTATAAAAAATTTACACCAGAAAAGGTAATTAGTATTACCATTAAAGGAGCATAACGCAAAGTCTCTGAGTTTTTGCAGAACTACGCCCTCTGGTGACAAATGAAACTGCGTGCACGCTCATGGAATACCATAGACTTTATAGAGTAGACATATACACGGAATACACGCACGTTCTGCACGAGCTGTTCATCAGGCACACATCTTTTGTTACAGTCATAATGAGGTAATACAGTTATAAATCTGCAAGTCATTTAAAATATATGAAAGGTAAAGGCATTTGAGTAAATTACACACTTATGTAGGCCTATGTGTGTGTGAGGGGGCAAAGAGGGTAGAAAACTTCGGCTTTTGTTTCCATTCGACTCTCATGTTGAACTGTTTTATGTGCTTACTGTATCCAGTTACCTGACTGTATCATTATGGAAAACACGTTCATGAACACGTTTGAGCCCTGACAGGAGACCGCCCGAAGATTCTCCGCCGTTTGTCCGAAAGCCTTCCCGTCCCGATGTTGACTCTAGTCTTATTCCGACGCCTGGAACTTACACAGACAGAAGTTGTACTGTCTCTTGCCTCACGTGGAGTTTGCGTTGGGGTTTGGAATGAACTACAAGCCGGTCTCTTTGGGGCTGTTTTTACACCTGGCCACAATGCGCTTTCTCAGATCTATTTGATTTATCAAAACTTGATTCCATTACCTGGTCACATAAATGTGTTTTTGCAAACGGATATTAATCTGATATTCAATTCCCGCGTTATATACAGATTTCATGAGTGCACTGGCCACCGAAAGCAACAGATAAATCATCGGCTTCGGCTCATCTCCAAAATCAGCAAAGACAGCAATAAGAGAGAGCGGCAGAAGCCCTGGTACGAGATCATTTCATTTCTTAAGGCTACTTTTAATGAAGATAGTGGGAGGTAGAAGGTAACTTAGTGAATAATCGTATGCGTCTTACTTTCACTTTCATTTGCGAGAGATTCGCGGCGTGCTGAGCTATAAATACACTCTGCCCTGCTCATCTATGCACGTCGTCATAAATGACTAAAACAGCATGACATAGCCTGTTCTCTTACGAGAGGTTCTCTCGCGATTGCGTAAGCTAGCTTACGCTACGGGAAGATTCTTCTTTGCCGAACAATTGAAGCCAAAAATTTTTATAATTTGTAAACATTGTCAACGCACTTCTCAGGTGCAGGACCTAGAGCGGGCTAACTAGCAGGCTCATTGGTTCGTTTCTGGAAGTGCTCAAACCAATCGGAGAGCGGCGCTGAACCCGCGCCCAATGAGCGGACGACGCTCGCTCATTACGTCAGAGCCCGCCGAAAGGGGCGTGGCTTGAGTGTATATAAGCACTCTCCGCGGTTTGGAACAACGATTCATTTTGATTCAGCGATCTAATCGCCTGCCGTTGCAAGACTGAAGCCGTCGTCGTGACAAGGCACCTTCTAGCAAGCAAGAAGCCTGAAGAACCCGGCCTCTGCCACCTTCAGCCGCCTCAGCGAGCTAGCGCCGTCCGACGACTTCCACTTGCTCCATCACAAAAGAGCGTGAGCGTCTTTTTAAAGATGTCTCGCATTTCCTGCGGCTCATGCCGCGCACCGCTCGAAGACGGAGACCGCCACCTCATCTGCCCTCTCTGTCTCGGGCTTGAACATGCGGAACTCGCCCTCGCCGATGGAGGATGCTCTCTTGCGAGGCGATGACAATGTCTTCCCTGCGGGCAAGACTCCTCACCGCCAAATCCGCCCAAGCCGCGCCGCCTCCTGACTTCTCCGCGAAGAAGAAGCGCCGCTCTCAGAGGCCGCCGGAACCTGCGATGGCTGCGTCTGCGCAGCCGCCGCCCCCGACCGCTCTCTCTCCACCCGAGCTGGACCCCCCACTGCCGCTCGAGTGGCCGCTCTGCAGCGTCCCTCGAGCTCTGAGGAAGAGAAAGAGTCGCCTTCGTCTGCACGCTTCTAACAGCGACGAATGGTCTTCACTGGGCTCTTCGGCGTCATGCTCCGCGGGACCCGCTCCGGCATCGAAGAGGACCTAATGCGCCTCCTGACTCTTGCCGTCGAGCGTCTGGGCCTCGACTGGTCACCACCACCCGAGTTACCACCAAACCGGATGGATGGAAAGTACCTGCACCGGCGCCCCGCCCCGCTGGCACCCGGTCCGCTCCTTTCCTGCCTGAGCTCCACGCCGAGCTCACTAAATCGTGGAAAGCTCCTCTCTCGGCTAGGACCCGCTCTGATGTCTCCGCCTCGCTGCGCTCGGTGGACGGAGCCACCGAGAAGGGCTATACAGCGATGCCGCCCGTCGAAGATCTGGTCGCCGCTCACTTGTGCTCGCCCTCCGCTGGGATGGCGATCCTCCCTGAAGCTTCCTTCTAAAGCTTGCAGAGCGTCCTCTACCTTCCACACCCGCGCCTATGCAGCCGCTGGCCAGGCCGCTGCAGCGCTGCACTCCATGTCGGTTCTCCAGGTGCTGCAATCCGACCTGTTGAGTGACATAGCGCAGAATGAGAGAGAAATCAACGGCCGTGCGCTCAACGACTTAAGATGCGTGACGGACCTCTCCCTTCGCGCCACCAAAGCTGCCGCTCAAGCGCTGGGAAGATGCATGGCCATCCTCTGTGTCGCCGAGAGACACTTGTGGCTCACGCTCACGGACATGAGCGAAGCTGAGCGCTCCGTCTTCCTCAACGCGCCCGTCTCACCCTCTGGCCTCTTCCGGATCTGCCGTCACGGGCATCGTAGAACGCTTTTCTGAGGTCCAGAAAGCCACCCAGGCCATGAATTTGTTCCTGCCTCGCCGCGGTAACACTTCTGCAGGCCGCTCCGTGAGCCCCCTGCCAGAACGCCTCAGAGACGCCGCCGCAGCAAGCTCAGGCCCATCCCCAGCACAGGCAGAGCGGCCGCCCTCGCCCTCGCCTCGCTCGACAGCCGACGCAGACAGGCTCCCCAAGCGCCCCGCCCCAAGGTCACGCTGAAGCCTGATCAGCAGAAGTCCGCCTAGCACTTCTGGGAAAAGACGGCTTCTTTCCGCCCTGCCGGACCGCCGTCAAAGTTTCACCCTCTGTTAGTCCCCGAACCTTCGCCGACTGCAGCAGCGAACTCTCGCGAGAACAAGCCGGTGACTCGACCCGCTTGCGAGCGACAAACAGCCGTTTTCACGGCTACCCAGAGAGTTCACAAAAAGAGCATAAAAGCCTCAAGTGTAAAAAATGTGACCACAAGCACGTGTTCACTCACACTTTCTCCCGTGCCCCCCACAGAGCTCACTCCCACTCAGCGGCCTCCGTCCGCTCGGGTAGCAGAAAGCATAAGCACGCCCTCAAGCAGCGCGTGTCCCCCCTCTGCTCGCTCTGTATCACGGCCCATAAGCTCCTCTCTGAGTGCAAATCCCGTTGCCACACACAGTTTACACGAGCACACACACAGTGTCCAGCCCGTTCCATGCAGCAACCGGGACAGCACGGCCATTCAGCCTCTAGCATTATGCTTCAAAGCGTGGGAAGCCATTCCCGGCATATCCCCGTGGGTACTAAGCATTATAAAAGACGGCTACCAGTTACAGTTTCGCCGCCGCGCCCGCGTTCCGCGCGGCCCCTTTCTGTGGTCAGCCCAGCTGCCGCGAGCACGCTCCGCACAGAAATATCGAAACTGTTAACAAAAGGCGCGAGAGAGAGAGTCCCTCCACCCAGAACCGAGCCGGGGTTTTACGGCCGTTATTTTCTGGTCCCCAAGAAAGACGGCGGCCTCAGGCCGATTCTAGACCTCAGATTTCTGAACAAAGCTCTCATGACGAGATCATTCAGAATGCTGACGGTCAGGAAACTCCTCGCACATGTACGCCAGGGGATTGGTTCATCTCCCTGAGATCTGAAAGACGCTTATTTTCAGATTCAAATAGCACCCTCGTCACAGGCAGTTTTTACGCTTCGCCTTCGAGGGCCAGGTTTATCAATACGCCGTTCTCCCGTTCGGCCTTTCCTTAGCGCCACGCACGTTCACGAAATGTATGGACGCGGCGCTCGCCCCCCTTCGAACCCAGGGGATGCGCATTTTGAATTATTTGGACGATTGGCTGATACTAGCACGTTCCAAAACAGAGCTTCTGTCGCACCGTACAGCTCTTCTCGCTCATCTGGAAACGCTGGGCCTCTCTGTCAACTGGACAAAGAGCGTTCTCCAGCCCAGTCAAACTATCTCGTTTCTGGGGATAGACCTGGACTCTACCACTATGAAAGCACGCTTATCCGCTCAGCGCACACGCCGCTTGCAGCGTTTAGCCGCTTCGTTCCAGATGAATACCCGCGTTCCGGTGAAAACTTTTCAGAGAATGCTGGGTCACATGGCCTCAGCTGCAGCCGCGCTGACAGCTAGGTCTTTTACATATGCGCCCCCTACAATTCTGGCTAAAGACCCGTGACCCCGCCGCGAGTGGACCACGGGCCGCCAGCTAATCAGAGTCACTCAGGCATGCATTTCTGCACTACAGCCTTGGACGGTGACCGATTGGTTTCAACGGGGCGTCACGATGGGGACCTTCTCTCACCGGAAGGTAATCTCGACAGACGCATCCAACACAGGCTGGGGTGCGGTCTGCGAGGGCTCACTCGGCCTCTGGCCGATGGTCGGATCGGGAGACCCCATTTCACATAAACTGTCTCGAGATGCTCGCGGTCGAGTATGCACTGTTGCAGTTCCTCCCGCGCATCCAGGGTCACCACGTCCTGATTCGTTCAGACAACATGACAGTGGTATCCTACATCAACCGTCAGGGCGGGGTCAGATCCAGGAATCTCTTCCTGCTGACACGCCGCATTCTAGTTTGGTCCCAGAGTCATCTGCTCTCGCTCAGAGCGACGCATGTCCCGGGACACCTAAACGACGGTCCAGACATTCTATCCAGGAACCTTCTCTCTCCAGGAGAATGGTCCCTGAACCCTCTTACAGTCCAGTCACTGTGGCGCCTCTTTGGCAGAGCGGAGATAGATCTCTTTGCGACAGAAGAGAACTCGCACTGTCCGATATTCTTCTCGAAGAACGAGGACGCGTTAGCGCTAGAATGGCCATACCGCCCGCTCTATGCCTTCCCTCCCATCTCCCTGCTACCGCAGGTCATTCAGAGAATCAGGGAATTTCGCCACCCGGTGCTCCTCATAGCCCCGCGTTGGGAGAATCAGATTTGGTACCCGGAGCTCACACAGCTGTCTCAGACAGCCCCGTGGCCCATCCCGGTCAGAGCAGATCTCCTCTCAAGCCCGCGGCAGATCTGGCATCCCCACCCGCAGCGCTGGGCGCTTCATGCATGGGTGACCAACGATTACACGTTGATTTGCCAGAGGGAGTCTTGAACACGATCAAACACGCTGAGAGCGGCATCTACCAGAAAGCTCTATGCGGCTAAATGGTCTGTATTTTCAAAATGGTGCACCGAAAAGAATTTGGACCCCCTTAAGTGTGAGGTCTCCTCTTTGCTCTCCTTCCTTCAAGATATGCTGGACAAGGGCAGAACCCCATCCACCCTGAAGGTTTATGTGGCAGCCGTCGCGGCCTTCGTTGGTCTCCGACGCGCCCAGTCTATTGGCAAAGACGAGCTGGTTATCCGCTTCCTCAGGGGAGCCAGGAGGATGAACCCCCCTCGCCCCCCCTCGGTGCCGGTTGGGGACCTCTCAATAGTCCTCGAGGCCTTGAAAGCCCCCCCTTTCGAACCGCTCGAGTCTATTGACCTCAAATATCTCTCCTAAAAGCCGTTTTTCTGATCGCTCTTGCCTCAGTTAAACGAGTGGGCGACATTCACGCGCTCTCTTCGAACGCGTCGTGTTCTCGAGTCCGGCCCTAACGACTCCGTCGTCATTCTCAAACCCAGACACGGATATGTGCCTAAGGCGATTGGCACCCCATTTAGAGCACAGGTGATATCCTTATCGGCTCTGCCCACCTCTGATAGCGAGCCCAATGCCAACCTCCTCTGCCCGGTCCGGGCGCTGAGAGCGTACATTACACGCGCTGCCACGTCCAGACGGTCTGAGCAGCTGTTTGTGGCGTTTGGGGACGCACAAAAGGCTTGGCCGCTTCTCAACAAACACTATCCAGATGGATAGTAGACGCCATCGCCTCCGCCTATGCGGCTAAAAATCTGCCTTGCCCGCTCGGCGTCAGGGCTCACTCCACTCGAGGCATGGCCTCCTCGTGGGCTTGGTCCTGTGGTATTTCTATTCATGATATCTGTGTGGCCGCGGGCTGGGCTTCCCCGTCCACCTTTATCAGATTTTATAACTTGGAAGCACCGGCCTTACAGGCTAAATTACTAGCGGTCTCAACCCGCCGCAGCGTCTAGCCACGCTTTATGGGGAATCCTTCAACCGGCTAGCCCCTTGATCTTCCCCTCCATTCTATGGAAACTTCCTATACTATGGCCCGCTATGCCGGCCGCCTCTTTAGGCTTCATATTCTCATATAAACGGCGTCTGCCCTTTATTATTATTCTCCACTATTGCTCCCTCCACCCTCCCGGGGATGCTTGTGGTGACTGACCGGGCACGGCGTTGACCAGGGGTTCCCGGAGCGTAAGCTAGCTTACGCAATACGAGAGAACCTCTCGCAAGAGAACGAATCGGTTACCTAACGTAACCTCGGTTCTCTCTAGATGAGGGAACGAGTATCGCGTTCCCGGCCGTGCCCGCTCTAACAGCGATTCGCTTCATCACTATAAATCGTTGTTCCAAACCGCGGAGAGTGCTTATATACACTCAAGCCACGCCCCTTTCGGCGGGCTCTGACGTAATAAGCGAGCGTCGTCCGCTCATTGGGCGCGGGTTCAGCGCCGCTCTCCGATCGGTTTGAGCACTTCCCAGAAACGAACCAATGAGCCTGCTAGTTAGCCCGCTCTAGGTCCTGCACCTGAGAAGTGCGTTGACAATGTTTACAAATTATAAAAATTTTTGGCTTCAATTGTTCGGCAAAGAAGAATCTTTCCCGGAGCGTAAGCTAGCTTACGCAATACTCGTTCCCTCATCTAGAGAGAACCGAGGTTACGTCAGGTAACCGATTCGTTTTCAACAACCAGATGCATTTACACTTGTCCAGTTTCGTCTGGAATACAGCCCAGACCACGTCCTCAATGGTTTGAGCTGTCGGATTCAAATCCGTCTGGATTCAACCTGGTCTTTTCACGATCGAATAAAGTTATCCGATCACAGAAAACGCATGAAGTGACCAGATGTAGACTAAACAGCCCCTTTGAATCCATCTTCTACTTTTGGGAAAGTTGACTAAAGTTGCGTCGCTTCGAGTTGTCTTCTCTGATACGGAGAACGGCGGCGAATACACTATCCTGCAGGCACATAGCCAGGCGAGCGTGAACGCGCATGACGTCACGCCCAGTCTCAGATTCGAGCCCGAATCCCTCTTATTTATTTCACTGTACAGGATTATAGAGGCGATCGCAGTGATCAGAGAAGGGCTCATTCAGCCCATCAGACGATTGTTTCAGCATGTATGGGTTCAGAAAACGGCTAATTTTAACATAAAATGCTGCGCAATGCACCTTTAAAATGAGAGAAAAAAAATAATGGGACAAAAAGAAATCAAGAGACATTTAGAATAGATACAAATGTGTCATTAATTGCGATTAATCGCAAGTTAACTATGACAATGCGACTGATCGCGATTAAATATTTTAATCGTTTGACAGAACTAATTGTGGTGTATATTTTTTAGTGTTTATACACTGCATATAAATTGCCCGGGATCTTTATCAATTGTTTTTTTTTATTAAATAATCAGTCACAAAAGAAACAGCATTGAATATGAAAATGCCCTCTTTAAAATATTTGTATTTATATTTTTTAAATAAGCATTAAAGGCAGGACAACAAATATTATCATGATGTTTAAACACTTTACAGTATTTACAAATAATATATTACTTATTTTACATGTAATAATGATTTTCATTTTAAAACGTTTGTTTTCATTTTAAATATTCTTCTATTATTAAAAAAATAAAATAATGTTTTCATTACACTAATGAGAACAGGCTTCGTTCGCTTTAGTGAAAAACATAATTCATCAATATAAATCCTTTTTGATTTTAGTCTGAAATGTGACCCAGACATTCTCGAGCACCACAAATGCACCACAAGCTAAACCCGTAAAAGCAAACCCAGCATGCCAAGACAGAAAACACATCCCTGAAGCATGACTGTATTATTGTTTGCAGGGGAGTTAATGATCTGAATTCACAGGTTACAGTCGGAGGCGGAGGAGGATTGATCAGGCGCTTCAAAACACAAGGAGTAATGTGTTTTATTACGTGTTGCACACACACACTCACACCAAAGGCTCCGTCACTCACGTGCTGGGTGGAGATTGATCGCTCGCACGCACACAACAGGGGTTCCGCGGGAAGGGGGAGGGGGTGTTTTCAGCCATATTGACAGCTGCAGAGACCTCTATGCACACACACACAAACACACGCACACAGTGCTGATTCATTTCAGTCCTTGAGTTTTGCAACATACAGAACCTGCAATCTCCATTAGCCAGGACCAATTATAGACCGTCCCAAACAATAGTGCTTAGCCCTGAGTTTCTGATGGGCCCGTCCTGGTGTCTTTAGGCAATTAGGAGACTTTGGTCGAGTCCGCCCGGCCCCTCCAGTGTTAGGGTCAGCAATTAGTGCGTATTTCATTTCAATACATTAAAGGCGTTCATTGAGTGGAGCGAGAAGGAAAGACATTTGCATTGCACACTATTGGCATGTTGTAGAGATTAATTACTGCCACGTGTTTTCTAAATGGTAAGCAGTTATTGTAATCCACTCTTGCATGTAAAACGAAGAGGGATTCACTGCACGGCAACAGCACTATAAAGAGAATGCGTGATGCTGTTTTTTGTTGGTGGTTTAGATTGTATAATGATGTTTCTGAAGCGCTATGGAT
The DNA here is from genome assembly GCA_030378365.1 of Hybognathus amarus. Classification (NCBI taxonomy): domain Eukaryota; kingdom Metazoa; phylum Chordata; class Actinopteri; order Cypriniformes; family Leuciscidae; genus Hybognathus; species Hybognathus amarus. The sequence goes on from JAQIUQ010000651.1 coordinate 20,868, forward strand.
TTTGATAAGCGCTGATAAACGCGTGCTGATCCAGTTTCCACACGCGTAAGCAGCTTCGGGTGTTACATCATTATATTCTACAGGAGTGATTGAAGTATTTCCGTCCACAGCTTGAGAGGAAAAGGTTTTAAATTAAAAGGAGATGAGAGTTTTGCTCTCTCTCTGTTCTGCTACAAAATAACTCTGTTGCTCTGTGGTTCACATGATAAGCTATTAGTTTTCTATAACTAGAACGCTGTCCAATTTTATACATGAAAAACACTGATGTGGGTTCTCAACACACAACGGTGCTGTAGAAAGCAGTTTTATGTTTACTGTTTACATTAGTTGTATTAAAGTATGACTTTAAGCTAATGTCTTTAGGTGCAGAATTTCGTCCTTAATTTAAGGCAGCAGATATTTGTCTAAATAGCAACAAAATCTATTTTCTTTGCACTAAGTGCAAATATTCAAAATGCTATTTCATTCTTTTTCTTTGCATTAGTTATATGCTATTCATACTTAGTGGACATAGAGGCATATTCAGCTTTCAAATCTAAATCAGTAAGGACGCATTTCATTCAATTAATCAAAGGGGACAGCAAAGGCATGTAAAATGTTACAAAATATTTATATTTTCAAATAAATGCTGTTCTTTTGAACTTTAATTAATCAAGAATCCTAAAAACGTATTGCTGGTTTCCACAAAAATATTAAAGGTGGGGTCATCTGTATTAACGTTTTTGACTATTTTTCAAAATCACTTGAAAATCCTATTGCTAACCCACTTATATCCACTGAGTTAGAAGCACTGGAAGGAAAATTAAGTAATTTAATCAACTGTGGAATGGGTAGGACTCGAAAAAATCCAGCCAATCATTTCCAAGTACCACCTAGAATCATTGAACAGAAACTGCATCAATCAAGCGGTAGTACCATACCCCTCCCCCATTCGCGTGTCCCCTTCGTGTGCATACCAGAGAATGTCTAATCGAAGAGAATTGGCACTGGCCGGCTTAAGGCCAATTTATACTTCTGTACATTTGAGGGTACGCCGTCAGTACGCCGTAGTGGTCTCGGTTGCTCTGGCAGTACTGCTCCGAAACGCTAGTTGGCGGCGGAGGGTTTAATGTTTCACTGTGTCTAGATTCCTCGCGGCTGAGGTTACTACAAGCAATAGTCGACTGAAAGAGAGTGGATCATGTTGGAGTTGGAGCTTATCTGAGGTGGAAAAACAGTTCATTTTAGTGAAATTCCTGAAAACTAAAAGGCAGAAATGGAGAGAAGACGTTGGAGGAGATGGTATGTGTGGAAATCAGGTGGAAATGCGTGAGAAGGCACGTGCGGAAATGCGTATGAGGAAATGCGATGCTACCAAGCCGACCAATCACCGATCTTGCGGTCCGCGTCGTCGCGACGTGTAGTTACATTTTTCAGGAGGTGTGCGTCAGGGCTACGACGAAGGTACGCGGTATGGGACGCGTCTGTGCGTATGCTACGCCATACCTACTGCGCGCACCCTACGCAGAAGTATAAATTGGCCTTTACTTCTGGTTTCTGGACTGGCTGCAGTAACACGTCTCTGTCCATGCGGGGCACTCGTGTTCGAGTGCAGAATGAATGGTAGTCTATGGGGTTTCACCCACAGAAATCCACTTTTCTCAGGATGTAATTTTTTGAAAGTTGCATTAAAAAGGGAGGGCTTAGATAATACACTCAGCTGAAAATTGCATTTTTAAGCGCACTTATCTGTTCTAAAAAAAATGTGACGACATTACACAATAGCAGAATGCTGAGCGTGTTCCGGCCAACAACGGCCTGACCTGTAAGAAATCGGAAAGGACATAAGTACTCGTTCATTCGACTTTTGGCCTATAATCTATATTGAACTTGCAGAATCAACAATAAAATCTATGTTGATTCAACGACAAGCAGGAGAAAGAGACAAATTTAGCCGTTTAGCTCCATAGACTCCCATTCATTCTGCGCTCGCCCTCGATCACCTCCAGTGGAATTCTAATGGAACTGCAACCAAGATGACACACAATGGGGCTAATAGGAAGTGCCAAGGCTCTCCGTTATACAGGCTCTGTGCATACTCAAAGCTCATGACCCAGTCACAGTAGTCGCCCCTGCACAAACAGAGAGAGAGAGAAGTAAGTGCAATTTCACGCATGTTTTGCAGATGCATTTGTGTCCATGTTCTTCGAATGGGTGGAGTCAGGACCAGCATTGGAGGAAAGAAGGTAGAACCTTTTGAGTTGTGTATTTTCTAAATCTGTCAGCAGTTTTGCAAATCCCATACCCTACCTTTAATGGAGCATTTAACCCATTTCAACATTAATCTTTACTGAAAGTGTATCTTTATTATTAATCCCTAAAATAATTATTAATGTGTATCTTAATATTTATTGTACATATATATATAGTCAAAATGTAAAAGAAATTTGGAATTTGATGCCCTCTTGACAGAGAAAGACCAAGAGGAACTTTAGAGCGCATTTGTACTGTAAGACAACAACTCCCACAATGCACCAGATTGCAAAGCTCTGCAAGCCACTCCCACTAACTTAGAACAGTGCAAACATCAGAGAAATCACTCTTCCATCTACAAGACTATGCCACCAGAGTTTGAAATTAATGTCACACAAAATTTCTAGTTAGTTGGCTGTGACAAGCAAGACGAGGCCGAGAGGACGTGAGAGTGGTGCGAGGCCAGGGAGTTAAGCCCGGAACACACCAAGCCGACGGTCAGCCGTCTGGCAGATTTTTTGCATTGGCCAACTAAGTTTCCTCGGTGTGATACACACGGTTCCGTCCCGTTGGCTAAAAATAGTCCTCGTCGGGTTTGTTTCGCACGATTCGACATGTTGAATCGGCGTCGGGCCGATTGGGGAAAGAGAGAACTTTGATTGGCTGTTCAGCTTAGTGAAAGAGTCAGTGCACGAGAATAAATGCAAAACAGCAAGCAAAGAAGTCAAAACGGTAAAGATAGAAGGCTGTTCTTATGTTACGTCTTCTTACCTGAGTGTTCCTTGGCGAATATTTCAATATTAACATGAGTGGAGTGGAATAAAGAAAGTGTTCAGCAGGATTCATATTCAAAAAGGTAAGCACGTGCTGCTTTGTTTACATTATGTGTATCTGCAGCCAGCAGCGTCGGTTTTCCTTTTTGAATGACGAATATAGACTAATATATCTGCAGAAATAGACAGTTGGCTCATTACACGCAGGCGCAGAACGCACATTCTAGCTGACAGTCGCCTGTAGTTATCTCGGTGTGTTCAAGTGCAGCTTTTTACCTCGACGAGAGCGGACGAGAGGCGACAACACAGTTGGCTTTCATCAGCGCTAGTTCGTTGGCGTCAGCTTGGTGTGTTCCGGGCTTAAGCGCTAAATGAATTACACCTGTGAGACACACCGGCCTCGCACCTCTCACGGCTTATATTTTAGTTTTGTATTTATTAATTTTACTATTAAAATGTTTAAATGTTCACCAGTTTCTGCCTTTTCCTTCCCATAACAACAAACCCTGTTACATTGGCAAACTCATTTAGTGAATTAACGTTACTCATCGTTTGATATATTTCTCTCTATATGGTGAATTATTGCATGATACCTGGATGTTCAGTCAGAACATGCAGTGCAAAACTAGGATGGTTCACATCACAACACAAACGTCCGTGTGCTCGCTCTAATTCAGAGATTTTGTCCAGGAGAAATCGCCAATCGTTGAAATTCTCTGCAGCAGATGGACTCTACTCTGTGTCCGTAGCACACACAAGAGCACAGGCACCAGCAGTCCGCCCAGCTCGATCCAGTCCGCGACAGGCAGCCGCCTCCTGTTCCCCCACCAGGCTCGTAAAGATAGCCATGAACATCGGATTCGAGCAGCAGAATTTAAAAATCCTCTTCCATATCATGTTTAAGTTTCTTACGCCATTGTTATAACTTCCTATCTCCACAGCGCTTGTTAGCCTAGCTTCCAAACAAGATGGCTGATATTGATTTCAGTATCTGCTAGTGAAGCCCCACGCACTGATCTGTTATAGGTCTGTAGCATGAGTGGGTCCCACACCCTGGATAAACAATGAGCTAGTGTTTGTAGTATCAAAACTTTGTAGACATGGGACTTCCTGCTTTTTATGATGCAAATGACGATTTGTTTACGTCATGAAAAGCAGGAAGTGGTCTTGGACACTTAAATCCTTATTTCTCTTATCTCAGGGGAAAATAAGGGAATAAACCATTATCATTCAAAAATATGACTGGGTTTCTAAAGATGCAAAGCTTAATGCAAATGGGTTAAATGGCCCGTTTAAGCAGCACATTGATGATAATAAGAAATGTTTCTTTAGCTCCAAATCAGCATATTAGAATGATTTCTGAAGGATCATGTGACACTGAAGACTGGAGTAATGATGCTTAAAATCCAGCTTTGCCTTCACAGGAATAAATTACATTATCAAATTAATTACAGTTATTTTAAATTGTGACAATATTTCACAGTAATGTTGGTCAAATAAATGAAGCCTTGGTAAGCATAAAAGACTTATTATACAGATTCCAGATTTGTTTAATCAAAATGTTATGTTGAGCAAATTCATTCTGCAAGTTCTGGTATGTAACAAACATCCATTATGGGAGCTGTGATATGGTAAAAAAGGTAAAATATATAACACGACTGGAAAGCTGTACTGACCATTCGGCTTCCACTACTGTGCACTTAATTCAATACATTTTCAACAAAATTCAATAATAGCTCTATGCGGTAAAAATAATCACTCAGAAGCATCTTGTGAAATCGGTAGAGCTCTGAAACTGGCCGCCTGCTGTTCTGAATGCTACCCAGCTATGCTTATCTACTGTATATGATTAATATTTACAGGAATAAGCTAGACGTAGGCAGTATGAGTGTGTGAAGAGAGTCGCAACATGAAAATAAAGAACTAGTATATGGAAAGCCAAGTTGTTTCGACTGACAAATATACAGTCGTCTGAGAGAAAGACACGGAATTTGGCTGGCGGATCCCGGTGTGTGAAAGGAGGAGCTCGGATTTCAGGTGGAATAAACTGTTTGCTCTGAGCCCAAGAGAGCATTGCAGGTAAACATCTCTCCTGCTATGTTTTTTTCTTTTCCTCTAGGAAGAAGTTGGGAGATCTTTCTGATCAAATAGAGTGAACACAGAAGTGCTGCTGTGGTTACAACTTGGGGGACTGAAGTAGTAATATTTTTGATTTTTTTCTCTCTTTCTCTCCTTCTGTTCCTGTCTCTCATTTCCAAGAGGAAAAGTAGAGACAGGTGTGAATCTCACATGAGTGTGGAGTACAAAATCTGATCTGAGCCCATCTCATTCCAAACTATTCCACAATCAGAACAAACAGGGTTCTTCAGAAGAACTTTCGCGCTTTAAAGACGAGACACAAGCTTCGTGAAGGCTCTGTCTGGAAATAGGCTACTCTGTGTTCTCAAACTGCAGTCAAACATTTAAAAGGGAATGGTTTAGCAGAAGACCATTCAACTTCAAACAATCAGTCTCTATCAAGAGACAGATTAAAGGGATAGGGGAAAAAAGAAACTTGTCATTTTCTACTCACCCTCGCTTCATCCAAAACTCTGTATGACTTACTTTCTTCTGTTGAACTCTAAAGAAGATATTTTGAAGAAAGTACCCCTTTACCACTGGCCTTTGTCCGCTTTTCAAACCGTTCCATTCCATTTTTGGAAAGATAGGTTCAACAGAGGGTGTTTTGCCATTCGTCTCTTTGAGTCTGTGGAAACACGCAGCCGGTTCGCAACAGGCTCCAGTTTGCATGGCTCTAGCCCCAGGGCCAGAACGCAAAACCAAGGTAGCAAGAACTAGGAATGTTAACCGACGACCGTTTGACCGATGGTTGACCATATCAACATTAACCGATCAAAGTTGTCTGTAAAAAAAAAAAAAAGTGATCTCTAAATTAGGCTGTACCAGACTCGGTCTCATGGAAATGGCGTATGTATGACACGGCCAATTAGAGTTCTCACGGCCTGAATATTATTACCCGACCCGGCCCGTGGCTTTTAAAGCCCGGACCCAATGTAACCCGACACATCAACATGAATTATCTGCCCGAACCCGGCCCGCGGCCCAACTCGGACTCGCTCTACAATCTATTGCCATTGCGGCGTCTATTCATTCCGGTGAAATCACAAAATAAAATGCACACAAACTTAGAAAGATTGACTTACTAGTCCATCAACGAGATCGCCAGGTCAGCATCACCGTTGCATCCAGTGCTGCTTTTTAGCTCGCGCCAACGAGTGAAAAGCCCGACCGAGTTGGACTCTTGTCCGGTTTCTCATACGGTCAGATTCTCTTTTCCTTTCCCTAGTCTTCCGACCGCGTTTTCTTTGCTTTTTCCATCGTCTAGTATCACGTCTGAAATGCGCGCAAGTGCAGTGATGACAACTAAGGAAAGTAGGCTACTAACGCCATGCCTGTTTAAATAAAAATCTTCACACAATAATAAATAAAAAGAACTCAAACAGCCAACCAGCGGGCGGGCTACGGGTTTTGAAACAAAATAAATACCTACAAACATAATTATATGCTTATTATAGGCATTGTGGAGGAAGAGTGCATACACAGTGGATGGACTGAGCGCGTTCTCCCCTCGGCCAGCAGCCACCCACGATGCACTTTGCACGCAGCAGCCAGACTTTCTTTACGGTGAACAGCAGCGATGATAAATAATTTTTTTTTTTTTACTGGGCGGAAAAGATTAAGCCCGAGGTCCAACTCAACCCGAGTCATTTGCTTATATTTTCGAATCCGAACCCGGACGGAACCCGTGGGTCCTGTCAGGTTTGTTCGGGCCGACCCGAACCCGTTGAGAACTCTAACGCCAATTCGTATTTGCATTTTTGGCGTGCTATCAACACGCATAATCTCTTTTCTGCGTGTTTATCAACGCTGTTGACTTAACGTTTCATTACTGTATATATAAATATATGACCTACCCCAACCCCGTCTGTAAACCTACCCATCACTGGGGTTAATAGAATTTGAGTCTTCCCCTACCATCCTAAGAAAAAAATATCGTTCCTGAGATGTAGATCTACATTTTGCTTGGTTTCACTCGGACATTTAACGCCGTAGACATACACGCGGAATCACTCTGACATTTAACGGCGTGTACATACACGCAAATACACGCATAGCTCAAAATGCGTATAGATAACACGCAACTTGACTTGAAAGTGGCGTGTATGTTTACGCAAAAGTCATGATGTCATGTTGTATATACAGTGGACTAAACGCTACTACAGCTAGCCATTTATATATATATACTACACACACATATATATATATATATATATATATATATATATATACTGTATATATATATATATGAAGTGAACAAATCCCTCACACTCAATTTTTCATAACTCGCTGTTTGTACTAAATAAACCAATAAAAAAATTTGCCGCGAGGCCACAGCATTTGGGTTTGCACACTCACAATGTTTGCAAAAAGTAAAGGCCACAGGCTAAAACACTCAAGGTTAGAGCCAGGGTAGACCATAGGATGAAGCGTGCAAAGAAAAGTAGTGTGTGGGACCATTTCACCAAAAGAATGGCACAGATGTGTGTGAAACAGTGCTTTAATACAGTAGTAGCACATCATCTATGATGTATCACCTAAAAACGCGACACCCGCAAGCTGAGAAAGGTAGCCAAAGCCAACCAACCTTGTCATCTATGTATGCTAGCTGGTGGGAAATGTGACAAACAGCTCTCAGAGACTATTATAGTGTGTGTGTGAGCGGGAGGCAGAGTGGTAGAGAGATGCGACAGAGTTGTGAAATTGCAGGCGCGGCTTGAAATGGCTGTTATTTCAAATAGCGTAGCATAATTTAAACTAATCGGTTTCAACCGGCTAATGAGGTCTGGTGGTCGGTCAAGAAAATTTTTAGTTTTCTCCATCCCTGAGCAAGAACGAATGGCATTTGGTGTTTCACATCAAGATTTTAAATCTGGTCCTCATACAAAAGCTATTGTATGGCTTCAGAAGACTTCATGTGGATACTTTTATGGGTATTTTTTTAGAGCTTTCCTGTCCATGGTCCCCATTTACAATCTTTCTAAAGCAGCTTTGACATTTTGCAAGCATATCTTTTATGGTCAAGGAAGAAAGTCTTTTTAGATTCATTTCTGGTTGTCTATTCTGCTAAGGTTTTTGGTATTCTTCTTAACTTCTAATGATTCATTTTTGAATGTGGTCTTATAAGATCAAAGAACCTGAAACAAATTCTTCTTTTGCGCGTGGCTCACTAAGATAAAAAAAAATGACATTCAACCATTTTACATCGTGATAAAAGATCAGTAATCGTTAGCAGAAATCAGACTTAAGGGCATTCTGCATGAACTTGAACGAGTGAATGTGATCTGGAGACATGATTTTTGGTTGATGTTCATACTCCATACAGCAGGGTTATGATCAAAAGCATGCAGTGCTAAATTATGTAAGGGGCTTTCCAGTAAATCTGTGGAAAGGGTAATACTTCAGTTTTACAGCTCGGTTGTAGTAAATTACCGGCACTGGATGAGATTTATTAAAGTCTTGACTAATATTAACTTATAAACCTTTTTATTGCAAAATCATAAAGCCTTTAAGTCTGTAAAAAACAAAATGCCACGCAAATAGGAAAAATAGGAAGCTAGTGGTTACATTCAACTCAAGCATTTAAAGCTTGAATTTCTGCCATATTTATGGCTATATAGAATATTAAAGTGCGGAATGGCTTAATTAAGACTTTCATGATACCAGCAGCGTTTATGCCGCGGTGCAAACCATCAAAAAAGCTGTTTAGCGTGTGACCTTTACCTGGTACACTTCAGTAACGGTGCTTTGTAAAAGGGATGTGGTATTTGTAAGCTCTGAATAGATGAACAATTACAGCTTATCACGCCTCTCCTCAGCACGAACTATTGATCTTGTGCAATTTTATACTCAGAAATGCCTGCCTGCGGAAAATCATGGAAATTAGACTTTCTAATTATTTCCCCAAACAAAAGGTACGAGCTTGAATCCTCTGCTGGAGTTTCTTCACCGAGTCTTGAAAGTAGCATCTTCGAAGACACCCACAGGAGATTCAGAAGACATAAACAAGCGTCTCTGGGTAATATGAAAGCAGTCGCAGGGTGGCAGTAATTTAAATAGTCTCAGACTGTGCCAACACCCTCAATAACAGCAAATTATCAATGCTCTGTGCCAAAAAGAGTGGATGGAAATCGAGCTACAAAGGTTTTCCGCATGCATATCGCACATGACACACAGTGAGCTGTGAGTTGAGTAGTGGCTGTCTGTACTGTGGATATCAAAAGGATTTATTTAACAGTCACTCTCCAGAGGCAGCGTGTTACATCTGTATAATCCTGACGGAATTTTCAAGGTTATGTTTTTAATGCTCGTTAGACGTGGAGGAAGATTCCGAAAATATATTTAATTGGACTCGTTTACGAGGCGCGCTCTGATTTTGTCTTCGGAGACGCAAAACAAACTCATTCTCTGAAATGAGAATTACCGTCTGAATTTCAGAGGAAGGCCGTTTCGGGCTACAGTCATTATCGTAGCCTTGTGAGAGTTAATGTGGTACTCGCTCATTTGGGAATAATCAGAGTCCTTTGAACATAACGAACACTTCAACGGACTTCCTGCACATAGCAGTTACAGCAGAGAAAGGACTGGTGGAGGAAAGTAGAGGCGCATGAATGGGGGCGCTGAATCAGCAGGAGTATGAAACATATTACCTCGGCCCAACCAAAAGCAAAGTCAGTTTGGCCGGTTAGCATGGACCAATCAGCCCGTGGCTGAGATGCTACAGTAGCTAGAACTATAGTATCTGTCAGCAGAACAACAAAAACAAACAAACAACAACAAAATACTAAATTAATGGTCATTTAAAATTGGCCATTTAATATTTCAAGTCATTTAAAACAATATTAGAAGCTTACTTTTTAATGCTTCTGGAAAAACAGCCAAACAAATATAAAACAGATAATTGGGCCAATTTAGGAAAAAGCAAGTTCTCAGGACACCACATTTGCAGTCATTATATTTGAATAACCATCTAACGGTTTCAATTTTCAAACCATATGAAACCAACATTAATACAAAGAATAGAGTGTGAGTAGGAGCTGTTCATGAGCTAGGAGCAGGAGAAACTTTTGCTAGGTATTCTGATTAATTATTTGTCATTTTGCCTCCAAGTTTCCTCATTGCCTGCGAGCTTCTCTCCTGTACATACGGTAATCTCTCACGTGGTGCGACAGAGAGTCGCGTGGCTATGATGCAATCGTTAGCCTATACTTTCACTAAAACTGCTTCTACGGGGCCATAACATAAGCTACAAGGTAATGGAGCATTTTATACATTGTCGTGTTTATTTTGAAATAAATAATGGACAAATGGGGTCTTTAAACGCCTCAGATGTAAAGTTATTCGCTTTCAAAGCTGACGCCAAAATGAATGGGAGTCAGTCAATGGAAATGCTAACGCAAGTGAAGTTCTGCTACAAGATGGCAGCTCCCGCTGAAGCTTCAACTTCCGGTCGTTGGATTACCCCCTTGGCTATTTCGGACTAACAAGACCAGGCTCTTATCTAAATGAATGGGCAGAGAGTAAGAAATGCTCTTTCACTGTTCACCAGGACGTAAAAACTGCTTGTATAGAAACAGTAATAAAATATGATAAAAATCGCTGAAAAAGTTTGATGACTTTGCCCCAAAATAAGGTTTAAATCTGCCCCCTTTTCAAACAGTAACATATTTTCCACTGTCGCAAACCTTAACTGTGCGTATGTGTCGGGGGAACCAGGCGATAGGCTAAAATGTTTCCCGGCTTGACTGTTAAAAGCAGACGATTGGCTTTCCAGCGTGAGGAGTGGGGCATGTTTATACAACCGCCATGTTTGATGTTACGGGTTTTCCCTATATAGTTGTATTAAGGATTGAGTAAATGGCATGTCTCTATATAAATAGTCTCTGCTACCATGGATGCCTGGCAGGCAACAAACGGGTATTTTCAACATAGAGTCCTGTAGTTCCAGGTCTTTCTAGTAGCCTTTAAGTCTGTTAGCGAGCTAGCTGCACAACTATGGACTAGGATTAACTCCAAGGTGAAGGTAGTTAAATTGTGTAAAGCAGGCAAGGCGTTTTTTTTTTTTATAATCGAGCAGAAATAATTTTTCCGTAAAAAATCTAGCTCTACTGTTCTCATTGAAAACCAGATATCACAAACCTCAAAACAACCTATAACACACTTGTTGTTAGCAAAATACGACACCTGCATTTACACTGCTACCGGTGAGAGCGCTAAAGTGCCCAGAAGTCATTCATTTTTCAATGAATTTTGCCGCTCTCGCGGCAGTGGTGTGAACGTACAGTTAACCTCATAACACAAATAGTGGACTCGCCAAACCAGCTGGTGGCGTTGATTGACGAAACTACAGGTTAACTTAAAGACATGATTAATTACATGATCATACACCCATTGTATTCAAATGTTGAAATTACTTTGAGTGATCGAATGATCACTGTACAGACGTTATACTGTGAGGGTTGCTCATCTCATCTGGTTAGTGCAACCAATCGCACTACAACTATCTGGCGTGTCATTTACACCTCGAAACACCAACGTTTGTATAAAAATGGCTGCGCTCCTGGCAAGATCCTTGCATGGGTTAAGCTTACTGGAGAATGCCAGTACTTGTGATGTCACGTGCAAACTATGAATAGGAATGCTAACAATAACCCACCAACATGTGTTCCTCGTGCCAAGCGAGAAGTCCCTACATTGGCCTTCCATCTTTTCCCCATTTCCACTAGTCTCACCTGGGATGAGATCTTCAACAGGACGCCTGGAGCTCACTGGGATACATCATCAATAAATCATTAGTCTTTTTGCAGAAAAAACATGTGGCATTCTAATGAGAGGTACTTGCACAATCCGCGGTCCTACTACAAACAACCCAACAGCTTCTTACAGCTTTTTGTACTCGGCTTACAACAGCAGCTGTGTACTAATGCATCATTTAGCTGCACTTTTCTTCATTATTGATTCCACGCAGCAAGCAAAAGAGAAAAAAAAGGGATTGGAGAAACATAGGGAACTAACTTGCTGTACTAGCTTACCTGTTGTCCTAAACAAACCCCCTAGAAGAGTCCCACTCTCAGTGGATCTGAGCATTCTGTTAACTGCGGAAAATGCCCTTTCACAACAAGTCTTACATTATTAAAAAGTATAATCTATTTTTCAAACAATTAAATTGCATACCAAAATTACCAAGTACATTTCCAAAATGTTCAGCGTCCAAATTTATCGGCTGATCTATATTACAGATGCACTGATGTATCGCATAACTTTTGCATAACACTGAGTTGCCGCCATGTGATTGGCTGCTTAGAAATTAAGTGTTAACGAACAGTTGGACAGGTAAAGTGGCCAGTGAGTGTATAAGAGTAAGGACTTCAATTTTGATTTCATGGGGACTTTAATAAAACAACAAAATGTAAAAATAAAAATCACTCACTAAGTTTGAATAAATAACTTTTGTAACTTTAATAAGGATTAATGTATATTTAATTTATAGGTAACACTTTACAATAAGGTTCATTTATTAAACATTAGTTAATGTATTAACTAACATGAACTAACCATGAGGAATACATTTGTTACTGTTTTGTTCATCTTTGTTAACGTTAGTTAACACAAATCCAGCTGTTCATTGTTTGTTCATGTTAGTTCACAGTGCATTAACTAATGTTAACAAGATTTTAATAAAGTATTAGTAAATGTTGAAATTAACATTAACAAAGATGAACAAATGCTGTAGAAGTATTGTTCATTCTTAGTTAATGTTAACTAATGTAGTTAACTAATGAACCTTTTTGTAAAGTGTTACCAATTTATACAATGAAAAATATATTTTACATTTGATTGCTTTATTTCTTTCCTTGAAATCTACTGTTGAAATCTATATGTTATTATGTCGTTCTGTTGAATGGATCCAATTCATGGTCAATATTTGATACAGCAATAAACTAGCTAGTGTACCTTAATCGCATGCGTTTTTGAACTTTGCTAATTTAAAACATGATTAAAACACTGTTAAAATCTGTACCAGTCAAAAAACCCTATCGGTGCATCCCTTATATACCGTGTAAATTCAGATCAATTGAAATGCTTTGTTACAACGGTATAAAAAGGCTTCTCTGAACTCCAGCCTACACTATGCAGTATTAACAGTGTTATTTATCACATTTTAAATGCATTCACAGACAATTCAAAATGCTTTATTTTGACATCAGAAATAAGGTATCTTGTTTACTGCATCTCCTTGCTTTGAGAACATTTCCACAGATGTAAAACTGGGAAGCTGAGAACATTACAAAAGTTTCAAGAACCTCTAGTGTAAACAGACCAGGACGGAGACATGAGAGGATTTGGGTAGAGATGTGAACATATTCTAGTAGTGCAGAGAAATAATTCATGGGATATTAAATTCGGTGCATTGAGATCATAAGTAATGCAGTGTCTGTTGTACTTCACATAGAACAGAATCAAAAGAACATAATCTGCAACTGTCTTTACGAACTAAATGAGCTCTGCCACAGAGAAGAAGTTTGTGTGTATTAATGTCACAACCATCACATTGTATGTGTTTACAGATACAAATAAAGCATAATGGAAAATTCACAACCCAATCCATCAAAGCAATCATTATTTGTAGCTCTGACCTTTCACATTCACCTTTTTTGAATGTGGTCAGAATCCGTCGGGATGTGGCTTCAGCAGTTCGAAGTGATTTAGGTTGCATTTGAAACTTTTGAAACAACTAGCTTGGTCAAGTGATGCCCGATTTGCTCACCAAAAACGCAGGTGTAAAAGAGCCCCAAGTTACAAATAGCCAGAAGCAGCTATTTTACAAAAACTGCTAGCTTTTTTTCTGCTCTCTGTGTAAAGATAAGTGAGAAATGATGAAATTTTGACCTAGGAGTTTGTATCAGACACATTTAATTTTGCCATGTGAAATCATGCGAGTGAGGCTCAAGAGTTTTCACTCCACAACAAGAATGATGCAATGTTTGCTGTATATAAACCCAGTCGGCCTTGTTAGCTTGTATCTTAAAGTTATCCGGCCTTAGCAGAGATATTAGAGTAAAAAATGTGTCTAGACTCTTAATGACAGACAAAACTATGGAAGCTTGTTTCTGCCACTGAATATAAAAATAAAATAAATAATTTTGACTTTTTATCACACAATTCTGACTTTTTTTTCTCACAATTGCGAGTTTATTGGTGCGTTCTATTATTCATCCGTCTCGGAGATCCGAATTCGGACGACAGACGTTGCCTAGCAACACGCCCTCTTTCCTCGGATTTCTCCTCTCGGACGTCGGACAACCGTGAGGACACCGAGCAAGAATTCTGTTTCGGAATTCAAGATGGCTGCGCCCTGTGACTTGTAAGAATAAATTGTTTTCATTGTTTTTGAACCGCTTTGGTATTTTAAATGATGATTATAATAACTCGTATTAATGCATCCCCTAAGGGTATGGGAATCGGTTGTTGTGAGTGCAATTACTAACGTTGCTAACAGAAGATTAACATGAAAAACATTAAATAAAGTGAACATTTTCAAGTTCAAATGGCTGCGTTTTGATAAGGTGTAGTCATAATATATATATTTTTTTATGTAAGTGACTGGTACTCGGCCAGTGCTACCATTATAACAGCTTTCCGGGTGGCGTCCATTTTTTCTCCAACTCAGACATGCAAAACATAATAGAACGCTTGAAATGTGGACGTGACGTCAAATCCGAGGTCCGAGTCGGTTCCTTGGCTATAATAGAACGCACCATATATCTGACTTTATTTCTCAGAATTGCGAGATAAAAAGTCAGAATTGCGTGATATAGTCGCAATTCCGAATTATAAAGTCAGAATTGTGAGATATAGTCAGAATTGCGCCGATATAAAGTCGTAATTGCGTGTTATAAAGTCAGAATTGTGAGATATAAAGTCAGAAATGCATTATATAAAGTACGAATTTGTGAGATATAAAGTCAGAATTGCGAGATATAGTCAGAATTGCATGATATAAAGTTGCAATTGCGAGTTATAAAGTCCGAATTGCGCAATATAAAGTCAGAATTGTGAAGATATAAAGTCCGAATTGTGAAATATAAAGTCAGAATTGCAAGATATAAAGTCCGAATTGTAAAATATAAAGTCAGAATTGTGAGATATAAAGTCAGAAAAGCTTTATATAAAGTCAGAATTGAGATATAAAGTCAGAATTGCGTAATATAAAGTCAGAATTGTGAGATATAAAGTCAGAATTGTGAGATATAAAGTCAGAATTGCTAAGATATAAAGTCAGAATTGTAGAAATATAAAGTCAGAATTGTGAGTATAAAGTCAGAATTGTGAATATAAAGTCAGAATTGTAGATATAAAGTCAGAATTGTGAGATATAAAGTCAGAATTGTGAGATATAAAGTCAGAAATTGTGAGATATAAAGTCAGAATTGTGATATAAAGTCAGAATTGTGAGATATAAAGTCAGAATTGTGAGATATAAAGTCAGAATTGTGAGATATAGTCAGAATTGTGAGATATAAAGTCAGAATGTGAGATATAAAGTCAGAATTGTGAGATATAAAGTCAGAATATGAGATATAAAGTCAGAATTGCGAAATATAAGTCAGAATTGTGAGATATAAGTCAGAATTGTGAGATATAAAGTCAGAATTGTGAGATATAGTCAGAATTGTGAGATATAAAGTCAGAAATGTGAGATATAAAGTCAGAATTGTGAGATATAAAGTCAGAATTGTGAATATAAAGTCAGAATTGCGCTAGATATAAAGTCAGAATTGTGAGATATAAAGTCAGAATTGTGAGATAAAGTCAGAATTGTGTGATATAAAGTCAGAATTGTGAGATATAAAGTCAGAATTGTGAGATATAAAGTTAGAATATGTGCAATATACTGAATTCTCATAATTGTCTCGAATACTTTCATCTCACAATTCTGAGATATAATGTCAGAATTGCGAGAAGTAAACTCGCAATTGTGAGAAAAGTGAGAATTGTGAGATAAAGTCAGAATTGCGTGATATAAAGTCAGAATTGTGAGATATAAAGTCAGAATTGTGAGATATAAAGTCAGAATTGCGTGATATAAAGTCAGAAAAGTGAGATATAGTCAGAATTGTGAGATATAAAGAATTGTGAGATACATCTTGCAATTCTGACTTTATAACACATAATTGCGAGTTTAAATGTTGAAATTCTTTTCATCTTTCTTAGAATTGTGAGATATAAACTCGCAATTGCGACTTATCAGGCCAATTCTAAGGGAAAAACTGTTTTTCTCCTCAGAATTGATTATATCTCACAATTCTGACTTTATATTTCGCAATTCTGACTTTATATCTCACAATACTGACTTTATATCTCGCAATTCTGACTTTATATCTTGTAATTCTGACTTTATATCTCGCAATTGCGACTTTGTCTCACAACTGTGACTATGTCTCGCAATTCTGACTTTATATCTCGCAATTGCGACTTTGTCTCAAATGTGACTATGTCTCAATTCTGACTTTATGGCTCACAATTCTGACTTTATAACTCGCAATTCTGACTTTATATCTCAAATTCTGACTTTATATTCTCGAATTCTGACTTTATATCTCGCAATTCTGACTTTATATCTCGCAATTGCGACTTTATATCTCGCAATTGCGACTTTATATCTCGCAATTCTGACTTTATGTCTCGCAATTCTGACTTTCCATCTCACAATTCTGAGAAATAATGTCAGAATTGCGAGAAGTAAACTCGCAATTGTGAGAAAAAAGTGAGAATTGTGAGATAAAAAGTCGCAATTACCTTTTATATTTTTCATTCTATGGCAGAAACAAGCTTCCATACAAAACAGAACAAGCTAATAACTTATTATAAAACCAGACAAACTACAAAACAAATGCTGATTCATATCTTTGTTCGCACCTCAGGTCAGGTCATCTTTACTGTATTAAAATGTCTTTGAAATTTTCTTTGAGGATAGAGCCAAGCTTGGGGACAGTGGCCAGGTCTTGTCCATGAAGCCATAAGCAAGAACAAAGGGCCTATACTCGCCTTTCCAACGACAAACAAGGGGCATTCATTGGCTTTGAAGTGAAATAAAAGCAAATATAAAAATAAAATCAAGACCTCTGCTACCCTTTTTTATATTCTTGGTCTTTCTTTGTAAGGTCTCCGGGGTTAGCTCAGTATCCAGGATACCATTCAGCTCCTATGCCTTTATTTACGTGAAACCAAGGCTGGCTTGTATAGTGCCACGCTGCGCACAAATGTGTCGATACAAGGAAAACCTGGATTGTGCTTTGAAGGAAGAATAAGCAGCACAAGTATCAGGCAAAGGGCTCCTGGTGCAATAATGAGCACCCTGGGAACGGGCACAACGGATTTGCTTAAGACTGGACGGAGCCGCTTAAGCCTCCAAATCTATTGTTTGAGGGGTTGAAAAAGTATCAAAGGTACGCTGCATAATAATCAGCCTATTTGATGCTTTTGAAAACAGACTCAATGGTCCATGTTGGTCTTCATGCGTTTCTTTACAAGCCCATAAATGAATCCGCAAGTGATGCCATCGGGCTTCTTCTGTCGAACAGCTGTTTGGCTGCATCAGTTATGATTGTGAACCTTCTGTTCATCTTCCAACGAGTCAAATGACACGTCTAAAGAGCAAAGAGACATTCAGATGTGACACACATCACCCACAATGGCCCTCTCGTTCAATCTGGGACTGGATCCAATATTTGAAACTATCATTTCTGTTGACTGTGGTCCAAGCCTCCACTATTTTTCTGGTTACAATCGTTGAAAACGGTCACAGGGATTTGGATCGACATTAGAGAGAGTAAATGAGCACACGATGAGAGAATATGCATTTTTGGGGGAATTATAAATTACATAGGACTTACCGTTTGGTTTTGGACCAAAAACTACTGGAGATGGCAACAAGTCAAGTCACCTTTATTTTTATAGAGCTTTACAAAATATAAATTGTTTCAAAGCAACTTAACAGTGGTAACAGGAAGATGATGATTCAATGATGCAAATAGAGACTGTGCAACAAAGACATTTTCAAACAATGTCATATTTGCATTACAGTTGTCACTAGGGCTGCACGATAATTATTGCATTGATGTTGATATGCGCATCTAATCATTAAAGCCGGTTCCTCGATTAGTAGTAAATCACTTTCACCTGCTTTCAGAATTGCAGCGGCATCTACTACAAAGAGCCGTAATCACTGACAAGCCGAGCCAAATCGCGTTAACATCGAGGCGTATCTGTCTGCGATATTTAATGCGTATTCTGGCTCAGCTTGTCAGTTAATTACCGGCTCTTCTTGTAGTAAATGCCGCTCCATCTGAAAGCAGGTGAAGGTGATTTACTACTTAATCAATGAACCGGCTTTAATGATTAGATGCGCATATCAACATCGTCGATTAATCGTGCAGCCCGAGTTGTCACAAAACATAAAACTTCCTTCATATTCATAACAAATGTCATGTCATGATTATGAAGGTGTCATGTTAGTCTTATGCACCTCTTCAAGTAAAGTGTTACCAAGAATTCAATTCCACTGTAAAGCAGCTAAAAAAAAGTCATTGTTCAGCCGAAGTCAATTTCATTGTAAAGCTAATCAATTACCAAATTTAGTTCAATTCAGCTATAAAGCAGTTCTGCAGAAAGCGGTAATGTCATAATCCAGGTGCGTTTCCAAAGCCAACCATGGTCGCAAAATGCTTTGTTACCAAAAGAGTTCAATGGAAATTGTGATTATAGTTGACTAACTATTTCTTTGTGGAAATGCATCCCTGCTCATTTCTCATCAGATAGTGTCAGTGCTGTCGAGATCAATAATATTGTCTGAACATTAAAGGTGCTATCAGCGAGTGTCAGGCTAAAGCAAAAATGATCACCTTCATCTAATCTTTCCCAACAATCCGCTCAGCTGCCGCCTCATAAGCAGGCTGTCAAAAACACCGCGCCTTTGTAGGCACCCTGAGGCTCTGAGATCTGCACACAAAAACAAACGGGTAGAACCACCACTCATAATCAAAATAAACAGAGTTCGACCAATCATCGACAGGGCCGGGTGTTTGTTTCCGCTCGTAGCAAGGCGCCTGCACGCGAAGTCTGAGCTGAAGAATAAGCCAGCGTGTCTATCAACGGACCAGAAACAGTGAATATGGAAGAGACAAACAGAAGTCACATCAACCACAATCGCTGATAGCACCTTTAAGTGTCCCCAACCAAGCCAGTGGTGATGGTGGCAAGGAACCAAAAATACAGGTTTGCATGAAGGGGTTAAGCAATTAAACTGCAGTTTAAAGAGTAGGGTTAGGGTTTTAACCTAACCCTGAGTTAGTTTTTTTGTTTATTGAACATTGTTCTTAGTGCAGCTTTGTCAAAAGTCTGTTTGCAATGCTGTAAAAATGCACATAAAAAAAATAAACTTGGGCTTTGAAGGACTAGTTCACTTTAAAAAATAAAATTAAAAAATAAAAATAAAAACTTTTGCTGATAATTCACTCACCCCCATGTCAAAGATATCCATATCTTTCTCTCTTAAGTCAAAAATAAATTAAGGTTTTTAATGAAAACATTCCAGGATTTTTCTCCATATAATGGACTTCAATTGGAACTGGTTCAAGGTCCAAAAGACAGTTTCAGCACAAACTGTTCAAAGGGCTTTAAACCATTCCAGATGATGAATAAGGGTCTTATCAAGCGAAACGATCGCCAGTAAAAAAAAAACAAAAAAAACGTACGTCTATAAGCTGAAATGGTCACCTTGCTTCTGTTCTGTGCGTTCATGACTCTACTGTTTGAACTTGTTTATCAAAATGAACAAATCTTTTTTCGTGTCATTTGGTTCATGTTGGTTAGGTTCAAACTTTATTTTTGTCATTTTGCTTTGATAAGACCCTTATTCGTTATCTGGAATCGTCTTAAAGCCCTTTAAAGCTGCACTGAAACTGTCTTTTGGACCTTGAACCTATTTGGTTCCCATTGAAGTCCATTATATGGAGAAAATCCTGGAATGTTTTCATCTAAAACCTTAATTTCTTTTTGACTGAAGAAAGAATGACATGGACATCTTGGATTACATGGGAGTGAGTAAATTATCAGCAAAAGTTTTTTTTTTTTAAAGTGAATTACTCCTTTAACCCTTAAACAGGCAAGAGTGGTAAAAAATATATAAATAAATAATAAATAAATAAAAAATCAGCAATTATTTCATGTCACTTTTTATAACCCTAAATGCACTTTTTTCATGTCACTTAACATCTGGAGTAAAGTAAAACATATTCAGGTTTCTGCAGGTTTCAGTAAGTCAAATTTAAGTCCTGTTTAAGACATTTTAAGACCATAAACATTGAAATTTAAGTCCTACACGACGCATTACCAAAAATTTTAATAAAAAAAATTGACAAAAATTATTTTATTTCAATGAATTCAGTAATTGAAAAAGCTTTATAGCTAGTTTTTACAGTCTTTGATCAAGCCACGAGCTAATGCGAACACGCGAGCGCGTGTTGAACCGGTTTGAACCCCTGCTCTAGAGCTCCGCTTTGTAGGCTACGACTCAATACTTTTTTGCTACTTTGTAATAACTTTCTGTGGCCGGAGTTTTGGCAAATGAATGAGGGTAAAATCTTTTTAGACCTGACTAAATCAAATTAAGATCTCAGATAAAAATCTGCCCATTTTTAAGACTTTTTAAGGCCTTAAATTTAAAGTTCAGAATTTTAGACTTAAGACTTAACGACCCGGAAAACCCTGATATTGAAAAGACTTTTTGAAATGGGGAAACTCTCACCATTAACTCCACTGTCCTGCAGGGTTTAGCTTCATCCTTAATCAATCAAATAATTCCATTTATTTTTCTAGGTAACACTGAAGACTTGTGTCTATTGTATAGGGCCTATTGTATGGAAGGAGATTTCAACTAAAGTAAACCATGCTTTAGTTTACAGTACAAGATAGATAGATTGTAATGTTACATTTTCATCTGATATCTTATAGAACAAACCATTTCAAATAGATTTTCATAAAAAATAACGGTTCAAACAGACACAAAACATCAATGAAGGCTTTATGCTTCTTTTATTGATAAAGAATAAATGAAGTCACCTTCAAAAGTAGTCAAACCAATAACATAAAACCAACCCACTCCAAACAAATCTGCAGTAGGCAAGGACACTATATGAATCCCTTTAACAGAGTAAAGTGAATTTTGCTTTACACATGAACTCATGTTGGTGTTGATGTAAGTGCAGAGACTACAAAAAGGTAGAGACAAACTGTAATTAGTATGACAATCACATAAGGACAAATACAATATTTACACATAAATAGAAACGGAAGAGAGGATTTACATAAAGATTTTTAGAAGTGATTCTGGAGAATAAATATGGCAGGCTGACCACAACAACTCTCTTTTGACTTTTAGAAACCAATACCCCTGGATCAACAATAAAAAAATCACTTCTAAGAGTACAAGGCTGCATTTTAAACCAGACATTACTGTGGTAGCCCAGTGCACTTCCACTGAAAAAGCAATGGTGTCTATAGCTTTATAAAAGCTGAAAACTACATTAGTTTAGATTAAGAAATAAACATGAAATACGTGCAGTGGTTAATAATTGCGTGAAAGCGCTACTAAAATCAGAACATGACAGTTATAAATGTTCCCATGTTAATTAAATGTGCCCAGACATGGCCATTAACACGAGCCGTTCCTTCATTTGGTGGGTTCTGGACCTGTAAATTAAACCCGGGGGTGGGGAGGTGGGTTTTGGGAATGTGCTAGAGGCGTTGGGCAGACGTGGTACCATGGTGAGGAGGTTATTTCAATACTGTAGAGGGCAGAACACAACGTTCAGATCAGGTGGGTTGTGGATCTGCTGAAGGTGTGATACTTCCTCTCAAAGGTAGAGGAGAGGTTGATCATGGATGGGGAATGAACAGCCTGGAAAAAAAAAATGTAATATAGCAATGAAAGGATAGTTTTAGGGTAATCCTGGGCTATTTCCATTCCAGTCTGTAATTAGTTCAAGACCCAAGAGTGCAGAATTGGACGTGGTGGATGCGTTAACCTTTGGTGCATTTCCATACCCAGAAGACCTTGTTAAAGATTCAATGCAGGGTTTGAGTGCTGGTTGAGCTGTAATGCTCTCAGGGCACTTTTTAAAAACTTTATACTGGAGACTAGGAGTGGGCGGTATGACGAAAAAGAAAAAAAAAATAGTTGTATCACTGTGTGAGCGATTTATAAAACTCACACTCACATTTTTACAATGATATATTTAAAGTGCCTTTATTATGCTATTTTGTTTTAGAGGTTTCCTACAGTAGGTTTGCATGCATTCAAGATTACTTTAAAGGTCCCGTTCTTCGTGATCCCATGTTTCAAACTTTAGTTAGTGTGTAATATTGTTGTTAGAGTATAAATAATATCTGTAAAATGATAAAGCTCAAAGTTCAATGTCAAGCAAAATATTGTATCGAACGGCCGTTTGTGACGACATCCCTCTACTTCCTTCTTTAATGACGTCAGTAGAACAGTTTTTGACTAACGTCCGCCCACAGGAATGCTCCCTCAACTTATGCACTTCTTATAACTTACTGTGTTTACTCAGCTCTTACGGTGATTTTCTGAAGTAAAACTGATGCTTCATCTTTTGTGTGATGTACAACAAACTTTATTAAACTCATCAGTTTATATTTGAAACAGCAGACTTGTAGGCTATTAATAAATAATGGATACATACAAGCAGATTACAAATACGTCATAATAACCGTAATGCTAAACAACTAAAGCTAACTACTAAAGCAGCTTATTTGCATTTAAAGGACACACACTAAAACAGCGCGTTTTCTGAGCCCCCAAAAATGACAATTTAAACATGCTGTAAAAAGTATTGTTGGGTATTATGAGCTGAAACTTCACACACACACACATTTTGTGAAAAGGGGCATAATACGGGACCTTTAACTTTCTCATAATATAATTTGCATCACTAAGTTTCTCAGACCCCATTTACACTTGGTATTAAAATGCGATCTGTATCCAGATAAGTTATCCGGATAATAAGTACCGATTCAATTTACACCTGGCCACATAAATGTGTTTTTGCAAAACGGATATAAATCCGATCTTCAACTCCCGTGTTATATGCAGATTTAATGGATTGCACACCACCAAAAGCAACAGATATGAGCTGCATATTATTGATCATCAGCTAATTTCAAAATCAAAGACATCAATAAGAGAGATGGCAGCCCTGGCAAGATCATTTTGTTTCTTTACTTGAAGATGACTGTGTGTTAAGCGTCTGTGACTTACTTGCACTTTTATTTGCGATGTTTGCACGTTGGCTTGATGAATAGACACTCAGCTGTGGTGATGCGTGTCGCAGTAGCGCCGTCATATCTGACTATAACGTGTCATATAGCCTATATAACATGCTCTCACTCGTTTATTTCTTAGCATTTTTGGGAGGAGTAAAATATTACACATGTGGGCTCAACAACCAGATTGCGTTTACCTTGTAAAGATCCGAACACAATGCGAGCCAGACTACCTCCAAATGTGGTCAGGCAGATCTCGATCACAACGCATTTACACCTTGCATTAACATTAGGGGTGTAACGCGTTCACAAAATTCACGGTTCGGTTCGATACGATACACTTGTGTCACGGTTCGGATTACGTTTCAAATACAGCAAAAAGAAAGAAATGGCAGAGAAATTTCCTTGATTTAATTTTTTTTCAATATTTTTATTAAAACTAACATCATAAAGTGTGATATTTTTTAACTTTCAGCAATGATGGCGCTATAGCCTACTTGACTTTTCATAGGAGCTTATAAAACAAAACAGCTCCTTGGACAAAATGAAATGTAATATTGTAGTAAACAAAGGTTTATTTTAGTTTAGATTAACATTTAATTATATTCATAATGTCAAAATACAACCGACATGATGTTACTTGAAAGCATTATAGCCAACTGATTCCTGCCAAAACTTACAGATAGTAGTGTTTTACAGTAAATCCTTGGAAATGTTGCTGATCGGTGGACACTGGATAGTTCATTAATGACACAATGTTTTCTTCCTGGTTTCCACGTCAGCGCTTGTTTAGCATCCGTCGATAACGGAGAAATGTGAATTTTTCTCACTTAGACTCGCAGCGATGTTATTACTTCAGTGGCGAATTCCAAATGTTTTCCTGGATTTGGCTGTGTAGTAACAGTGCTGATGATGAAGATCGGCTCGCGCTGCATTGGTCCAAACTGATAAACGGTCGCGACATCAACAAACAAACAGCCACACAATAACGAGTAGCTCAGTTTCGTTCCGCTTGACATTTTATTTGCCATTTGAGTGTAGGGAATTGTTGTGGTCACGCCCAACGTCTCTTACTCTTCGTTATTCAAATGTAGGTGCGTACGCGCGTGTCAAGCGCGGCCCCTTCATAATGTAAATGTTGGTCGGCAGGAAAATGAACCGAACGAGCCATTCGGGTTTCAAAAAATGCGTACCGAAAACCGGAACCGAAAGCCTCGTACCGAACGGTTCAGATAAGAATACGCGTATTCGTTACACCCCTAATTAACACTGATTATTTTTTATTATCCGGATAACTTATCTGGATACAGATCGCATTTTAATACCAGGTGTAAATGGGGTCTCAGAGTCTGAAAATGATTCGCCTAGAACATTCAGGCTCTATAAACCCCTGCTTACCAAGAGCTGCCTCTTCTCTGCTCTGATTAGTCAGATGGCCCAGTCTGTTGTGATTGGTCGCAGGATGTCAAATCGTTCCTGGAGGGCCACAGCCCTACAGAGTTTAGCTTCCAACAATGCTTCAACACACACACAGACACAATAAGTGAAAGACTTGAACTCAAATAAGCCTGAAGGACTTGATGTAGCTGTATCAGGTGTGTTTAATTAGGGTTGAAGCTAAACTCTGCTGTGGCTTTGGCCCTCTCAGGAGCCGAGGCCACGTTTACACAAAGCCGGGCATTTAGAGAAACAAATATTTCCCCCTCTTCATTTTCAATAAGAGACATTTGTGCACACAACCGCATAATACGCTGTCGAAGCGCCATCATATCTATGCCAAACCTATGGGCGGCAGTGTAGGGAGAAGGATAAAGCCATGTAAGCCAATCAGAATCAAAAAAAGAGAGAACCTAAAACGTTGTTTCTCCCAGTTGACACGACAACACATAACCGGCGGTTTTCAGAAATCTCCACTTTGGCCGGAGTTTTTAGAAATAATCGTTTTCTGTGATAAAAACGGGGTTGTGTAAATGAGAGGCCAAACCGCAGGGAAATATCTGCATTTTCCCTTTGTGTAAACGGGCCTGAGTTTGACACACTGGTCAACAGCTAACAAACGCACACATCTAACCCACATCTGAATTTCAACTCCGGTGGCTTCCTTAACAATCAGATACAAACAATGGCGTCAGTTTTTCCGTACGAATTCCAGCGCATGTCCTTATCCTTTGGATTTGCAGTGCTGAAAACAGCATATTCTTGATATGTCCGAATATACAAACCGATGACTCAGCCAAAGCTACAGAGTTTGAGGGCGGGTAAAAATGGATGTTGTTCGTGGGTAGCCAATAAAGACCATTGGCTGGCATTATGGAAATTTGTTATATTGTTACATATGTTTTTAACAGGAAGGGAGACTGCAATTACTGACCGCCTTGTTTTAGCAGTTCTTTCTTTTAGGAGACAAAACTATCTTATGTGCACTCTGACCTTTAAAACTTTATACATATTTTACAGTCACAAACAGCTATATACACACTACATGAAAAAGTAATATTCAAAAAAAGCATAATAGGGGCACTTTAAAATAGCTTATACATCAAAGTACCTCATGTGCTATCGGATAATCCAGTGAATTAAATCATTTCACAAACCAAAGACATATTTTATATAAATTCTTTAGTTTGCATCCAAGTTTCAAATTAAGAGATGTAACACATGTACTCAAAACATTTGGATTAGATGAGTGACAATCAAAATTGTAGAAAAGTAGCTTTGAATGAGAATTAAACAAGATTAATTCAATTTTAGATTGAATTTGCACATTAACTGAAGTTCTGTATCAAGTGGGAACACTTCCAGTTACATAGCTACAGAACTTAAATTTAGTTAAATTTAATATTTTGTCATTCAGTATAATCTGGCTTAAATTGGCATCAAATATACTTGGCAATAAAATATGTTTGACTAAATGTCAGGCTAAACATTAAAAGGGTAGTTCACCCAAAAACTAATTCTATAATTAATTACTTTCAAGTCATTCCAAACCCGTAAGACTTTCGTTCATCTTTGGAACACAAATGAAGACTTTTCTTCGATGAAATATGACAGATTTCTGTCCCTAATTGACTCCCACTTGTATGTAGCTGTCAACGGAGGGAGAGAAATATCTCATATTTCACTAAAAATATCTTCATTTCTGTTACTAAATATGAACGAAAATCTTATGGCTTTGGGATGACATAAGGTGAGTACATGACAATTTTCATTTTTGGATGAACTAACCCTTTTAAATATAACATTTAAAGTATAAAAATATGCAAATAAGGTCTCTCCCTCTCTACTGTATATAAAACAGACACATTTTTGCATTAAGGGACTTCAACTTTCATCAAGCATATGTAACAGTTTGTCATTAGTTTTCATGATCAAAACTATAGAAACATTTTAGAATTTAAAAATAAGAACATTTTTATTTGTAATTTTTTTGATGAGATTAACAGTTAGGTATATTCTCCATCACACCACTCATCCCCCAGAATCCTAACAGAAAACAACAGCTTCATAGATCTTCATAGATTGAGGATAGGAACTAAAACATTAAATAATGTTGAGATTATTTTAACCAAAAGCCAGTGCCTTTAAGTGTGCTAGCAGAAGCCAGAGGTTCACAAGATTTTGAAAAGTTTATTCAGGAGGGGTTAGAAGAGTCGAGGGGAGAAATCCGTGTTAATGATATTGGCTTTACAAGCTCGCTGAGGTAAGAATGCACACAGTTGACCCAAGTTAAGTGTTCACCCATCAGAACCAACAGTGTTACCCGAAGGAATAACCTACATGCAGAGGATATTACTATATTCTCTTTAAACAGATGTGAGGGTGAAAACCACAAACCCAATTATTTTGTTTACTCTTAATGAGCCCACTGATGTAACGCACCAGGCTGCTTTCACACACGCACACAAATAATCCTATTACTTAGCATTGCTTAATAAGAATTAAGGTGGCCTTGCACTGCCGTTGGAGGCCTCAGGATCAATAAATGTGGCCGATGGCAATGGGGAAAAAAACATGTAATGAATTGCTTTGTGTGCTAAACTAAACATGCACACACACTCCAGTATACAGATGATACTTTATGGGTTTAAATTAGAAATAGGAGGAGATTAAATCACGGTCATCAGCCACTTTACAGCTTTCACGCCCATAGATCATGCCAATGTGATCTCGGTAAAAATATGAGATTTATGGAAAAAAAAAAAAAAAATAATAATAACATTGTATGCCACAGTAACAATTACGTCTTTATATTTGAACCGCCATTATACTCAGAATCATGGAACTATAAAAGCATGTGTCAGCTGGTCTCATATTTTACACATCATAAATGATCTGAGGTCTGTGTTAAAGGGATATTTCACCAAAAAAAAAAAGTCTTATTTTGTAGAACAACAATTATGTTTTAACAGCATTTCTAGGTTCATTACCAAGCAATACAAAGTGGAGAGGGCCCTGGATTGTCAGAGCTCCAAACAAATAAAGTATTTTTTATTTCTTTAAATATTATAAAAGGGGTTCATATCCATATGAATAATGTGATGCATTTCAGTCTGAAATAAGAGTGAAATTTGAAATTTATGTCCTTTGCTGTCCAAATCTCAGGGTTGTTATTAACTAAAACTATTAAAATTTGTCATTAATTGTACTGTAAAAATGAATATGCTTTATCAACTCAAAAAAAATTTATTACAAGCAATATTATTCATTAAATTTAACAAATTTGAATTGAGTAATCATTAATCAAATTAATTCCTTAAAAGTTAACCATGTAAAATGAGTAAAAGTTACAACCAAAAAAACATAAATATAAGTCACCATTATGGTGATCGGTGTTTGGTTTAGGTTTGATTTAAAATGACAGTTTTCTCCTTCAGTGATTCTGCTTGTTAACATCAGGTGTCTTCAATGTTGGCAATATAGAGTTCTTAATTAATCTTTGACAACGTTAATTTTTTTGGTCTAAACTTTACTCATTTTAAATGGTTAACTTTTAAGGAATAACTTGATTAATTATTACTCAATTCTTATTCGTTAAATTTAATTAATAATATTAATTATAACAATAATTAATATTATTGTAATCTGTTGCCACAATTCTATTGATTAGATAAAGCATATTCATTTTTACAGTGTGAAATAAATTAAAATGGATGCTTCGGCAACTAATAAAAACAAAAATAAATTGAATTAAATTTACAAAGTACTACTTTGAAGACATGACATCGATATGTTGGCCAATTATTGATCACGTGATGCATATTCATAAATCATAACGTTAAAAGTTTGAATATGCAGAATTGCGAATGAGATGATAGCTACTTCAGAGGTCAGGACAAGTTAACACTGGTCAACATTTCAGTTAAGTTACAGTTATGGAGCTTTATTTGTCATTTGCTGCCAATCTGGACCCCCATTCACTCATGGGAAAAAAAGCGGCCAGTATATTTCTAACCATTACAGTAAGTTACTTAAACTCAGTCATTCAGGGTGAGGGTAAGTAAATGACAATTTTTTTTTTTTTTTTCATTTTTAAGTGATCCCTCTGAACATATCCTCCGATCATCTTTAATAAATGAGTGCCACCATAGCCCATCCGAGTGCTAGTGAGTAAGTGTTGACACCATCCCCAGATACAGTAAGAGTTAGTCACAGTGAGTCAAAGAGGCAGAACTGCTGTGCTCACATTTAAGTCCTACAGGTGAGTCTCCCGTCGCGGGACCTGCCGCTGCAGTTCGGGGGGCGCCAGCAGCTCTCTGCACTGAGCTACGGGCTGAGTCGCTGGGAGGGACAGGACGGATGGTCTGAGCTGGGTCTCGGGAGTCTCTCTGGACTGCACGGCGTACGGACACACAGTGGGACTCTAGGCCGTGGAGCATGGTCCAGAGAGTTTGACCGCTGAACCACTGCGCTTTTAATAGAGCCGGTCAGACTGAACGTGAGATGCTGAACGAGACATCTACTCACACACGGAGGGGAAGAGGGAGATGGAGAGAAAAAGAGAGAGCGCATTAACCTCATCTGACTCAGTCCTTGCATCGCATGGCTTCACAATCACTCACTTTAAAATTGAAAGAGGGAGTGAAAAATTTGAACGCGATCTCGTTACGAACGCAGGGATTTCTCAAATATTTAGCAGTGCATGAATCACCTTAATGAAAAAGGTAAAAATATCCCCTTTCAAGGAACTAGATGCATTTGAGAGCAATACCACTGGTGCCACTAAGTTCCACAGATGGTGGCGCTGTGGGGATTTTTAATCATAAATGTAATTTAAATCATAGAATTACTATTAGTTTTGCTATCAAGTGCAGAAACTAATGATATTACATGTTTATTTCTTGGAAATGCACATTTGACCGTAAAGCACTGAGCTTGAGCTAAGATGCAGTAATAATAACAGTAACATGTAAAAACCAGTATTTCTTTTTTTTTTTTTTTTTGGGTCATCACATCAATTAAATTGCATAATATTAAGAGCTTTGAAGAGCTGGAAAAAGTAACGCACTTAAAAGTCCTTGAAAAAAAAGGTTGTATGAATCCTGATATGAATAATGTAAAAACATTTATACCGAGGTTACAGTTGTAGACATCCCACATCTACCTAAAGGTCTGTGAGTCTCCCACATATTCGCTAGGTGCGCGTGGCCGCCATTTTGGATTTCTGATCAGCGCCTGTGCGGGCGAGCGCTTCCGGTTTCGCTTTACGCCGGTGCAGGGAGCCGGAGAAAGGCGAAAATGATCTCTTATAGTTGTTTATAGAATCAACTATATCATTTAAAATTCTACTGGGATATATATTACAGTCACACGAGCAAATGGCAATTAAATGCATGGATGCAAAGTCAGATTAATGAATTAAATACAACTGTTCACGAACAGAAGATTGTCTTGGTCTCATTCTGCATACACAATGATTATGCCTTCTGTAAATATAGAGTTACAGCAACGATTTTATTTGATTATATCAGCAGACCTGATTTTGCGGGACATGAGGGAGAGAACTTGCTATTTTTACTAGGTGAATAGTGATTTTATATTAGATGTATTTTTGCAGTGATGCTTTAAATTGCTAATAGGCTTTATAAAAATGTTAATGACGGCGCTGACCGGCGCTGTGAACGTCACTAATAATATAAAACTAATTTTAACAGGATCTATTCAATATAAATAATTAGGCTATAAGTGAAAATAATAGGTAGGCTAATCCAATCGCTAAAAAGCACATTTCCAAATAAGCGCATAGATTCCACTAGGAAAGACTAGATTAAATGCGTTCTTTCCGGATTCATCTTGAATTTATATAATTTTTGTCTGATAGCCGAGTAGGGTTTCTTATTCACTATGTGTCTCTACATCTCCTTTTTTAGGGTCAACTGTAACTGTTTTACCATGTATATTTTTTCTCCCATTCCTTAGCCGAACGACACTTTTTCTTCTCGGGAGCTCCGGATAGATCCATTTTTCTGTTGCATTTTATTTTTTTCGCAGTTTACCCGCTCTGACTAGAACCAATAATAACGGCTGCGTATGTTCAGTGTTTTATTATTTTAAAAAAATATTGTAGAGTTGTAATTTAAAAGACGATGAAATAAAATGATGCCGAAATTAAAATGCGGGACTGCTTATGACTTGCGGGCGCGGGACAAAGCTTCAAATTTCGGGACTGGTCACCTTAGTCAACGGGGAATGCATGAAAGCTGACTTCTTTGTTTTAACGTGATGAAACGGTTCATAACGACACACAACAGTGAAGTGCTGATCAGTCACCCCCTCTGAAAGGCAAGTTGCTTCCCTTGAATTTTAAAAACACTCATTGTGCACCACGCATTGCTTTATTTAACATTATTATTGCTAACTTGTCAGTGTATTTCACCTGTGCGTTTATATGCTTTATTACTGCATTTATTTGTGCAAGTGAGATGAGTAAAGGGCATTTTAATCAGAAATATTTCATAAATCATTCTGTCTGTTTTATAAGCAGCACATACAGTATTTAGCCCACTGTAAAATATACACAATTAGCTATGCCTAGCTATATTAAATTGTTTGTTAACTAACGCTACAGTTAAAAATATAAATTAGCCTACTCACAATTATTACGATTTTTTCCGCGTCGTTTTTATCTATAAAGATAATTGATGCAAAGAAAGCATGTATGTAACATATGTGTTGATAATATTGATCGAGCAACTGATGTAGCCTTTAAGAAGTGTTATATGCGCAGAATTGAGAAAATAGTAGGCCTATTTATGGAGATTAAGACAAGGCAAACGTGTGAATGTTCAGGCTATTGTATGCAAACAAATAAAATCGAAGGCATAATTCTCATTGTGGATGCAGCATGAGACCAAGACAATCTTCTTATTGTGAACAGTTGTATTTAATTCATTAATCTGACTTTGCATCCATGCATTTAATTGCCATTTGCTCGTGTGACTGTAATATACACTCACCGGCCACTTTATTAGGTACCCCATGCTAGTAACGGGTTGGACCCCTTTTGCCTTCAGAACTGCCTCAATTCTTCGTGGCATAGATTCAACAAGGTGCTGGAAGCATTCCTCAGGGAGTTTGGTCCATATTGACATGATGGCATCACACAGTTGCCGCAGATTTGTCGGCTGCACATCTATGATGCGAATCTCCCGTTCCACCACATCCCAAAGATGCTCTATTGGATTGAGATCTGGTGACTGTGGAGGCCATTTGAGTACAGCGAACTCATTGTCATGTTCAAGAAACCAGTCTGAGATGATTCCAGCTTTATGACATGGCGCATTATCCTGCTGAAAGTAGCCATCAGAAGTTGGGTACATTGTGGTCATAAAGGGATGGACATGGTCAGCAACAATACTCAGTTAGGCTGTGGCGTTGCAACGATGCTCAATTGGTACCAAGGGGCCCAAAGAGTGCCAAGAA
This sequence comes from Hybognathus amarus, assembly GCA_030378365.1. NCBI lineage: Eukaryota > Metazoa > Chordata > Actinopteri > Cypriniformes > Leuciscidae > Hybognathus > Hybognathus amarus. The sequence continues at coordinate 53,252 of JAQIUQ010000651.1, forward strand.
AATATTCCCCACACCATGACACCACCACCACCAGCCTGAACCGTTGATACAAGGCAGGATGGATCCATGCTTTCATGTTGTAGACGCCAAATTCTGACCCTACCATCCGAATGTCGCAGCAGAAATCAAGACTCATCAGACCAGGCAACGTTTTTCCAATCTTCTATTGTCCAATTTCGATGAGCTTGTGCAAATTGTAGCCTCAGTTTCCTGTTCTTAGCTGAAAGGAGTGGCACCCGGTGTGGTCTTCTGCTGCTGTAGCCCATCTGCCTCAAAGTTCGACGTACTGTGCGTTCAGAGATGCTCTTCTGCCCACCTTGGTTGTAACGGGTGGTTATTTGAGTCACTGTTGCCCTTCTATCAGCTCGAACCAGTCTGGCCATTCTCCTCTGACCTCTGGCATCAACAAGGCATTTCCGCCCACAGAACTGCCGCTCACTGGATGTTTTTTCTTTTTCGGACCATTCTCTGTAAACCCTAGAGATGGTTGTGCGTGAAAATCCCAGTAGATTAGCAGTTTCTGAAATACTCAGACCAGCCCTTCTGGCACCAACAATCATGCCACGTTCAAAGTCACTCAAATCACCTTTCTTCCCCATACTGATGCTCGGTTTGAACTGCAGGAGATTGTCTTGACCATGTCTACATGCCTAAATGCACTGAGTTGCCGCCATGTGATTGGCTGCTTAGAAATTAAGTGTTAACGAGCAGTTGGACAGGTGTACCTAATAAAGTGGCCGGTGAGTGTATATCCCAGTAGTATTTTAAATGATATAGTTGATTCTATAAACAACTATAAGAGATCATTTCGCCTTTCTCCGGCTCCCTGCACCGGCGTAAAGCGAAACCGGAAGTGCTCGCCCGCACAGTCGCTGATCAGAAATCCAAAATGGCGGCCACGTGCACCTAGCGAATTGATAGCGGCTCCCTGACGGCCGCAAATTTTCTAGAAGCGAGCGACCCGGGTAATGCGGCTTACGACTCTATTAATGTACTAGTATCTGATGAGGTGAAACTCACAGTTATTATATTATTATGAGGACACATACGGTGTGGTTATATTGGGTGGGTGGAGGTTGGAGAAGTTGATGCTACCTCCCTGAAATAACTTTTTGCAGGGTGGGATGTCTGCAGATAATGTTGCTACATTAAATGAATGGTGAATGTTGGAGATTTGTCGACTGAAAAGCCTTCTATAACTTTATAACAGAATTCTGCGCTGAATTTGAATACTTTTCACTAGATCTCACAGCAATGTTATTAACACTGCATCGAATTAAAATGCTTGGTCACTGGATTTCCCAACACGGTGTAGCTATGGTGTCGCATGATTGAATATCAGATGTCAAATATTGGTTGAAAGTGAAAAACTTCCACAATGCGCAGCTCCAAACGAGAAGCGTGGTTTTTTTCTGCTTAAAATTAAAAGTAATTTTAAATTCTTAAAATTCTAAAATTAAATAAAAATACAAATTTATGTAAATGTGTAAATGTTATGTTTGCACCATGTGTGATGCGACTAAATTAAAAGTGTAATATTTCCATACCTGCTCGTGCAGACATCACACGTCATCAGCAAGTTCCGTAAAAGTTACGCAGAGTTGTAGATAGACAGCCACCATAAAAAAAATAAGACCGCGCCAAACAAGCAGCAGCCAGCTCCTCCTCAACCAAAACAGTGAACTGCAGTCACATGTCGTAACCATAATTACGAGACGGAGACTCGAACTGACGTTCTACCTGGAGCTGTTCACATCTCAGACCCAGATTTTTACTTTCTATGGCCCCCGTCACACTACTGCGTTTTCGTTTAAAAACGGAGACCTTTTGCTACGTTAGCACCTCCCGTCCAGACTAAACCGGGAAAAACAAAGACCTAAAACGGAGAAGTTTAGAAACGCTGCAGCTCCGTTTTGCGTTTTGAAACTCCGGAGGGCGTTTTAGTGAAGACAGAACAAAACGGAGGAGTTTCAGAAACGATGATGCAGAGGCTGACGCTCGGCTCTATGATTGGGTGTCGTCTCCTTCCCTGATTCGTCAGTGACTGTTTACACCGGCACGCGCATGCCCAGTGTTGGTGAATGGTCACGTGATCCTCGTTTTAAGTCGTTTTAATGTGGACTGATATCAATTCTAATACGCAGATAAAACGCTGGTGTAGACGGGAGATTCGTATTCGTTTTAATTCTCAGTTTTTAAACGAAAATGCTGTAGTGTGGACGGGGCCTATTTCAACACTAGCAATGACAGAATGAATCTGCAGCAGTCAGGTGGTACAAGTAAGAGCTCTATAAGTTGTTTATATTCATTATTACTGTTACGTTATGTGCTTTGAGACAAAGTAATTAAAGGCCGTCTCTCATCTTGCGACACTTTGCAGATTCTGCTCTTGCCCATGTGTTTTGAAGGAGGTGTGGCTTTGGAGAATCGATGTGAAGGGAGAGTGGGATATCATGCTTGCAAAGCTAACTTGCTATTCCTAGCCTCTCTGGAATTGCCTACACTACCTTTAAAAAATAAACTGACCAATTTTTTGAACGGTAGCTTAAGTAAAGATAATTAAACAGCAAAAGTGGTGATATGACAAAAGGTAAATTAGTTTAATATATATTCATAATATACCCATTACACGCTTTTATTTCAGTAGTCAATACTAGTGATACCAGTCAAAGATCAGTACCAATTGTTATTTTTTTCCTAATTGAAGCAAAATGTGCTTATTTATAAAATACAATCATACAGCTACAACTATTTAATTTTAGATTAAGTGTATTTTAGTGAACAGTAACAAAAAAAACCCTGCTGCGTTCCTTCCATCAATCGTGCTGATATTCAGAACGACGGCACCCTTGAAACTTCTATGAAAATGGAATTGAAAATGCCTTGGAATTGAAAAAAATCTTGTTCATGTTCCTTGAATAGGTACCAGGGCTAATAAGCTCCAAAACTTCATTCTTTTTGCTTTATTCTGTGTGAATTAGCCTTGGAGCACATAATATAGATGCATCATGTTGTTGTGCATGTTTTTCTGAACATTAGTAAGAGGATGGTGTGAATAGGTCTTAAATGTGGGTGCGTTGTATATGCTGCATAAATCGGACCGGGTGTGCGTCTTTTATTCATTTGTTAAACCAGTGGATTTGTGAGAAGAAAAAGAAAGAGAGAAAGTGTGGACTCACAGCCAGTGTGGAGCTGCTGGACATTCGGCCCATGTGATCACCATCTGGGCCAGGACTCCTCTCATCTGGGGTACCATTGGCCATAAATGCCCTCTGAAGCACACGCTTGGGGGTTTTAGTGAAAGAAAATGCTCTTGTGACCTAAACACACAAAAATGCAAAATTAGTCTATTCTTAACTCAGTGCCTTATATAAATCGTATAGTTACAATCCTCGCTCTACCTTCTTCGAGGTCTTTTTGATGGCCCTGGATGCTCCGGCTGAGCCGTGCTGTCCATGTCCTTTGTGCTCACTTGGACGGAGTCAGGATCAGTGCTCTGAATGAGATCTTCCTGTTTAAGACATGGAAAATTAAATACACAGCGATACTGCTGGCCTGTCAAAATGCAAAGAGAAGCATCACTGTTTAGCTTTCCAAACAGCTGGGGCTTCTTGATATTCAGAGGAGCAGAGAGTGAGCGAGGCCGCATTTCACGCGGGTGACGTGTGGATAGGTCGCCACCTCATGGCCGCTGTGGGAACTGCAGGCCAGGCCAAAATGCAGTTAGCCGCAGGGTTTGGTCTGGTTGTTTAATTATAAAGGGAAATACATGCATCTGTCCGCCTGCACCAATTACATGTGCCGTGGTGGATGGCCTGGGCGGGACCTGCGTTTCTGCAGCATGAAGATAAAGACGTCTGTGTCTGAAGTGTAAAGTTCAAGTACAATTCCACTCTTAATTACATTAATCTGCCTCCCAGTTTAACCACACAGGAGCATCTAATAGGATTAGCCAACACCAAAAGGCCCACACAAACCTCCTAATTTATAGCCACAATAAAAGAAAGCAGAGCTAATAAAATAAATAATTGAGTTCTGTTCCAGGCCTGAGGGGGATGATCTGAGGAGGAAGTGGCCATGTTTCTATGCTTGTGTGTGTTTTCACTCACCGCATCAGCTCGGCAAATCGTTGTTGGCCACTTGTCGACATAGAGTTTTGAGCCAGGCAGATTTGAGTGTGTCCTCGGCCGTCAACTTGAAACTAAATAACAGGTTCTCCTGTTCTGTAGGAGGACGCACCACCAGGGAAAAGGCATTCTGACAATCTGAGAGAGATAAACAAATACACACAAAAATGTGAGGTCAGGGATCTGACCTAGAACTAAGGCTGGGCGGTATGAATCTTCAGGATGATATGAGACGCTTTCAGAGTTTATTTTCTAATAATGACGAGCTGGCTGTACATCGTCACTGACATTTTTGTTCGTTTGCAAACATAAAACAACATTCACAACACATTTAACATCTTTTGGATCTCGTCTTTTCAAGTGAAGCATTATTCATTGGAAATCAATGTAGGGCAGGAGTTCATTCTATACATTGATGGGACCATAACAGGTGGACTACTAGGAAATGAGTTAATTTGAAACATGAAATGGATTCTAGTATGAGGAGCTGCTCTTGCGGACGCACAGATTTGAATCAAATTTCCAGGCTCCAAAATGTGATCATCAATAATGTGCTATTACGGTGTGAAATTATGGTCATACTGTGACTTTAACTCATCAAAATCCAGTAAAGTAAGGCTGGGTGATATATTAAAAATTCACAATATATTCTCAATGATTCTGTAGGCAATAAAAAAAATAATGCTGTGAATATTGCAAAGATTTCATATGCGTTTTATGGCCATTGAATTTCCTAAAGACCACAGAATTAGATTAGTTTTGTGATCCTTCCATTTCCTTGTTTGGCATAAAAGAATTCACACGTTTTAATAGCATATATCCGCTTCAGACAATAACAAATTATTTTAGAGCCTGTATTAAGTTTGATTCATTTCTCTGAACTGGTTTCAAAGAATCAAATCAAAACTCCTACAAATATATTAATACATAGCAGCGCCTCTATATAAGCGTTATTAAACATTTTAGGAGAGGATGTAAAAGCAAACATGACTTAGTGTCCTTTAGAATCGGTCTTAGACCAAAATACAATTCATTATTCACCAACATCAGCCAGCTTTACAGTGAACTGACACACTTCACACATAACCAGACTAACTAAAATATGATCGAGTGCGCAGAATGCCGGGTGGTCCCCTCACCCTCTGTGTCTTGGATGTCAAGGACTCTTCTGATCTGGGACAGGGGCATCAGGGCTATGTGTTTGAGCTGGGCGGACGGCCGTGTCTGACCCAACGGGCTACGGAACGTGGTTATCACCTTGTGTCTCTTCCTGGCGATCTGAACATGAAGAAGCACACAGATATATTAAACTCTTATATAACAAATAAAACATGCAGCTTTCTTCATAATGCAGGAATGTCAAATGTTCTCTTCTGGAATAGAGGGGAGTCCTTCTGGTGCTTTAGAAGAGCTGAAATGTGTAATGTAGATCGGGGTGACAGATATGCATACAGAGGACTTCCTAAAATGAATAATTGATCACCCCGAGTCTTCCCTATTCCTAGCTCTCATTACTAGGCCAGAGCCGGCATTGGGCGAGAGGAGCACAGCCGCATGCCGGCACACACGAGGCGAACCCCTCCACAGGGCTTAAACGCATCCCCTCACTAATTGGGGAAACAGGCCAGAGAGTCGAGTCGAGTCAGCAAGCACAGATTGAACACGCATAAATTATACACATTTCTTTCTTCAACGGTACTACTCAACCATAAACTGACCAAACAATTGTTGAGGTTGCTGAAATTTTGGAGAAGAACGCATCAAGTAACATTTTCCTGACACTATGTAAATATGTAAGCATGTGAATAATTTTTAAACAGTAATAGTGAAAAGTATTGTTACAGAATAAATACTTGAATCATAAATACTCAGGTATATACTAGTTGGTATTTGAACTATGCAGCGGCAAAAAGTCAAATTATTTGATTTTAAATTTTTTTTCAAATAAACCATAAATCTCTGCATTTTAAATGGGAAATATTCCTTCATTACTTTCAGGATAATTACAACACCTAAAGAATTTCAGATAATCAAACATATTTTCATTTAGAAGAACATGCTTATAGTAGAGGTGTATTTAAATTGCATTTAAAAAATTCTACATTTTTTATCATTTATTTAATGATAAAAAAGCATTTATTACATTTTATTGTTTTTGAACATTTCAAAACACATTTCATGAAAATGAATGGAAAGATCCAGATGCAGGCACAAAATAATAATAACACCTAATGGATTCACAAAACAACTGTGGATAGCTCTAAAGTCATTCTGAAACTTTTGATCAATTTAAAGAGCAACATGCAGGTTGAATTTATTTCTGAATTAATACATTAAATTGTCTGCAGAGGTCTTTTAAAAAACGTATGTTAATTTCTACTGAAATCTCATATGATGTAGAGATTTTGGTTAAAAATGCGCTAGGCTCTGGAATACACCTTGGAATATTGCTTGGGTGTTGATGTAGTTCGAGCAGTAGCGAGAGACAGAAAGTTTTAGATCGAGTTTTAGAGAAGCCATACTGGTAAATTATTGCGTTTGTGCTTGTTGCACGAATTCCAGCCTGTCAGGAAATCATCCATAATTTTCCTTCTAGGAAAAACAAGGCTTTTTGGTCTTGGGTGCATTATGTGCAGGTGAATAGAGCAGACTTCACTGCCACGTCTGTTACCACACACACTCGGTCGTTTGTCGCGCACATTTCACTCGGTTTAAATGGTATCACTAACTGCATTTGAAAAGCATTATTTATTTGTTGTTATAGCATGGCCATTAGTAAATGTAGATAGTGCTAACCAGCTTGGATGGACTGCATAATCACTGTCAGCGTAGAATATGAGAAGACAAAATGTTGCTGGCTTAAATTAAGACAATCTAAATGGATGTTTAATCAAGAACAAAGTCGAATGTATGTTTGCTTAAGCAGATTTATAACAAAACACCAAGGTACTAGCCATACAGTAGATGAACCAGCGTTAGCCACGGTGCTAACTTACATGAACTCACTTGCCCTATTCGCCACTGGTTTTCTCGACACCACAACTCTAACGTTACTTCTCTCCTCTGCCCATTGTTCGTCCCCGATCTCCCCTGACTTCTATCTCGCCTAGAAGGCTCATAATTATATGCCTGTGGGTCATAGGCATATTCGTCAACATTGCAGAACGCGGTTTCGTTGTTTGCATCCATTGTAACCTGAGCCTGAACTTGAACAGACTCCCTCGGCGATCGTCACTTCTTCCGGTTAGTACGTCGTAGACGCGGGAGTTATTTTATCACAGTTTTTCTCAAAATATCGTTAATGGCTAAATATATATTACTCCAGTTCAGAAAATCTAGTTGTTTTATCGTCAACATACACTATGCTATATAGGGGTGTCCAACCTGCATGTTGCTCTTTAATTGTTTTTTTTTTAAATGTAATGCGGGTGCAGTGTAGTTGGGTCATCTATAGCCGTTTCGTGACCACGGAGAGCGAAGGTTCGTTTCTCACTTGATTTGTCATCTATAAAGGTTAAAGAAAAAAATGAGCCAGGGTGCCCCTCACAAAAATGTGGGGAAATTTTGTGAGAGCCCGATATCCAAAATGGCTGCCATCGGCCAAGCTGTGAAATGAACTTTTTAATGGTTTTGCCCATAGTGCTGCATAATACATGGTTTCTGAGACTATTTGGGTCAAGAAATTCATAAATTATGTAGATTTATTGATTTGACCTATTTTTGACCTTCAAATTCAAGATGGCTGCCAATTGGCTCGTTAAGGTGAGACACCACTACAGGTGAATAGGGTAAAAATTCTAACTTGCAGATATCACCATGAAACTTTACCAGTTGATTACTCGCATGAATAGGAGAAAAAAATGTATTGCGAGTTTTTTGTAATTTTATGTTTAAATATGCTAATCAGGCTATATCCAATTAAATATGCACTAATTTGCATATAGTTTGAAGTGACGAATCTCACCATTGAAAAAAACAAGGTTCATAATTATTTTAGCATTTTGTTGATATATTCAATGAAAAGACATTACCAGAGGGGATTATGAATATTTATTTTTATTAAGCTGTAAATCTGAAAATACTGCCAATAGCCTTAAATTGACGCTCCAAGTACTCTGACCTGCCATCAGAGGCTGCGTTTACACTTGGTGCAATTTTTTTTTTACATACCCCTTTGACACTGGCTAGTTGTGCCCCTGGATGGGACAAGGCAGGTTTGGGTACCCTACCACAAGTGCTAGTGTCTACTATCACCAGTGACAATTTAAATAGAGACATGCCACCTCCTAAATCCTCAATACAACTATATAGGGAAAACCCATAACGCACAAGATGGCGGTTGTATGCACATGTCCCAACCCTCTGACTGGAAAGCCAATCATCTGCTTTTAACGGTCAAGCCGGAGACATTTAAGCCTATCGTCTGGTTCCACTGATGCACACGCACATTTGATGTTTGCGAAAGTGGACACGAGACTTGCCTAAAAGGACTTTGTTATCACTTCTGCTAGAGCAGGGGTGTCAAACTCAGTTCCTGGAGGGCCACAACCCTACAGAGTTTAGCTTCAACCCTAATTAGGCACACCTGATCAGCTAACCAAGTCATTCAGGCTCATTTGAAAACTGCAAGTGTGTGTGTGTGTGTGTTGAAGCAGGGTTGGAACTAAACTCTGCAGGGCTGTGGCCCTCCAGGAACTGAGTTTGACACCCCTGCGCTGAGAGCATCATCCAGAGACATTTCTACGCTTTGAAGTGGAACCTCTTCATGCTCTACTCGCAGAGAAGACCCCGTAGATGCTCGATTAGTGTCATGCTTTCCTTCCTGCAAGATGGGATGGAGCGAAGGAAGTGTATGTTGCCGCTATCACTGCATATCATGACGCAGTTGGAAGTAAGTCCTTGGGAAAGCACGACATGATCGTCAGGTTCCTGACAGGAGTGAGGAGACTAAACCCTCCTCGTTCCCTCTTGGGACCTCTCAATGGTTCTATCTCCCCGGCAGAGTGCTCCCTTTGAGCCACTGCAATCAGTGGAGCTTAACTTCCTGTCAATGAAGACAGCTCTACTGGTTGCACTGGCCTCCATCAAGAGGGTAGGGGACCTACACGCATTCTCCATTGACAAAGCCATTGACGTGATCCTGAGACCCCGGCCTGGATATGTGCCCAAGGTTCCCACCACTCCCTTTTGGGACCAGGTGGTGAACCTGCAAGCGCTGCCCCTGGAGGAGGCAGACCCAGCCTTGGCACTGCTCTGTCCAGTACGCGCTCTCCGTGCCTATGTTGACAGAACGCAGTGTTTCAGGACCTCGGACCAGCTCTGTCTGTTATGGTGGAAAGCTGAAGGGAAAGGCTCTCTCCAAGCAGAGGCTGTCTCACTGGATAGTGGATGCCATTGCTTTGGCATACCAGCAGCAAGGTCGACCATGCCCCCTTGGTGTGACTGCCCACTCCACCCGGAGTGTGGCTTCCTCTTGGGCTCTAACGCATGGCACCTCGCTAACAGACATCTGCAGAGCTGCAGGTCATTCGCCAGATTCTACAGTCTCCGAGTGGAGCCAATGTCCTCTCATGTACTCGCTTCAACCACCCGCTCATGTGTCTTTGCTTGCTCGCCACTCTCCACTCCACAGACTGGATACATGCAATTTTTTTCCTCAGGTGAGCTTCTCCCGTCAAACGTTAAGCCCTGAGTTCCTCCAGCACTACTAGGCTAAGTGCCTCCGTGTGCATGGTCCCCCCTCTGGGCGCCCCCCACGTGTGTTTCCAATGTAAGTCTCTCTGAGCACGTGTCTTTCCCTTGACAAGCCACCTTGCCCCCCCTGGGGTCTGAAATATTCAACCCTTCGGGCTGGACACCCCAGTGTTCTCCATATGCTACCCCCTTCCCCCCTTCAGACAGGCATTATTTGCATATTTCCTCTGAGATATGCTTCCCAGTGTACCTTGGTATTCCTTTGTTAAGTACGAGTCCTTCGTCCATGCCAGTCTCACAACTAGGAGCTCAGACTTACGCAGGGCACTGGAAGACAGCTGTGAAGCTGGCTCGATTAGACTGGAACCCCATTTATTGTCGTTATCGACGTAACTCGAAGTGACAACAAAAGGGAACGTCTCGGCTCATTTTTTAAATACGTAACTGAGACATTTTTTCTCACACTCCTAGTGACTATTTTATACTTCTGTAGCACCTACATACAACAAACTGTACAGTCTTATTCCCAACTATATTGTGAAGGTTTTTACAGAGGGATTTGTTGATATATCATTCTTGGCCTGATTTATATGACATTTTATGCCTAAAAAGAAGGCGGAAATCTATTTAATGCTATTGGCAGTATTTTCTGATTTCAAGGGTAACAAAAAGAGATATTTATAATCCCCTCAGGTGATGTCTTTTCATTTAATATATCAAGAAAATGCTAAAATAATTTTGAACCTTATTTTTTTCAATTGTGAGATTCTTCACTTCAAAATATATGCAAATTAGTGCATATTTAATTAGATATAGCCTGATTAGCATATTTAAACATAAAATTACAGAAAACCCGCAATACATTTTTTTCTCCTATTCATGCAAGTAATCAACTGGTAAAGTTTCATGGTGATATCTGCAAGTTAAAATTTTTACCCTATTCACCTGTAGTGGTGTCTCACCTTAAAGAGCCAATTGGCGGCCATCTTGAATTTGAAGGTCTAAAATAGGTCAAATCAATAAATCTACATTATTTATGAATTTCTTGACCTAAATAGTCTCAGAAACCATGTATTATGCAGCACTATGGGCAAAACCATTAAAAAGTTCATTTCACAGCTTGGCCGACGGCAGCCATTTTGGATAACGGGCTCTCACAAAATTTCCCCACATTTTTGTGAGGGGCACCCCGGCTCATTTTTTTCTTTAACCTTTATAGATGACAAATCAAGTGAGAAACGAACCTTCGCTCTCCGCGGTCACGAAACGGCTATAGATGACCCAACTAGTGTTATACCTGAACGCGTTCAATGAACGATAGTTCATGAACGCGTACATATTTTGGCCGAAACATAAACTGAACGTACTGTATTACTGCATGATGAACGTTACAGAACTGGTGTCTGTGAACGCATGCTCTCTAAGTTTAACTTCATACAATAGGGTGCCAGATTTCTAGAGCCTTCCAGGAGAAAACCCGGCTAAAACACACATAAACAGGCCTTAAAGAGCATATTGCAGGTAAAAAAAAAAAAAAAAAAAAAAAAAAAAAAATTCGAAATTAATAGATAACCTTGTTTGAAAATACCATATGAAAAGTTAATGCAGGATTTAAAATGTTTTAAAACAACATAAGGGCACTAATTTAGTAGATAAAGTGAGCGTTTCTTGGACTGCTGAGTAAAAACGGATTTTTTTTCAACATCGCGAGTCCTTCAAGATCGAGTCCACAAGTTTCCATTACAAGAAAAGGGACGGTATATAGCTTATCTTTCGTTCCTGGTGCAGTTTGTGCAGGTGAAGAGACGGGATTTCTCTTCCGCATCGGCTTCGGAAAACGCGGTCGTGTGTAGCGTTCACTTCAGATCAAATGATTATCATCCCGGCGATATGATAGAGCTCATATGATGCCGAAGCAAGAATATTGATTGTCGTATACTGTACCAATGGCATCAAATAGTGTATCATATAGGCAGTGATGTGCCAGTTCATACTTAAAAAGAACTAGCTCAAAGTTCAGTTCACACAGATGATAATGAACTAGTTCACGTTCATTTGTTAAATTCTTTTTAAGATAGACCACTATCTTACTCAATAGAACCTCTTTACCATCCATTACCAGCTGCAAATCACTGCCACTCCAAAACTAATCAAAATTATTGTACCAATAAACAAGAGACAATTATTATAGCCAGGAGAAAAATAATGTTGAGATAGAGAATATATTTACCCCTTAAATAATGTGTAATCATGATATGTAGAAACTGAAAAATATAAGGTGCAATCAAGGTATACTGTATGTTCAGTGAAACTTTTATTTAGCCAGCATGAACCAAATTACCCAGGACTTTAAAAGGGTATATTCAGGTTCATGGGGAAAAGATCAGTCTACTGACAAAAATCCAGCATATTCTGAACCGCAGTAACTATGTAAACCAGACCATAGTCATATAATGTCAAATTTGCACCCTGCTCAATGTGCAATACTCAACCAACACATTTTCACACCTTCAAAAGAAAGTAAACAGTGAGTAAACGATGAAAATGCCATTTACATTCATTTATAATAAAACAATCTTCCTGATTATATTTGTCTAAAGAAAATGAACAGCTGAACAACTTAACTTACTACATAGGCTACAGTAGGCACTCTGATGAGGCATTTATTATTCATATGACACACAAACACAAGTAGATAAGACCTGTTTAGTTCAAAAGATCACTCGTTATGGAAAAGCGCAGATCATAATTGATGATAGCAGCGCGCGGCCAGATCTGCCTCGCGCGCGTCAAGTGTGCACACTATTGCGACTCCCCCTGCCTTCACGTTACCCCCTATCCGTACTATGAATACTTCGACCTCATCTAACATACCCAGTGATAATAGACAAAGTCTCCACCACAATACTGTCAGGGGGTGGATTCGGCGACTCAAAACGGGGGTCGGAGGTAAAACCTGACTTTTCAAATGAGCTTGAACGTGAACTGCGCGTGCTGCTTGTTCATTCCTGACAGAGTGAGCGCCACTCTCATTCGCGTTCTATTGTATGAAAAGTGATTCGTTCAGTTCAGCGTTCGGCGAAAATATGAACGAGTTCAGTGAACGTCGTTCATTGAACGCATTCATGCACAACACTGGATATAGGTAACTAGTCATGTCACGCACTAAATAGAGGCAACTTGTAATTGAAAAATGGTGAAAAAATGGTTGTTTAAATACTCAAATCTTAAATTTTCTGTTTATGTTATAACCCAGGTGAAAAATATGTATTAAAAATTTACCTGAGTATGCTTTTAGTACAATAGAAATATACTCAAGTAAAGTTTTTATACATTTAATAGTATAAATCTACCCTAAACATACTAATGTCTGCTGGCCTGTTAGGATCATAATAATCTGTACAATATTGTGAGCACAGTGTATATCGTTAGCAAACGTGTATATCTATAAGCACGTCTCTCACCTAAAGGCACCTCTCCTGTTCTCCTCACACCACAACTCATTCTGTCTGACATTATCCTGGCCTGTCCCTGCTCTCTTTATCATAGCAGGCTCATAACTTTATGGCTTGATCCGTCAAACGAGTATTTCCTCAGCGTCCGAAATGTCATTGCGATCCATTGTTTTCCTGTTGTGTGAATCGACCACTCTCCCGTTCATTGCTAGTCACGCCCATTTTCAGACGCGGAAGTAACATTTTCTCACAAAAACGACTCCAGAAGCTTCTGTAGCGTATTTATAAGTATATTTTAAAGAAAATCTAGTTCCTACATTGTTTTTCTATACATTGATTCGTTGGGTCCTCTAACCTGCAATATGCCCTTTAATATTAGAACCCGAACCGATAAAGGATTTAAAGGCCGATCGACCGACACAAATATTTGCTGGTTTTAAAATCCGATATCCTATATATCGGTTATTTGTAGTAATTTATGAGTTTTTACTAAAATAATGATAATGCATTTTAAAAAGAAACTTGTTTCTTTTATTGTCACAACAGAACAGAGGAACATCAAAATATATTACAGTTCTGGTAAATAAAATAATAATTTGTCCCAACATTGCCTTATAAGCTACCTGCAACCTGGATGTGTGAAAATGTGTTTAAAATGTGTGAACTGAACTTTGAACTAGTTCATGTAGAAAGTAAACTTTTCAAACACTGTGCGGGTGTAATAATAGCAATATAGTGAAAAACTAGCTAGTAGTTTGACATCATAAGGCTATCATTAAAAACCCCATAAACAAGACAAGAAATCAAGACTAATGTCTTTCATATATTGGTGCTGCTTTTGGGAAACTTATGAAGAATAGAAGGGGCTTCCCATCTGTAATATTTCCATAAACGCATTCAGAAGAGCAGTTATTGTGCAGGGACAAGGAAAGGCTGAGCTTTACCTCCAAACAGTCGTTGAAAAGAAAGAGTGTGACATGTTCTCCACGATTCGCAGGGTTTGTCTCCCAGAGCGATGGTCTCCACCCTGTGAACCAGACTCCGGTGGGACAACAACAGATTGGCCTGCAGGTGCACACAAACACACACAAAAATCAGTTTCTTCCTCGCAACCTTTTCAGCAAATTAATTAATTATAAGTGATTGGTGTGCAGAAATTTGTTCAAATCAATCCGAGCGCCTGATGAACATGCTGCATTTCCTGTCTCGAAGCCTGCGGACACATATTCTCAGATTCCTCGGAGTGCTGTTCCTGGATCAGACTCTGACTCGTGTCCATACAGCTTCAGTTCCCATGAGCTACAAAAACCAAACTGATCCAGGAAAAGCTGGGGGGGGGGGGACGATCATTGGTTTGGCAGCCCTGTCTCTAAACACAGCTGTTCTGGGGCGAGTCTTGATTGAAGACAACATGAGCTGACTCACTCTGATCGATTTAATGGTGAGGAAGTTTCAGATAGCATGGCAGCATCTCCCACCACAGAGAGAAGAGGGACATGAGCCAACAATAGAGCATCACAGTCCCGCCCACAGCCGGTGCCGGAAGTAAAAATTCAATACAATTTCTCCATTGACATTTGAGATATAAGCCATAAAAACGTAACCATACATGGTAGACTTAAAACCAGCTACGGCTGTACTAAGCGATTGTATATGCTCATATAAACGCCAAAAGTTCATGGGGCACTAACCTTGTTTTAAGATAAATGCCTTTTATTCGCGATGTATTGGATAAGTACTTCATTACCCACAATCCTGAACAATCCACAATCCAACAGTGATGCATCTGATTGGTGGAAGTCGTGTCACGTGTCTGAAACCCCGCGAAGGTACGTGAAGACTGAAGATCGCGTAATGACGTAGGGCTAAGTTCATTGGTCGCACTTCTGAGACGCCCGCGCGCCATTGGATGTGCAGTTGCCACAGCTTAGCTAATGAGCGAGCCAGATACTCAATGTTTTTGCATGTTGAGCTGCAAATGCGTTTGCTTCAGTAAATCGAGGAAAAGGAGTTTCCCTGCACATTCACTATATAAAATTCACTGGAGGAAAAAGTTCACGTGGCCGTCGTCAGATTTGGAAGTCGCTCAAAAGGCTCTTTCACGGTGGCTTTCAGACGACTTCAGTGAGGCGCGGTGGTTTATGGGAGGAGTAGTTCCTTTGCTCGGAAATGAAAATATGTACACAGGCTTGTACCCTCGACATGCTCTAATACTCTTTAGATATGGATTTTACAAAATGTCAATGGGAGAAATGAATGGGAAATTTACTTCCGGCACCAGCGCTCTCTCGGGCTGTGGGCGGGGCACTGTGATGCTCTATATAGTGTCACACTACAATAGAGCCAGACCAGATATATCGGCCTGCCGATATAATCGGCCGATATTAGGCATTTTCCAAACTTTCGGTATCGGCAGTTATAATGGACGATAAATGAATATTTCAAAAATAAAAACATAATAACGGATGAAACACGCTTGAACCATGTCATGAGTGTTGGAGTTGTATAGTTTGTCCACCAGAGGGCACTCTACACCGTCCCTGTTGGCAACACTCGTTGAAGTTGATCACGAGACATACATTTCTTGAATAACAATTATTAAGAAATAATTACGTTACGTTGTTACGTGTAGTTGGCTAAATTATGGCTCATCATAGACTAGCTAACCACAAAGCAAGCTAATGCCACTATCATCAGTCTGTTCTGTTGTGACAATAAAAGAAAAAAGTTTCTTTTTAAAATGCATGATCATATTTTAGTTAAAACTCATAAAAAACTACAAATAACTAATGTTAGGGAAATCTGTTAATGTTTTGTTGCACGTTTCTGGGAAAAAAGTTAAAAATATCGGCCGATATATCGGCATATCGGATTTTAAAACCAACAAATATTTGTATCGGCCTTCAAAATCCTTTATCGGTCGGGACTCTACACTACAATTTACGGTTGAAATAGCCTTACTCTACACGTTCATTGCATTAATACATTTCTTGAAGTCCACTTCTAAATGTTAGTTAAGCTCTATAGCACTCCAAATGGTAAATTTAAGTTTCAAAATACCACTTCCGCCCTGTCTGACATTTAGAAACAGACTATTTCAGCTACTGTACCTTCAAAATTAGAAGTGTCCCTTAATTATTACAAATACAGTTTTACATGCATCCAAGGTGAAAAAAACTATTTTCTCAGAATATACATTGCAGCATCACCTCTTTTCTCAGAGTTTGAAATGGTTCCAAAAAGGGTTCAGTCTCTAAACTCCTCCTTTTGAGAGCCCACTCTGCTCTGATTGGTCAGATGATCAGCATTTCAGCTTACGGAGTATGTTGAAGAAGAAAAATCCATTACCATATCTGAATTTTAGCTCTGGAGGTTTCCTCTGCACAGTGATCCGAACAGTACCGATAGCATCATTTGGAAGTGCAAGCAAAGTGGATTTGCTTTCGCAGCACAGAAAACAGCGTATTCTTGATATGTCGATAACAAGATCCAAACTCTTCCAGCGCACAGGTAGAGCTACAGTGTTTGCACACTGTGATGATTTCTGAATGAGCAGTTTTTACAGTTTTCATGGTCTGACTGGACTGGCGGTGGAGATTTGCTTGGGTGAATGCTGGGAGTATGCTCACATTATACTCCTATTTCAAAGAGAGCGACACAAATCCCTTGGTCATAATATGGTGACTTTATTTGTGCTGGTCGGGGATGTGGAAATGAGGAAGTTATTTGAGAGCTGTGACAGAGGGCGGCTGTATTCCAGCAAATAACGGCTTTCATTGCAGTCTGTTGACTCAAAGCTTCAAAAGATTTGAAATATAGCTCTGCTTGTTTGAAGGCAAGTAAATAATATTATGGATGAAGTATTTTGCAGAAAAGTGGAAAAATTACTCACAGGGCACCCGTCCACCTCGTAAACAACATCAAAGATCTGTTTCTGTCCCTCGGTTTTCCTTTTATCCTCATTTATATGCCTGTAAAATAAAGAGAGAGAAAGCTAAAGAAATCTTTAGGTTAAACTGTCACTGTTTCAGCCCCACTAAAACAGTTTTGGCTGAAAAAGAAAAACAAATTTGGCTGAAAATTGTGGTGCATCTTTAACACAAATCTATTTTAAGGAAAACTAATAGCAGGACTCACGTCATCACTTCCTTGAGAGACTCGATGGCCTTTTCAAGTGTCACTTTATCTGGGTTGTCATCTGATGTATGTTTCTTTATATCTACAAAGAACAAAACCCACTCAAATCTTGTTTTCTTGTATCAGCATACAGAGGTGAAACAAATCACTTATTGGATGATGTTTGTATTTTCCATGAGGTTGATCAACCACGCAATGGAAAAATTTAAATCATCTGGATTCAGTCAGATTTACTGAATAGAAACAGCTGTTCGTGTGTCTTTCACTTGCATCCTGCCGACAGCCGTATTCATGCGTTACCGTTCAGCAAGAGGGCGACGCTCGGCAGTCTCTGTACTGGACGAATCAAAAGCTCAACGAGAGTCTGGCGGCCACACTCGAGTTTAGCCTGATTAATCTGCATAACAAAATGAAAGAAGATGTGAATAAACGTTCTTCATGAAAAAGGCCTGTATAAAACCATTTAACTACAGAGAATATTTCAACTCTAAAGATATCAGTACCTTCAGGAAGGCATGAAACCTTGGCTTCTGTCTCTCACATCGCACTATGGTCTCTTTGCTCATCTCAAAGAAGTTGACAAATGGTGGGTAAGCCTTCACCAGCTCTCCAGACTGAGAGAGGATTTAAAAAAATAGAGATCGTTCACAAAAGCTGCCATTCAGTCTTTGACTGCGTTATGAGCTCCACACCGGAGGAGGTTCGAGTTCAAAGCTTTATCACACTCACATATTTCAGGATAATGTCTCCAACGCTCTCTCTCTTCAGACCAGTTCATCACCAACTCCTCGAGATCCGCCTGTCAAAGCACATTCATCAGAGAACACGTTCAACACAGCCTTTACTCAGCGTTTTGGAAAGGTTATTGCCTACCTTTATTCTCGTGTGCACATCATAGATGTCTGGAATACTGCCAAAGATGGTCTTGATCTCTTCTTGAGCTAAGAATGGGGCCGCCCACCTGCCCCTCTTTGTCCAGTGGGTATTTGAAGAGCTGAAAGAACCGATGAATAAAAGAAATTAGATCACTAAGCCAGGATGGACCCTGAGACACTGGCTGATGCCACGGGAATTGACAGTAGAGGTCTGCATTCCTGTGGGATCACCAAAAGACCCGAATTAGATTTGTTGCGGGACTGGACTAAACCTCTGACTTGTAGGCATGAGCGGGTGCTATTTCTAAGAGATGGAAGTCAAAGTGGGCAGATTTATAGTAGAATGGGGTGAAAGTTCTGAATATTTTCAGTCTTTTGACATTTTAAAATAAACCCTAAAACTGTAGTTTATTCACTACCATTCAAAAGTTTGAGGTACTAAAAAAAGTATTTTTTTAGTCTCTGATTATCAAGTAAATGCTGTATTAAATTTTTATTTTTTTTATTTTATTTTACCTTTATTTTACCAGGTGATGTCCCATTGACATATTCAAATCTCTTTTACAAGGGAGCCCTGGTATTAAAAATACAGTAAAAACAGAAATCATTTGTTCGGTTTATTTTTTTTGTGGAACTTTAGGATTTTTTTTCATGAATAGAAAGTTCAAAATAACTTTTTCCTATCTTAATCTTTTGTAACATAATAAATGTATTTACTGTCACTTCTGATATGTTATTTTTTGCATCCTTGCTGCAATAAGTTAATTTCTTTAAAAAAAGTTCTCACTGATCACAAACATTTGAACAGGGATGCATAAAACCCCTCTACAGAGACACTGAAGCTGTAGTAGTCATTGACTAGTGATTTTTATTTTATTTTACATGGAATGCAAGAACAATGCAAAATTCTACATGCATATAAAATATAAATTTCAAATTTCAAACACCGTTAAAGTCAAGTAAACAGTCTAATAAAATCAATAACCCATCTACAAGTGTAACGAAGGCCAGCTAGTAGTTGCTGTGCAAGTAAACCTCACTCCTCTGATCTCAATAGGCGCTCTCAGCGACAGACGCTATAGGCTGCCTCCTTGTTAGAGCGCTCAGAGCAGGTCGAGTAGGAGCCCGGGGTGGAGAGGTTACAGAAGCAATAGCACAAATAAACAACATGTAGACCTAACAGTAGTTAGATACAAAAATTAAAGTAGCCTAATCAAATGTAAAATAACACTCGACTCCCAGTCTTCACTGAATAAATTAAATCTAAATGAACCAAAGCTACAAAAGTTCTTCAGTCAAGAGCTTTAATTTTATTTTTTTTTTGCTTTTTTTGTTGTTTGATTAACATTAGGGGTGTAACGATACACGTATTCGAAATGAAGCCGTTCGGTTAGAGGCTTTTAGTTCGATATGCGTTAAAAGCCGAACGATTCATTGGACAATTTTCCCTGACGACCAAAAACCACCACAACATTGTGCAACAAAATGGCAAACATAATGAAAGCGGACCAAATTTCTGTGCTTTCACAGACCGTTTACCAGTTTTGGACCATCAAAGTCAGTGCTTCGTTATAAGTAAGTTATAATTTCGTAATATTGATGGAACGCAAAAGACGGAACTCTGAAAGTGCGGAAGTGCAGTGGCCGGACCGTCTGTGGCGTGCACATAACAGTGACGTGATCTGGACGCGATGACTGGAGAAAGCATGAGATCCATTCCAAACACCCTCGTTAAAAGCTGACGTTTAAAAGCTTAATTAAATTATAGGTGCGATATTTTAAACGATATATGCGCCAAACTAGTTTTTTGTAATCTTTCAATTTACTAGCTATTGGCTAATTAAAGACATTTTTGTTTAAATTCATGTAACATGAAAATTTATCACATAAGCGAGTGATTTACTCGCATAAATACTTTTATAAAAAATAATATAATATAAAAGTGTTAAATAATTAAATAAATATACAATTAAAATTTATATTTTTTAATTTTATAAACTGTTGAAAACATAACATATGGAAAAGATTTACAATTCTGCAAGAGTGGAATGAAACTGGGAAGATCAGTCCCATGTAGACCTCTCTTGAGAGCTACTCCATACACTTAATAAAAATCCAGTGGACCACAATGGAAAGGTCAAGCTATTCAGTATTGCCTGATGATCTGACTCCACTGTTCAGTGAAATTAGCTGGATTCTGATTGCGGGCATATGATGTGGCATTTACTATGCAAGCAGACACAGAGGTGTGTGTGTGTGCATATGTTTTGTATGAGCTCCACATGTAGGGGTGCAAAGCAAAGCTGAAATGTCCATGGCATTTGTGCCCAAATGTAATTAATTTCCCCCCTACTGGTCAGAGGCACTGGTTTAGCTCGATAAGACCACAGCCAGGTACTGCTGATTGCCACATTCTTATGTGTGTGAAAGTTGAAAGAGAACACACAAGATGCAGACTGAACACAAACCTGCATGACTGTGGCCAGGATATCAACGTAGTTGCTCTCGGTTTGGTAGAGCTCCTTGGAGACCTGCCATCGCGCTGACTGCTTGGGAAGGGCCGGAGTTGAGCTTTTGGGAGGTTTGGTATTCTCTGAAAACGCATAAGCAGACACGCAGAGGTTAGCAGCTATATATTACACATTATTACTTCTCATCCTATGATAGGTTTCATTCTTGTTTTAATAAATATTTATATGTTGAAGAATAATAAAGTGAAAAGGAATCTATGAAATGATAAGTTTAATTAAAAGTAACGTTCCATGTTCAATAGAAATTAAAACAAATACCAATCAATCAGGAACACAGAACAGAGTAAAATGCACCATTATATCAGCTATTCTTAATTAAGTTCAGCTGTATTAAATCAAATCATATACATGTAAAATCTTATTGTCGTAAAATCGTAACAATACGATTGTTACGATATTATATTGTTACGAAATAATTAACAATACCGATTGTTACAATATTATATTGTTACAAAAAATCGTAAAATTGTGACATTTATTCACCCTCATATCATTCCAAAATACTTTCTTCAGAGGAAAACAAATGGCAAATACAAAAACAAATTGGTTCCAATTGACTTCAATTGTATTGACGAAAAAGTGGACTTCAGTGGACTATCCGTTTAAGTACAGGTGGTTTTAATAAAAACCAAAATAGCTTAGTTCTGTTTGGTAAAATGGAATTTGTAGATCTAAATGGTAAAACTTACAAAAATAAATAAATAAATAGGAAGAAAATTATTTTCTGTGGTTATCGACATGAGGGTGTGTTCACACTTGCCAGGATTGTTTTCCGTTACAAAATGTGATTCAAAAGCTGTTTTTCCATTTGTTTGTTTTAAATCTTCATGTTCAGTCTTAAAAATTAGTATGAACGCCAAGTGAACCAGATTGAAATGTATGGTTTTATTTTTTGGTCCAAACCAAAAGAACCAAACAAGTGTGAACACTAAATTGTTTTGAGAACTATGCATTTCAATAATAGGTTATTAAACCACGTTTGAACCAATACTAAGAAATTTGATCAATGTAAGCAACCTCCTTTTTTTCCAAAATACCTACATTAATATAGGTAGATGTTTACATGAACCCTACACCCTGGGCTACAGTTGAATGAATGTCACCTGTCTGGTTTTCCTGTCTGCACACAGGAGTGCTTGTGACGCTGTAGTGGCCACTCTTTCTCTGATCTACGCTGTCTGGCACTCCTCCGCCTACGCTGCTCCTCCTGCACCTGAGCTCTGAAAAAAGACAGCTGCCTCACTCATCTAAAACAAACCCTGACCTGGTTCTGGTTCGTCTCAGCCTTCCCTGGAATCACCCTGGACCTCAGAGATCAAAGCCTAGAGAGTTCTGGAACAGAACTCTTACATAATGCAGTGGGAACTTATACGATCGTTGCAAAAAAACAATCAGGGTAATGTTGTTGTTTTTTACTGAATGTTAGCAATATTCATTTGTTTAACTAGTGGAAGACAGGGGAAGTGTTATATTATTTGGCTGCTTTAGTCACGACATGCCGGATCTTTCATTTCACCTCCACTGGTTTTGCACGTGTCGGGTGTGTTGGAGATGTCCAGCAGTGAGCCCATGGAGAGGGAGTGCTCAGCCGAGGGTCTCTTGCGTGGTGGGAAGGGAGAAATCTCTGTCTCTTTGGTGAGCTGAGCCAATGTTTCTCTGAGACGTCTGCGTTTCCTGCCACTGTTGGGTGTCGTGAGAGACAGCAGAGACACGGGCTTTCTTCATCGCAGGACTCTCCGGCTGAGAGGACACAGTGACAACATATTTAAGTGCACTGCACTTTAGTGAAGATGTAAATTCAATCACAGTACTTTATATTTCATGATACATTGCAGTATAAAGTGAGGCAGTGATGACATATATTAAACTAGTTAGCCTTTTAGAACTTCTAAATATATCGTACATCCATAACCAAACAGTTGATGGGCCCCATTGACTTTCATAGTATGAAAAAAAAAAAAAACAGTACTATGTCAACAGGACCCCATCAAATGTTTGGTTAATGACATTCTTCAAAATATCTTCCTTTATGTTCAGGAGAAGAAATCAATCATACAGGTTTGGAACAACTTAAAATTTTGGGTGAACTACCCATTTAAAGGCCTGTTCACACCGGGACAAATTTCATGCGCGATATTCGCAGACGTTTAACGCCTCGTGACTAAACAAAGGGTGCCAATATGAGTGTGCACACCGATACACGTAAAAAGCGTCATTTTTTAAAAAAAGCGCCTCAGGTTAGTTTTTTTCAGTTTTGATGCGCCACGTAAAAACACTATCCGACCAATGATATTGGCGCTTTTGCTCACATGCTTCTGAAGTTAGAGTAAAACACAACTTGGGGGCGCTCAAACACAAAACAGTCTTGCCGAGCACACATACGGAACTGAGAAGTTATACGCCTTCGCCGTCTACTAGGGTTGTGCCGATAGACAATAGTATCATGTATTGACGATTGTCTGAGATATAGCCGATGGCAGATGCCTTTGACAATATCAATACGATAATTAGCTCGTTTTACCATTAATGTATTGAATTATTTGGCCTATTATTATTATTATAAAGCTAGTATTGTTATTAAATTAATATAAGGAACTACAATTAATTTGCCTTGCCTAAATTCATAACGACATCACCACGTGTCAACACTTGCGACAACACGAACACGCGCTTATGAGGAGAGTGTTTTTAAAACGGACTAAAAAACTACATCCCACATCAAAATTTAATTGCAAGGTGATCCATTCACAAATTATCAAGAGTGGTCATAAGTATATAAACCGATCGACTAGCTAACTAGATGTTTGCCCCTGGCCCTTGCTCTGATTTCTCCCGGCATAAAAACACATTAACCCGCGTACTTCGTGCTTACTGAAGTGCGCATGTGAAGTGCATCCAAACAGACAGAGCACTGGTAGGAGGACATTTATCGCAAACTCCGAATCTTTCTGACCCAATAAATTATTTAAACGCGTTTTCATCTCGTGCAGAAAGTCAAAATGCTGCATGTAACGGCATGAGGATAGGCTATGTGTCCATAAATTTCCCTGTTGACATGTTGAAATACAAAAAATTATTAGGATCTTTTTTTACCTTACTATACTAGGAAATAACCTGATCCTATTAATAAACACTCCACCTTTCCTTGCAAAATAGAAAAAAAGATACTTGTATATAAAACTAAGTAATAAAACAAGCAAATTAATGAGTAACTAATCAAGTTAATAATCAAATAAGTAAGCCCCGCCCCCTCACGATAATATCGTGTATCGTCGATCTCTGACGATAGGACGATACTCGCTGACGATAGGACGATATGGAACAGTACCGCCCAACAGTATCGTCTACACAGCCAGGAAGAAATAAGACGAGGAAGATTCAAGGCAAGATGAAGAGGTGCTGCTCTCGTTGGTGTTAGAACATGAATAACTATATGGCAAAAGTGACCGCAACTACAAAAATATTGATAAAAGAGAACTGATATGGAGTTGTATTGCAGAGCAAATGGGCGCCATCTAAAGTCAGGGAATGAATTTGCATGTCCACTCGGCTCATTGTCACCGAAAATCGCCTTGGGTGTGAACACAAAAAATGTGCTGAAAAACGCTGGCGAATGAACGTGCGCCGATATTCGTCCTGGTGTGTACGGGCCTTAAGTTAATGGGTTTTTGGCTAAATGCCTAAAATAAGATATTTTCATATTTATTCAAAGAAAAGATATAGATAAGCAACACCTTTTGTGATTTTTTAAAAGCTTTTAATTGTATTGAAAATGGCTGTTGCTAACAAGTGGCTAAGGGGCATTGTTCTTCTAACATTTTTTTTTTTTTTTGACTGAAAAAGAAGTCAGGAGCGAAATTGTGGTGACATTGAAGTCATGCAACCATGGTGTACTTTGTTTAGGGAAAAACTGCAAACCAGGCAACCCGGGCTTGAACTAATTTTTTACTGCTAATGCATTGTCACATTAACTTTCACCTCCCAAAATTCAACATGAGACATTTTCTTCACACAGTACATTGTAGTCTTCCACCAATTTTGATTGACAGGATATAATTGGCCCTTTTCAAATATTACCTGAAATCAGACTTTTGATTTCTACAAAAGCACAAACCATCACTTCAGAACTAATCGTGAGGTTTGCCGTGAAGTGTTGATATGTGAATAAAAGAAAAATCCTCTAAAAGAAAAATAAATGAGATTAGTACTTCCGGAACCAAACTGCTGTCATTTTACAAGTTTCCTCACCTTTTCATAAGAGTACATGGATTCCCCAGCATCGGGCGTCCATTTGTATACTGCCCCAAAACCACTGCAGAAAGACACAGAATGAGAAAAAAAAGAACACAAACCTAAATGCATTGATCTAAAAACACATCCACTGAACCTGTTAACACCTTTAAAGAAATAGTGGTGCATTTATGATTGTAACTGAACCACTAAAACCCCTGATGTGTGCCAAAAAAAAAAAAAGATTCCCAAACCTCACAACATACTAGATAATGGACCACAGACAGAAAACAGCATGAAATAACAGAGTGTATTTCTACACACTATTATTAAGGACCCGCACAAAGCCCAGCGTGTGTACTTGAGACGTTAAGTCAAGTTCATACCTCCTGTTTCACTACATAGAGTCTTTTCAACGGAGTAAAGGGCAGTTCTTTAATGGAGTTCTCCTCAACTACCAAGTGGGTGCACTTTTCATCACCCACCGCCTGGACTCGTCCACCTGAACAAAACAAGCAGAACACACTCCTTTAAAAATCCCCTCAAGCAGAAGTCAGGGGTCATTGCCTTTTACAGAGAAGGTCTAGCAATAAAATACAGACACATCCTTGGGTCAACACCTCAGATGCATCAGAATGAAAAAGCTTTGGATAACCAGAATTATTTGAGCAGAAGTTGTGTGACATTTGAAAACATGAAACGTTTTAGATTTGTTTCAGAAGACACTGATGCATGAGAGTTCAGTACCGTGTTTCTGAGTCCTCTCCTCCATGTTAGTTTTCTCCTCCTCGGAGAATCCCAGAAAGCTCAACACGCAGTCCTGGAACGGAGGGACTTTAAACTCTGTGCGGAACTCCTCGTTGCCTGCGTGGAAATTGCTAAACCAAAAAATAAAACAAAAAAACAATCAGACACCAAAACATAATATGCTACAAAAGAGTGTGAATGTGTTTTTGGGAGTTTTAGAAGACACTTCTGACAACTGAAGATGAGCAGTTTATTTTTGGTAGTGTTAAAATAGTTACAATTCTGTGTGAATTAGATTAAAATGCAACAAATTTTCCTTCTGATGCATTTCCAAGCCAAATAGGATATTTGAGGATTGGATTGTAGAGGTGGGAAATTAACATCACAATAGAGCCAGACCTGGGCCAGCCCAGGATACGAAAGAAGAAAGTCAAGGTCAACATCAAGAACACCTTAATGGTTCTTTTTCAAACCTTTCATTCAGTTATTGTCAATATTACCAATTTAAAATAAAGCAGCCTAAAAAAGGCTTTCAAACAGTTTGACCCCCTTGTAACGCTGACACTACGCAAAATCTACAGGAAGCAATACAATCTAAAAAACTAAATCTAAAACAATCAACCTAAATCCACTTAACTATATTACTATTAAATCCTAATCTAGTCATGACAAAATATATATTGTTGGAAAGGTCTAAGGCTCCTTAATAGATATTTTAGTGCTGTTTTTTGTTCAAATTATGAATGAACAGTAATATATGACTATGACAAGAGTATGCCTCAAAAAAAAAAAAAAAGACGTTATTACAGGAGTTTCTGACCTTTGTCACAAAAAGTCGACGCACACATTTTAATAATTGAAACTTTGGTTTTTAGTGCTAAAAGTTCATAATAAAACATAATTAGTATTTATCAATAAAAAAGATACAATTATATTTTAAAAAGAAGTCCTCTAAAAGTATAATATATATACATCTCAATCAAGCGGCAACATTCTAATCTGAAAAATGAAGCCTATCCGGAAGTGCGGGTATTTTTATTATATAGTTTTTATTTTGTACACATATTTTAGTAGTTATCATAAATTCGGTATCATTTGAAAGCTTACAAACTCAGAATTCATCCTGTGAAAACCACTTTGAAATTGGATCTTGTGTTACCATAGAAACAGTATTTTTTATCAGGCCCCTCCCCTTTGGGCATCATCTTTCATAATTTATGATCAAAACCTTTTCTAATCTTGACAGAACACATATTGTCAGAAAGGTCTGAGTCTCAAGGTACCATATTAAGTGACAGAAGTGATATATTTGGATAGAAATATATTAATTTGGTATGGCACAATGCATACAATTAAATTCAACGGCATCCGGTGGCTATTTGTGGTATAATGCCTAAACAAAATCTCATGGGAACTTAAGTTTTTGTGATATCAACTTTAAATTTGAAAAACACAACTTGGTTACATATATAACTTTCATTTTATAGTAATATTATAATAAAAAAATATTTTGTAAAAAATGAATGTTTTATATTTAAAAAAATATTAATAAAGTATATTTGTGTATATATATATATATATATATATATAGTTTCGTATCAAGGGAGACAGGTTTACTAAAGAAAACACAAAGTGATGTTAAACTTCACTTAGCAAACAGTTATCCGTTTCTCTGCATTGTCTGTTTTCTCACCTGAGCATGTGGATAATATAGTTTTTTTGTTGTTGTTTTTTTTCTCTCAAAAATAAACATCTGAAACAAACACAATAACCATATGCTGACTGGAGTGCTTAGGTACGTTCTGTCCGATAACTGGTGCAAGTCTGCTTTATTAGCGTTAAATAAGCTAATATTATATTTTTGAGCCCCAAATATCCAAATACATATTTTTGAAAAACGACCATCGCTAATATAAATATGAGAAACTCATACAGGATAATTTTTGCCCTGATATATTGAATTTTTGGGGCTCGTCACCAATCAACTTTATGAAATGTAAAAAAAACTATGTAGGTTTGGGACGGGGGCGGTTGCATTAATTTTAACTTTCCCCATAAATAATTAATTCAATTAAGCGTTAAATTGATATCCCTACAAAATATACGTTACTTTGATGATTTTATTCAGCTTTACTTGTAGTGCATTAGCATTTTAATAAAATTAGACTATATTAAATTGAACTAAATTGGAATAATTTGAAGACTTATTGGAGTCCCTGTAAAGGTTAGCTGAGGTTAAGAACCACTGCCTTTGAGCCCTCTTGGCTAACATTAAATACTAGCCTGTGCAATTTAGGTAACGTCATTCAAAAAGAAATGTAATTTCAAAAGGAAGAGCAAATTATATTTTCATGAAAAATGATGCTCCTCTAAATAACGTTCACTGATGCATCTTGCACAACAAGGCCAGACATGTATTAAGACAGCACATAGCCAATTTTGATTCAATATTGACTTCAACACTTTCTCCATTAAGTATTGTAGGCACAGAGTGGACGGTATGGAAAAAAAAATACTTAGATTCAACATCCAGCCCAAAGTGTCAGTTCATTAATGTGAAAGGTTAGGTTCAATGCTCAATACATGTGTGGAAAATGTCAAAAACCAACTGCAGTGGAAACCACTTTAAATATGGAAGCAGGGAGGGCCCATATGGTTTGCGCACCAGTGGCTGGACTTTTCGGCTTCATCGTTCACAGTTTTTATTCGTCTATGCTCACACAGTGGATTGACGGGATTTTTAGTTTTATGCCTGACACACACACACACAATCTTACATGTCATCTCTGTGCTCCCATGCCTTGTGTATCCACTCAGGGGTGAGGATGGGTGTGCCCATGCACACTGCCAACTTGGAAAAAGAAGAAGAAAGCAGTTAATAGCATCAGGACGGAAGAGATCCCCTAACCATAGCCTGCTCGATGCATTATGCATGAGACTAATGAATGATTCAGCCCAATTCAACATGCTGTGAGAAGAGATACACGAGAACTGTTTTAATCAAACCCTTTCTAAATAACGCACACACATCAACAGCAGAGCATGTTACAGAGAGCACACCTAGAGCTTGAGGAGCCATCAGGAAATAGCCATCACTGAACAAAAGGACATATTATCACGAGTCTCTTTAGTGAGCTTGATTTTTAGGACTTAAAATATGATTAATGAGGAAATAAAGGATGTAAAAAGCAATGCATTTAACAGTCTGGGTGATTGACTTTTCCTAAACACTGCATGACTGTAAAGGTTTCTGGGATTTGAAGGTGAGAGTGAAATTAACCAGCAACACATCATCTGATTTTCAGTCCATAATGCTGATTATTCTGGTCCAGAACTACACACTTAGACAGGAGGGCTCGTCTGACAGGCATATAAAGTGATCAAGTTTGTTTTTTTTTGTTTTTTTTTATGTAGCGTTTAGGAATAATTTAATAAAAACATAATAGTAATAAAAACATGCAGAAAACACGTCTATAGACTGTGTAATCAATATGTTTGTCGATCCAAACGTGATATTTACAAATAATTACATAACAGTTTTAAGTTTGGACTCTGGAAGTTTTTGAATAAAGTCTCATTTAATATAATACAGAAAAAACATGAATATTCAGAAACATGATTAGAAGAATTTAAAATAACTTTATGTATTTGATGTATACATATGTACATACATTTAACCACGTGACGGCAAAGTTGAATTTTCAGCAGAGATTATTACTTAAGTCACATGATCCTTTATTTACTGTTCAAGAAACCTTATTATCATCAATGTTAAAAAATAGTTGTGCAGCTTAATATTAGTGGAAACCATAATTGTTTTTCAGGATTCTTTGATAAAAAATAAATCAAATAAAAAAGAAAAATATATAATATTTTTAAAAATATTTTTTGCCATTTTTGATCAATTTAAATGTATGTAAAACTGAATAAAAGTATTAATTTCTTGAAAAGAAAAATCTTATTGGACCAATAATGATCCATAATGTCAAAGTATATTGTACATTATTTATTTTAAATTATAATAAATTATTTCATTATTTTTGTACAGTATTTCTGTGTTTAGCATGTATACTTTTTTGCACATTTGTTCATTGTGCACATTTTATGCATATATATTACTCTCCTGTAGAACACACAGCCATGCCTCACCTTTACATCGGTGTATATGATTTGTGGCAGCAATCATAGATACTGTCATTACAGCAGGGTGAGTTAGACCCAAACAAAGGATTTCAGAACTGAAAATCTTTTTTCACTGATGATTCAGTTTAAACAAAAATCAGTGGGTCTGAAAAATGATAAACATGTATGTGTGGATAGAGTGGATAAATACCCTGTACTTTTCACCATGGGTTGAATGGGCGATGAGGTGTGAAACTTTAGTGCTGTCAAAGTCTTTTCGGATGGTACCCCCCATGTGATGAACGAGATTTACCAGGGTAACCTGAAGAAAAACAGTTAATTGACAAATAATCCGACAGTGAAATTATGGGCTGTTTTTGAGTGAGATGAGCAGACAAGCAGAACTCACCACTTCGTCTCTTTCCGGAATCCGGTGAAGCAGAGAGACAAGTTGAGCATGGTCATGGAGTAAAGAGGCCTGGAGGAGAACGGCAGAGGCTGCGAAGAGGGCGTGGAGGATGGAATACATCAATAATATGAATAAAAGAAAAGCACAAATCTGAGGATGCACAAGACTGAAAAGATCAGGACTATGCCATGACAAGGTCAATTTTGTGTCAATCATAATAGGAAGTCACACATAGATGTCTTTAAGGTACAGTTGCAACTAATGTTCCCTCTAAGCCAAGGGAGCTGGATTGGACACCCATTTTGCACTTTGTCCTGCAAAGTTTATCTTCAACTCCAATTAAACACACCTGAACCAGCCAATCAAGGTCTTAATAGGCTAGAAATTTAGGCTATGTTTACACGGAAACGATTCTGAAAAGAAAACGCAAAAGTGGCGTTGCCTTACCACTTGTTATTCTGCGTTTAGACAAGCGTTTGGGTGGGAAATCTGCGTGCAGATGGTGACACAAAAGTCTGTGAAATTCAATGTAGTATGCACTCCAGGCGGCTAAGAGTGCATACTACAACAACACCAAGCCCGCGCGCCTGCGTACAACCTTCACTGTCAATGAGACCTTTGCGTTTTTACTGTTTACAGGGGGACGCGACGGTGGAGCGTTTTAAAGATTTCCACTCTGGAGGGTGGTTTAATTTTTTTGCGCTTTTAAGCCCCAAAACGCTGTCGCCGTGTAAACGGAAGGCACATCCGATAAAATATTTATACGTTTTCACCCGCAAGCGTTTTCATGTAAACAGGGCCTTGTGTGGAGGCAATTTGGAGCTAAACTCTGCAGGACAGTGGCCCTCTAGGACCAACTTGACACCCCTGCTCTAAGCAGACCCTTAAATATTGATGAGCCAAAGCATTAGCCACAGGTGAAGCGAATATAATTGATCATCTCTTAAGGCCACACATTAAGGTCTGGGTAGATTAGATGGTAACCAAACAATCAGTTATTGTAATCAACGTGTTGAATGCAGGAGAAATGGGCAGGAATAAAGATCTGGGCGATTTTGACAAGGCCCAAATTTGTTATGGCATGCCGACTGGGTCAGAGTATCTCTGAAACGGCAAGGCTTGTGTGTTGCTCCTGGTCAACAGTGTTGAGAATTTACCAACAGTGGTCTGAGGAGGGGCAAACAACAAACCAGCAACAGAGTGTTGGGTGCCCAAGGCTCATCGATGCATGTGAGCAATGAAGGCTGTCCCGTCTGGTCTGAACCAACAAATTTCAATGATGGTTGTGGGAGGAATGTCACACAGAGCATCAAATTCTTCTGCGTGTGAGGCTGTAGCTTCAGGCCAATCAGAGTGCCTATAATGACCCCAGTCACCCTTGCTGCCAATGGGCACTTAAGTGTCAGCACTGGAACTTAGAGCAGTGGAAGAAGTTCAATGAATCCAGTTCTCTTTTCAATCACATGGACAGCTGTGTACGTGTGTGCCGTTTGACACAAGGATGCACTGTGGGACGATGACATGACGGTAAAAGGAGTGTGATGCTCGGTGCAATGTTCTTCTGGGAAACCCTGGGTCTGCTATTCACGTGGACGTACATTTGCCATCCCACCACCTAAACATTGTTGAACAACGCTTAATGACAATGATGTTGGAGGAAGGGGTCTCTTTCTCCAGGAAATTTCACCCTGCAACACTGCACACATTCTTTTGTTTAAAGAATCTGCTGATAATGTCTTGCTTCCAGATACCACAAAACATCTTCAGAGTCCATGCCTCGGGAGGTCACCACTGTTTTGGCAGCATTTGCAGGACGAACTTTGACAGTTTGATCAAAAATGTATGATTTTTTTTTCATTTTCTACTGGTTGAGAGAGAAATTACTGCAATACATTGATATAGGATGGTCTATTTTACTGTCATTAGTGAATATTGTAGAATAGAATAGCACCCAGTATAACCTAAAATTGTAATTTCTTAACATTCACAAAACATTCTTATTTACCAGGAAATAATGTTAAAATACAATGTTTATATAACGGGAAGAATTGAACGTTCTAATGATGTTTGAATGATGGTCTTAAAGATGAACTGAAAAAAATCTACGTTGAAAACGTGTTGTTTATGACAATTAGAAGTAAAATACACTAAACATTTTAATAAAAAAATATTAATATTAATAGCAACACTTTCAATGTACTATTTTATCCCTTTTAACAAATTCTGCCATTTTAAAAATTATACTTTTATATCACCTTTTCTCAAATTTCAGTTCAGCTCATCTTTAAAGCCAAGCAAGAACGTTAATACAACGTTCATATAACGGTAACACCAGAGCACTGCTGTTTGTATACCCTCGGCCTCGCAGTTCGCTGCTTAGCAGTGCAACATTGTAAAGGGTTGATATGGCGGTATATTAAAAATTAATATCATAACAAAAATATACGGTATTCGGTATCAACCGGTATACCGCCCAGCACTACGACAGCATAGTATGCAAGTGATCATTATGTTTTGGCTCATCAGTGTAATAATAGTAAATAATAAAAAGCATTGAAATTATCATTAAATATATAAAACATTTTTCCTTTATTTTAAATGTAAAAAAATATATATCAACCATACATAATAAATAGCATTATTATACAAATAATACAATTATTTAAATTAAAAAAAAAATTATATATACTGTATGTTCATCATATTTTATCTATTAAATCTAAAAAGAAAAACTACATATAAAACTTATATATACGTACATTTTAAATTCCTTTAAAGGTGCCATCTGTAATAATTGAAGTTAAAATATCCCAAAAATTAACTACACGCATCAAAAGAATGAGAAGAAATAAGGTTGATGATGTCATTACAAAAATGACAAGTTATAGTGCTGCCGAGATAGTAACCTAAATTAACATGCTAAATTACTAGCCCCGGCCCGGCAGGTGTCATAATACCAGTTTGGGCCATGGGAGACGGTATCAAGCAAGCAACATATACCACCACCCGAACTGAAATACACAAGTAACACACACGGCTTGTGGGTGTCTTTAAACCTGATGTCAATCGTATTCAGTGTTCGTGTTCGGTTCACAGTGCGCTGAGGGATCTGTCGTGTAACATTTACAAGCACCAAAAGTGTACGTATTGTTTGAATTGCTTAATAAAGTTGACAGAATCTGAGAGCTGAGATTTTTTATATATATATATATATATATATATATATATATATATATTAGGGCCGGGGTGTAACGATGACGCGTATTCGTATTAAACCGTTCAGTACGAGGCTTTCGGTTCGGTTTTTGGTACACATTTTTGAACCGAATGGTTCGTTCGGTTCATTTTTCCTGCCGACCAACATTTCGTTATTCAAATGTAGGCGCGTCGCGCGTGTCAAGCGCTTTCATAATGAGAGACGTTGGCATGACCACAACATTGCCCAACATCAAATGGCAAATATAATGTAAGCGGAACAAAACTGAGCTACTCGTTATTGTGTGGTTGTTTGTTTGGATATCGGACCGTTTATCAGTTTGGACCAATGCAGCGCGAGCCGGTCTTCATCATTAGCACTGTTACTACATAGCCAAACCCAGAAAACATTTGAATTCGCCACTGAAGTAATAACATCGCTGCGAGATCTAGTGAGAAACATTCACATTTCTCCGTTATTAATGGTATCAAACAGCACTGACGTGGAAACCAGGAAGAAACATTGTGCCATGATGAATGAACTATCCAGTGTCCACAGATCAGCAACATCACCATGGATTTACTGTATAACACTACTATCTGTAAGTTTGGCAGGAATCAGTAGGCTATAATGCTTTCAAGTAACATCACGTCGGTTGTACTTTGACATTATCAATACAATTGCTGCCCTCAAATATTAATCTAAAGTAAAATAAACCTTTGTTTA
>JAQIUQ010000651.1:92500-107500 GCA_030378365.1 Hybognathus amarus
ATAATAATAGTAATAATGATGTGCACACAGTGCAAAAGCATATGTCCGGTGTGAACAGCACCTTACATTTTTAAAGGGAACTGAAAGGAGGTCTGTTAGTTCAGAAACTTCCATTATTCTTGTCTTTTTGGATTTGCTTTCAGAAAAAAATATTCTTACCTGCATGTAAAAACAAAAGATTTAAAGAAACAATAAAATGACACTAAAAAGGGGTTAATCATCAAAGGGTTGATTACATGATTGTATTAATTCTGAATTATGGATTAAAGACCACCTGTTGGACAAACACAGGACAAGTAGTTAGCTCACATTATTAGAACTTAGTCCAGACCACCGTGAGTGAGTTCAACATTAGACAGTGCAGTGCCCTACCGAATCCCCATGCGAATCCCCATGCCGCAATCCCCCAGTGCTCTCAAGCATGCAAAGATTCAGGATCCCGAGACGTACCATATTGACTATAGATTTTATCAATTTCTCACGAGCCTCTGTGCCCGGCTGCCCTTCTTTAATCTTTACCACCGGGACTTCCATTATTGTGATGGCCTGTAAAAATGAAGAATTGACGTCAACCTGGCAACCCAAAGCTGATAAATTTCCCAGGCAGGAGGGTCTTACAACCTTGTCAGAATCGAGATGAGAACTTCAAACAAATGTCAAGCAAAGTCCAGGAGGAAGTTCTGCTACTGTTAATAAGTTGCAGGGAGAATAGATTACTAAGAGAAGCAGCTACATCTGAAGTCCACTCACATTATTTCAAGGGCAAGGAAAGGAGAGTTTCAGGAACATCCCCATCCTCCCCCATGCACTACATAAGAAGATTTCATCCTGGATCCACATATTCCAGCTTTATCATTTATCAAGCTCTGAGCCTAAATGTCCCATCATTGCCCCTCCAAATACAAACTGTCAAAGCAAATTACATTCATGAACTTTTGTCCGTCAACTCCCAGTCCCAACCACCACATACCACATCTCAGTGTAAGAATGTTGAGTAATATGTTCATCAGCATCGAATCAGAAAAAAACACAATCCTCAAAGGTGCCGTACAGACTTACTGACACGCATATCTAAATTTTGCATCTGTCCTGGGGCCTATACCATGACGCCGGTTTAGGTGGCTAGCCAGCTATGTTTCAGTTTAGTTTGTGCCAACCCTGGGTTTTAGGTACCATGAAAGTGGTTTGTTTTTTAGCAGTGTTCATCGCCATAGTAACTTACACTGCACAGCTAACCTGGTCCAGGGCAGGTTAGAGATTGCAAACCGAACTTGGACCAATCAGCTGTGAGCAAAGTGACATGTCTGACGCGATAAAGTCACTCCACCTGTTTCTACTCCAAATTAAAGGTCACTATATAGCAGATGATTTTAAAAGACAAAATTATGGCTTTTAGTAAATAAATTTGTATGATTTAGAAATTATTTCTGTAATTATTATACCCTAAAACAATCTCACATGTACAATTTCAGTTCATCAATTATTATTACATATATTTTAAATGAATAAGTATATAAAGGTAATATAAATACGCTTTAGAATCAATACATGAAGCTATAAAATGACTACATGTGAGTTTAAATACTCAATTCTCTCTATACCTTTATCAACTGTATAAACTAACTTCACAACTTTTACTTGCACTGATATACAGTAATGTGACTTTCTTTTAGTTAGTCCTTTAGTCCTATTTCATAGACAGCTATTTTATTCTTGCGGAGTAAATTTGCTTAAATTCTTAATATTTTAATACTTATATTTAATAAGTGAACTGCGTTACTTCTCTCACGAGAAATTAATTTCAATGAGTTTGAATGAGTTTTACTCTTTCTCAGCATGTGATTGGCTGTTCGCTACTGATGTCACACCTAAACTCCTAAACTCAAGATCAAAGCCTGAGTTGACAGAGAAAGTTGATGATCAGCATCATGGTACCAACAAAGCCTGGTTGGATTGGTTTGGTTCTGTCAACTCGAAACTAATCCTGCAACCCTGAGTTTGTTCAACTACCATCATGGTACAGGCCCCTGGGCTCCAACGGCTCAAGCAGACATTGCATGATTCAAAACAAAGACTTACTAAATGTCCACTACTGTTTCAACTCATGCGTCTTATGCCTCGTTTCCAGAGCGGTATGGTACGGTTCGGTACGCAATTATTTGCGTTTCCACTGTCAAAAGTTGTGAATGGTACCAAAAAGCTGAACTGTACGTACCACTATTTTGGGTACCCTTTCGTTGGGGTACCAAGCACAGTGAAAGGGTACTAAAAGGTGGAGCTAGACTCACTGCAGAACGCTGATTGGTGGACAGAGTATCGTCACTCGTGCGTGCTACAAGGGCATTAGAAGCATACAGTTGAAATAAAATACTACTGTTATTGTGTCACGAAATGTAGTTTTAAGACTTTTTCAGGCGAGAAAGTAGTTTTTTAAAGCTCAAATCTGTGGTTCATTTATAGATTTATGATAATTTGACTGAGATCCATTTCAAGCGATCACCGGACGCTCGCGCTCGTGTCCCCGCCTGGAACAGCCTTTCCTCGGCTAGTCGTTCTGATGTTTGCCACTGACTCGGACGTCTCTGTAGTGGTTAAACATAAGATATAGTTCGTCTTGTATAAACCTAACAGGTGATCTTTGGTCTCGTAAATCTATAATTCGTTCCCTGGCCAATTTTGGCAGATGGCTACGTGAAGTTTCATATCTTTGAGCGCTGAATTTGTATATTTGACTGACTGAATTGTTTCTTGATGTTATTTAAGCTTTACTGTATATCTTTTTGTACCTTTTACTTATACTTTTATTATAGCTATTATTTATAAAACTGAAATTCAACAAAAAGAGATTTTATTACAAGATCATCTATGTTGTTTATTGCAACATTTGTACCAGTGCGATATGCAATACATTACATCACATATTGCCTGGAATATGTTTAATATTTTTACATTTAAACGAAAAGATGCAGGGTTGTGTTTTATGTTTAGTTTTTGTTATAAACATAACGTTACATACATGCAGTGAATATAATCGGCTATGCGTTGCCTGAACCACATTTGTGTGCTTTAGAATGTTTAAAATGTATTGAAATGAAATCAAAAAGAAGCAGAGTGGTGTTTTATAACATATTTCGTTTTATTGTTGCCTAAAATGAACATACAGAGATAACCGGAGTCGCAGAGCCAGAGCGAGCTGAGTGCCGCGTTCAAGAACGCGCTGTTCCATTAGCAGAATCACTGGACTCGCGTCCTCAGGATCATTCTCCTGAGAAACGCCTAATGCCAGCGCTTGATTCTAGTGACAAACATGCCGAGAAGCAAGAACAAGATCTGCTGTCTGTCATCCATTGTTGTTTACTATGTCGCTTTCTTCGCGCGAAAATGACGTCGATCACTTCTTTCCAGCAAACACCACGTCTATCAAGTAAAGGTACTGTTGGCGGTGGAAACGCAAGCCTGATCATGGTGGACCCGAACCCGTACTGTACGTACCGTACCGTACCCCTCAGTGGAAACGAGGCATTAAAGGATTAGGTCACTCCAAAAGTAAAATTTCCTAATGATTTACTCATCAGAGATGTTCATTTTTTTTTCTTTAGTCAAAGAAATTAAGGGTTTTTGAGGAAAACATTCCAGGATTTTTCTCCATTTAATGGACTTCAATGGGGGAACAATGGGTTGAAGGGTCCAAATTGCGGATTCAAATGGAACTACATGATCCCAGCCGAGAAATAAGTCCTATCTAGCGAAACGATCTGTCATTTTTATATAAAATATAATTATATACTTTAACCACAAATACTCATCTTGCACTAGCTCTGATTCATTTCCAAACTAACTGACCTAACCCTTTAAATTTGATCTTGATCTGAATTTACCAATTGTTAATCTAGGATTTAGTAGTGACACTCATTTTTGTCTTCTTGTATATGAGGCTGAAAGTAACACAATGACCTACACCGTTTGATATAACACACAAAAAAATGATAGATGAATGAACATATAAATAAAAGAATAAAATAGCAAAACAATTCCATTATCATACATTTAAAAAAAAAGAACATTTCCGTATGTCACTACCATTACAATGTGCCAAAAAAAAAAAAAAAAAAAAACATTAATTTTGACCCTGGTTGAAGCATTTCCATGTCACCAAGGATAACACCGTGCCCTAACCAGGAGGCGCAATGCGATAAGATTCCAGCAGCAAATAATTTGTTTGCGTCAAAATCAATCAAAACCCACAGCCAATCAGAACAGCGAGTGGGCGGAGTCTTGCGGCAAGTGCACAGCAACACACTGATCTTGACGGCACTCGCAGAGAAAATGGATAGGTAGGCTACATAATCAAATTCACATTGATTTAAATACACCATTTAAACATTATTAAAAATGCATAGGCTACTGAGTTACTAAAACAATCTTTGTCAAAGAATACTTTGTTCAGTTTGAACTTGCTTGTTTCCATTTGTTTAATTTCAAGATTTGAGACTGAGAATGATCCATTGTTGCTTTTACAGCAACAAAGCTGGGGTCACTAAATGATATTCAGTCACATAGCATGCTTTCAACATTAAAAAAGCACATAAACAATACCTGAGATTGCCACACTTTGTATTTGTTGTTCCAGCAAGGACAAAAACTTGGAAAAACATGGAAAAGATACCTTTTATCGCACATTGCATGTAGTTAGGACACGGTGTAAACACGTCTGCTAAAATGAATTGTCAGTAAGACTTTTTTAAATAAATTATTCACACTGTTATTCAGCAAGGTCACAATCAAAACTGACAAAAAAAGACATTTATAATGTTGCAAAAAATAAATAATAATAATCAAATAAATGTTTTTAACTTTCTATTCATCAATCTTGAAAAAGAAAAATATATCACGGTTTCCACAAAAAATAAATACACAGCACTTACTTTTTCAATATTGATAAGAAGAAATGGTTAGGATTTCTGAAAATCCATCACATCAATAAATTATATTTTACATATTCAAATGGAAAACAGCATAGTTATTTTTTAATTGTTATAAACCTATCACTATAATACTGTTTTCACTGTACTTTTGATCAAATAAATACCACCTAGGTGAGAATAGGAGACTTTCAAACTTTGAGTAATAGTGTACATGTAAATGTGTGAGTGCACTACATTTGCTGCTCGATGGGCAACGATTAACCGCGATTAATCGCATTCGAAATACAAGTTTGTGTTTACATAATATATGTGTGTGTAGTGTGTATAATAAATTTGTATATATAAATACCCACAAATGCATGTATATATTTAAGAAAAATCTGTTATTAATATATCAAATATTTATATTTATATATAATATTAATTATGTATAAATATATACATGCAAATATATTCTTAAATATATACATGCATGTGTGTGTATTTATATATACAAATTAATTATACACACACATATATTATGTAAACACAAACTTTTATTTTGGATGCGATTAATCACGATTAATCTTTGCCCATCCCTAGCTCAGACCATCTTTACCAGTCAAGGACAAAAGTGTATCTGAATGAATTTGATCTTAAAATAACCCTAAAATTCAATCAAAAATTGTTTTAGTCAGGCAAACAGTAGAATTTAATGTTTATCCTCTTTGTGCATAGTACTGGGAACTAAGCTGGCCAACACAAAATTACTTCCTGTCATTAAACTGATTACCTTTAATCAGATTGGAAGTTATTTTCTCCAGCAGAGCTCACACTGAACTGACCATTCCAAAGTAATGTATCTCCTCTTTCCTCTAAACCATATGGCTTTGGCTACAGTGAAATCAATCTATATGAATAGCTTCTTCTACAGTACCTGAAGGGCTTTCTCAAGTTCTGCGATGTTGCCGGCCTCCCCCACCAACACCACCCTGGTCTCAACTCTGGGCAGTGCATCTGAAAAAGAGAAAAGACCACAGGCAAAGGTGAATCTCTATGGAAATAGACTCTTGTTATGTTTGTGCGCAGCAAAACGGTCCACGCTACAGAAATGTCAAATGATATAGGGTAGACCGAGAAGGAGGGCGGTTCACTTACCCTCTGTCTCGTCTGCGTGTAGACCGAAGAAAAATTGCTCCTTTGTGGTCTCGGCCATCCGGGAGTCGTAAACGGAGGAGTCCACCAGCAGGCTGCGGCCCGGCCCTAAAGTAACTATGCTGCTGTCAGCCATGGCGCTGTGACAAGGGGTGGCGACCCAGTCCTGTCCAGAATATCAAAAGCTGGGAGCCAGAGAGAAAGTAGTGAACAAGGGCAGCACACACACAAAAATAAGAAACAATCAATCAAGAGATTCTAGGAGGGAATTAAGGATAAAGTGAGAAAAAGAATCAACGTGTGAGTATATATATATATATATATATATATATATACACACACACACACATACACACACACACACACACACACACACACACACACACACAACCAGTCAAAAGTTTAAGATCGGTAAGATTTTTTATGTTTTTAAAAGTAGTCTCTTCTGCTCACCAAGGCTGCAATTTTTTGATAAAAAATACACAAAAACACAGTAATATTGTAAAATATTATGACAATTTAAAATGACTTTTTTATGTTAATATATATTAAAATGTCATTTATTCCTCTGAAAAAAAGCTGAATTTTCAGCATCATTACTCCAGTCTTCAGTGTCACATGATCCTTCACAAATCACTCTAATATGATGATTTTATGCTCCAAAAACATGTATGATTATTATCCATGTTAAAAACAGTTTTTATTTAAAAGAACAGCATTTATTTAATTAGAATCTTTTCTAACATTATAAATGTCTTTACTGTAACTTTTGATCAATGTAACTCATCCTTGATGAATAGAAGTATTGATTTCTTATTTATTTCCCCAAAAATAAAATACAAATTCTTACTGACCCCAAACTTTTTAAAGGGTAGTGTTTAATGTAACAAAAGCTTTCAATTTCAGATAAAAGCTGTTCTTTTGAACTTTTCTATTCATCAAAGAATCCTGAAATAAAAATGTAAAAAACGGTTTTCAACATGGATAATAATCATACATGTTTTTGGAGCATAAAATCATTCATATTAGAGTGATTTGTGAAGGATAATGTGACACTGAAGACTGGAGTAATGATGCTGCAAATTCAGCTTTTTTCAGAGGAATAAATTACATTTTAATATATATTAACATAAAAAGTAATTTTAAATTGTCATAATATTTCACAATATTACTGTTTTTTGTGTATTTTTTATCAAAAAATTGCCTTAGTGAGACAGGAGAGACTTCTTTTTAAAAACATAAAAAACCTTACCGAATCTGGGCTTACCAATTATGTGTGTGTGTGTGTGTGTGTGTGTGTGTGTGTGTGTGTGTGTGTGTGTGTGTGTGTGTGTGTGTGTGTGTGTGTGTGTGTGTGTGTGTGTGTGTGTGTGTGTGTGTGTGTGTGTGTGTGTGTGTGTGTGTGTGTGTGTGTGTGTGTGTGTGTGTGTGTGTGTGTGTGTATATATATATATATATATATATATATATATATCACTAAATTGAATCATCTTAAGATAAAATCAACTCAATAATTCAAATTACCAACTGCATAAATCTAAAGAGTAATTATTCTGAATGCAGCATTACAATAATGGAAAGTGCTACAGTTTATTAACTCCTTCAATTGAGGAACAAATCATTCCATATATATATGCATTAGAGTGTACATTTTTATAAAGTTTCACATATTGTTAATTGTAAATATCTGTCAGCTTTTAAGAGAGCAGTGATATGACAGCTGATGATTGGCAGCTGAAATGCACAATGACATGCGCTAGCATTGGGATGGCTAGCTAACTTCTAAACAAAAGATTGTCTTCTTAAACAGAGCCTTGTATTTAGCTTTAATAAAAATGTATAATAAAAACTTACCGTTTAAAACTTTAGACTCAGATTTGTGCTGGAAAATTCTCCGGTGAATGAGGAAACACTGAGAGTTCGGCTGGTTTCCGAACCAGCTGAGCAATCCTGGGTTGTGTTAGCCAAACTATTAATAAAACTAACGCCTACAAACGTAAACACCGCTGTCGTCGCAATGACACGTAAAGTTTGTCCAAAGTGCAAAATATATACGGTTAAGTTACAGAAAATAAGTTTAGTTGGAATTTTAAGCCCATTGTATACGCTCATTTGATAGGTGGTTTTCTGCTCAAATCTCTCTCTGAATTCAAAAAAGCAAGCAAACATGAGAGCCTAACGGCGATTGGCTGAGAGTGAAGAGCTCGGCGGAAGTTCTGAAGCGACGCCTCTGATTGGCTTTTGAATTCAAACGAGTAATGCACGCGCTCGGCTCCTGACAAACTTATTTCATTCAACTTCTTGTGTTTTACACGGTTTTACATTGTGAATAAAACACAAGACACTGATTTAAACATAAAATTGCAATGTAATTCATAAAAACACAAACAAGTTGCGAACTAAAAGACAATGTTAAATAATAAAACAATGAAAATCATTGTTTTGCCTAAGTCAAATGTATGTCTGTTAATCCTCACAAACTTTACCATGATAACCATATAAGTTTTCATCGATGTACATGTATTGTTGGCTATATCCATTTATCATATAATATTATACATTATCTTTGGTATTGTAGAAACTGTTTTATAATATTATATATTATATTAATTATAATATAAATTTGGGGACAATTTCTCTTTTTGGGGGGTTGGGTGATTGGTATTTTAAAAGACTCATATAATTTAAGAATTAAAGGGGATTTGAGGGAATAAAGAAAACAGCAAAATAAGTTAGGTCTATTTACAAATAATATTTTATTATTATTAAAAAAATTCACACATTTAT
Source organism: Hybognathus amarus (assembly GCA_030378365.1). Classification (NCBI taxonomy): domain Eukaryota; kingdom Metazoa; phylum Chordata; class Actinopteri; order Cypriniformes; family Leuciscidae; genus Hybognathus; species Hybognathus amarus. The sequence continues at coordinate 101,347 of JAQIUQ010000651.1, forward strand.
GTCACATGTAATGCACAATATGCAATTTCTTTCTCTCGTCACATTCGATTATTAGATTACACATTACGAATCAGCCTATGATTCATGTAAATGAATGATAGCATATTTTCATAATGTTTTATCATCCTGACAACAAACAGAGCAGTGCATAATGAGAGTGCAGCAAAGCAGCATCAGGAATATAAAATATCGGCCATATTTGGATGGGGGGGGGGTGACTTGTCTTCTTCAATGTTTATATGGTGTGGCCCTGATACAAATTGTTACACTTTATTTCGAATAGTCAACTTTAGACATTCTACTAATTATAAGCAACTTGTCAACTACATGTCAGCTAACTCTCATTAGATTGTTAGCTGTAGTAGACAGTAGACTGTTAGGTTATGGTTATGTATAGAGAATAAGTTGACTTGCTGTTTAGGCAGTAGAATGTCTGTTAGGGGAGCATCACAATAAAGTTTTGGCAGATATTGAGCAGACATTCTACTAATCCTGCAGTTAACATAGTTACTAGTACAAAGTTAGTAGTAGAATGTCTAAGGACTATCAAAAATAAACTGTTGCCTATACTATATTATAAAAGAAGTATACAGTACATCCACATGGGTTTTATAGACCATTTCACAAGATGTAAACAACACTGGTCCAGAAACACTTCCTGTTTCAGTTTGTAACTGTTTTCTTTATTTCACATGTAAAGTAAACATCTTAAAGATGTTTGTTTAACTTTTTGATTCAGTTTTAAATGTTCTGTTGGTTGTATTTTTATCCCAGCTTTTATGTGTTAAAAAACTGAAACAGGAAGTGCTTCTGGACCAGTGTTTGTTTACATCTTGTGAAATGGTCTATAGCAACTACAACTGCAGTAACAATTGTATTTTATATATATATATATATATATATATATATATATATATATATATATACATTTTTATATGGTGAATCAAACTAAAGACCATGTATGAAAACAATTAAATTATAAAAGTAGGTTATTTCCTTAGCATCAGAGCCAGTAACAGAGTAAATTTACTTGAGTACAATACTTAAGTACAATTTTGAGGAATCTTACTCGAGTAGCCTATCATTTTTGGGGAGTACTCATGACTATACTCAAGTTTTGATAGAGATTATATTGTACTCTTTACTCAACTACCATTTATATCCATAACCATGAGTACTGTACGAGTTACTTCTTAATTTAACCCTTGTATGGTGTTCGGGTCTGTTGGTTTTCATTTTTTATCAAAAAGAAAAATTATACGATTAATTATTTTTTCAAACTCAGCCTCATTGGCCTTGGCTCATTTTATGTGAAGAATATATATCAGAACACATTTTCAATGAAAACACACTGTACACCCCCCCTTCATTTACATTACACACAGGATGTTCGGGTCCACTGGACCCGAGCCTAATAAAGGTGTGGAAACTGTAGGTCCTGTCTACCTTTACTTTGTCCTCCTCCTGTCAGTGTGTGTGTATGAGTGTGAATTTTGTGTTTCTGCACCTGCCGTTCCCACAAAAGGTCACAACATTGCTGCAAAATTCAAGCACGGCCACTGTCTGCTCTCACATTCCCGCACATTTTACCCTCTGCCATTAATTCTTAAATGCGATATAATAAAAAATATTGTCATGAACTGGCTTTTTAAATGTTTTTGTTTTGTTGTCTGAGGTCAACTTATGATGTTCGCTTGGTTTTTACATTCAAAAACATAAAAATGAATAAGTTATGGGCTATTTTCTTCCTAGTTTTCAGCCTAACGTTACTTGAAAAATGCTCGGATTTTATGGGCGTATCGCATTGAAGACTAGGAAGTAAACGCCCACTGCTGTGAGTGGATAACAGTTTTGCATATTATAATGAGCTTCAACTCTGCACGTGGGGGAATTTGTTTTGAAAACCACTGTTGTATCACAGAATCGCAGGACAATGAACCAACAGCACCTCGAATACAATGGATACTTGTAGACACATACACATAATTATTAGATATCAAGCGATCTGTAACAATGCAATGCTAGCCGAGTAGATTAATATTTCTAAAATAAAAATATTACTCATAAGTGTGTTGTATCACTCCTGTTGGATCCAATATAGAAGGTACAGCGCCTTTTTTAATCTTAATCGGTCTGCAAATCCAGCCTCTGAACTGTGTCTTGTTCACAAAACAATCCTCGGTGAAATGAAGTGAACATACGGATAATGTTTTACACTCATCTGCTGGAACGTCATTAAAAACAAATTTTAACCAGGCATTCCTAATATTGGAATCCAGAGGAAGCTTATGCAGCGACTGTCTTCTTCCACAGCCAGGCACGGCACAACATTTTGTCAATGGAATGTTTATTGCTGGTAGCTCGCTCCGGTTTGTCATCACGAGGTATGCTTTTGTTTACCTATGTGTAAATGCGCGAATCGGTGGGCGGGGCTAAACCGGCCATGTTGAAGTAGGCGTTGATGAGCGGGTGGGGTTTTAGCGTCATTGACGTCATACTTCCACACTTTCAAAAACGAGATGTTTGTTGAGGCTGGTGTCAATAAAAGCTTTTATTGGACTAACAAGGACGTTTTCAGTTCTGAAACGTACAGGATATTCTTATAATATGATGACCTCTTAGATGTCAAAAGCTCAAGGAAAATTTGATTTCTCAGTTCATCACCCCTATAACCATATGCTATTTATATTGCTTGTAATTGGGATGAAGGAAACATCTGTTGGGTATTTTAACATAAAATTGTTTGATTGTGTTGAATTCAAAACCCCAAAATGCAGCGGGTCCATCAGACCCGCGAACACTGGCTGAATAACAAAAATATGAACACCACACAAGGGTTAAGTGATTAAGGGAAACCCTTAATTTGCTTTTTCCCTCTCAAATGTGATTGGATTGTGCAGGCGCCACTCGATCTGGGGCAGCCTATCAGCAATCACCTTCAGCTTCCCCCCAAAGTCAACTCAATGGTCAGATTTAGATAAGAGACAAAACCATGGACGAAACAATGGATGAAGACGGAGCAGGTCCAATCCCAGGAATGTGCGTACATGTTGTGTACATTTGTGTGTACATTTTCTTAATTTTCTGAAATGTCTTAAACATGGTTTGATTTTACTTTCAATTCCTTTTACACTCCAAGGTATTAACATTTTTCATAAGTCCATGTAGGACGTTTCTGTCCATAAATGTAAGCACTGTGGCAGTAGTAATATGATATTTAGAAAATGTACTCTTGTATCTCTTGATAAAAACAAGTACTTAAGTTTTACTCAAGTAGACATCTGACTGTAGTACTTTTACTTGTAGTTGAGTAAAATTTAGCAAAGGGTATCAATGCTTTTACTCAAGTAATAAAGCTGTGTACTCTGTCCGCCTCTGCTTAGCATTTCACATCTTAAATGTGAACTCTTTTGTCCGAAAGATTAAAACCTATCATCCTGCACTTTCCTGGTGTGATCCTGCCCCATTATCATTATGCCCTCCGCTCATCCAAAAGAGCTGCCCCTTTCCTGCTGTCAGAAGTCTCATTCTTTCTTCTGCCGGCCTAGTTTCGACTCCAGGTAAATAGTCTGCCAGGAGTCTTCAAAACCTTTAGACACCTGAAGCCAAAGTGAAGGCTGCTGGAGTGCTCTTTTTTAAAAATCGGTTTCAAGGCTTGTCACATCTCGCTGGGTCTTTGTGTCCCGCACTCTCCACTCTCTCCTGCCGCCCCTCAGGAGTTTTTGAGGAGTTTGAAAGCCTCCTCTGTAGAACAAAGCCTATCTCTCTCTCTCCTCACTGTCCTTCTCTGAGACTGGCTCTTCTCTGTCACACACTCTCTTAAAGGGGACATATCATGCAAAATCCATTTTTTAGTCCTTAAATGCATTTTGTTGTAGATTTGGAGTGTTTATAAGTACAGAAAATATGAAATTATTCTCTTCAGGTGCTTCGTTTATATCTTTATATTCTGTTTTGTTCATATTTTTCAACCTGTTCAGATTTTTCTGTTGTCTATGACGTTTTTTGAGCAAGTAAGTCACCGCATTTGCAGCGGAACTGACAAATAAGGACATTGACTACCGGTCCAACACTTCGAGCAATCCGCCATTATCATTTCTCGCTCCGATTTTGTAGTTCAGGCTCAATCATGCAGAAGTTACGAGAGGGCTAGTCAAAATGTTCGGTTGTTGGATGTAGTGACCTGAAGCACTTCAAGGATACCCACTTCAACAACCTCCGCCAGTATACAGAAGGGTTTGCCGATCGGGTAAATTCCTTCTATCATTTAGCTGCTGTGTTTCCTGATGCTTTCTAAACGTAAGTTATCATTTTATTATCAATACAGATTTTTAGTGGTAAGATCAGACCGCAGTCATTTATCTTGTCAGTGTGCTTGTTTTAACAAGAGAAATAGTCGACTTTCACTAATAACACAACATAGTTAACTTACATAACGTTACCTGCCTCCATATGAAGACGGTTCGTCATCGTCATCTTTTTCAAATCGCTCGCTCTGGCTCGAATATGTAAGGCTTGGTGGACAAGTCTTCCGTTGTTGACATTTTGTTAACGTGTGAATAAAAATGTTCTTTGAAGCTTTAGTAATCGTATCTCTTATCAAACTACAATAATGTCCGAACGCGGAGAGTTGAGCCGACCGTGAACTCAGCGACCTGGAGAGCGGGCGGGGTAAGACGGTACGCCTTTTTATTTAAAGGGGCCGCATTGAAACGACTTGCTCACAGAAGCACATCAGAAAAGGGGTAGAAAAGGGGACTGTGGAGCTATAATAATGAGGAATTCAGACCCAAGCATTGCAGTTATGCTTATATAGACCACAAATGTATGATTTATAAGTAAAAATAAATGATTTAAAAGCATTATATGTACCCTTTAAAAACAGTTTCCAATTAAAACCAAAAACAGCCTGATGGAAACCTACAGTTCCTGAAGGTTCTCAAAGGGATCCGCGGAGATGATTTTGTTCATTTTATTACATTTTCATCACATTTATCAAACTTCAATTGAGACTTCATAGTCTCCGTATGAAAAGTCATATGGTTTTGCAATGAATGTATTTCATTATGCATATGAAAATCTACAGCGTTATGTAATACATATTCTCATCAGCTATAATGTTGTCCATAGGGAAGCTGTGGAAGGCAAAATATTCACATATTTATGCACAGAACGATGATACCAAGAATTACATCGGCATTCAATATCAAATCTTTGTGCTTCGATATTTACATTCAAACAAATAAAGCAACTCAATAAGATCAGATATCAGAATAACAAACATTTAAATTGCAATCATATGTGGATATTTACGGTTATGAGACGAAACATTTGGCATCATTACTACATTCACCGTCAAACTGCGGTCCGGTTCTTCATGTCATAGCAGGAAGGATACAGTACATCTGACTTGTATATTGGATTCGGTTACTTTTAGCACAAACTGACAACATTCATGAGCAGTACTGTAAAACAACAGCAAAGCTGGAATATTTATGCAACAATCATTTTCTGAAATATATATATATATATAAAATCTACATTTCGAGAGTATTTACACCAAGACCATGATAGAGATGAATATATCACGTATAGAGGCAAATATTTGAGGAGGATTACAGATATTTCAGCTTGAGCAACGAAGCTTTACAGATGGCTTTAACGTCAGAATATAAAAGAGAGTATAAATATTGTACATTAGAGAATATTAATTCATTAAAAGTGCTGTGTTTTTGACCAACAGTCTCAAATCAAGTAGCATTTCAGTGGAAGTTTCAGCAGGATGCAACAGTCTCGAGTCTCTTTCTCTCAGTGTTTTAAAATGGCCACGTCAGTGCTGATCTCATACAGCACAACGCCCGCTGTTCACAGAGGTCTTTTGAGGTTATATCCGGATATTTCTCTTCAAATACCCCTGCATTTGCTGCTAAGGCACAGCAGAGTGAACGCACGAAGGCTGCATGCTGAATTTTTGGACTCACGACTGCAGAATGTTGTCAATGTCACGTCAGCGCCGGAGAAGGCCGGACGAGACCGGAATCTGTTCTGATTGTCTCTTCAGAACGCTCGTATAGCAGCAGAGTCGATCTATTCCTTCAGCGGAGCAGGCGTCTGTGCGGTATTACAAAAAGCTGTTGTCGAGTATGATGTATGT
>JAQIUQ010000651.1:112500-125306 GCA_030378365.1 Hybognathus amarus
GCAGGAGTTTTATTGTGTTGTGAACCTATCATCGTTTATTATCCATGATTTTATGATTATTATCCATGTTGAAAACAGTTTTTTACATTTTTATTTCAGGATTCTTTGATGAATAGAAAGTTCAAAAGAACAGCTTTTATCTGAAATGGAAAGCTTTTCTTACATTAAACACTAGTCTTTAAAAAGTTTGGGGTCAGTAAGAATTTGTATTTTATTTTTGGGGGAAATAAATAAGAAATCAATACTTCTATTCATCAAGGATGAGTTACATTGATCAAAAGTTACAGTAAAGACATTGATAATGTTAGAAAAGATTCGAATTAAATAAATGCTGTTCTTTGAACTTTCTATTCATCAAAGAATCCTGAAATAAAAATGTAAAAAACTGTTTTCAACATGGATAATAATCATACATGTTTTTGGAGCATAAAATTATCATATTAGAGTGATTTGTGAAGGATCATGTGACACTGAAGACTGGAGTAATGATGCTGAAAATTCCGCTTTTTTTCAGAGGAATAAATTACATTTTAATATATATTAACATAAAAAGGTCATTTTAAATTGTCATAATATTTCACAATATTACTGTGTTTTTTGTGTATTTTTTATAAAAAAATTGCAGCCTTGGTGAGCAGAAGAGACTTCTTTAAAAACATAAAAAAATCTTACCGATCTTAAACATTTGACCGGTAGTGTATTTACGAATGTTTCATGAATGAGACCCATTATGTGCATGTGAATGAAGCATATTGATTGAAATAACTGTCGATTTAATCCCTGAAAAAAATGCTTGCTTAATTTTTTAAGTTCAATCAACTTGGATGTTTAAGTCATTTCAACTTAAATTACATTAAACCAAATTAAAAAATTAGTTGAATCTCATCTCGCATAACATAATTTTTTTTTTTTTAACTTGAAAACTGCTTCTTTTTTACGATGTAGATCTCAATAATTTTCCAGGACCAACATGGATAATACAGTAGAACATGTCCTGTTTGGGAGTACACTGTGAAAGTTGAACATGATTCAGGTTAAAACTGAGTTTTATTGGTTACACAATGGGATACTGGGATTATGTTGACAGTCCAGTCCAGTACAGTCCAACCACATCTAGTTTTTTGGCAGTGTATCGCATACACTCCTCCTGAGCAAACACTAGAATCCTGTGGTTCAAGCTACCTTAAGTTTAGCTTGACTCTGCACAATGTCAAAACATCCACGAAAGCCTAAAAACTTATTATGAAGGGTTTGAGGGGTTGATTGAGCAAAGAAAACTTTGAAACACTCTACAAAGCAGAAAAATGACTAGAGACAGTTTTTAAGATTAAATATGTATGAGATACTTCAGAACATGGCTGGCTTTTTTCATTTTAGTGAAGAAATGTTAGATTAGGTGGTATTTAGCACCCCCAAAAGTATCAGAACCCTGTGAAACCTCTCTTTCAGCTTAGCTTTTTAAAGGCAATTGGGTAAATGACAAATAAGGATGTAAAAAGAATAATAATGTATAAAAAAATAGTACATTTTTTAGAAATGCACTTAGAAATGTTGGTTTCACCAACCATTTAAGAAGTTTCAATTGAACAACTCATTTGGCATAATAACATAACAGATTTTCCTGTACACGTGAATTTACTCATTTTACTCTACTCATTTACACATATATATTATATAATTAAAATTCCCTTGTAAAGGTAAAGGATTACTCTTTAATTACAATTTAATTACTGATACTTTAAATACTGTAGTGTACAACAATTCTATATAAAACAATAGTGCATTTAACATTTAAATGTAATGTTAAAATGCATGTTTCTCCCTTTACACACTTTGGTCAGGTCAAAAATAATTTATGCAATTACATGTTGTTTATTTAAAATAATTAAAAGTGCAGTTTCGTCCTTGTATTGTTCATCTGGTCGAGGTTGATATGGGATTTATAAAGTAATCCAATACTTTTAGAGAGAGTAATTAGTACAGTCCTAGCACTGTAAAAAAATATTTTCATGATTTGTAATCATAACATTTTTTCTTTTGTTAAATCAACTTAAATGATTGATGTAGTTCAGATAACATAATATTTTGAGTTTGTGGTGATTAAATTAATCTCCTTCATTGTATTAACTACATTTTTTCATTTCAATGAACTTAAAATTTGAAGGCAACCAGGTTACTTCATTTTTTTTAAGTTAAACCAACAATATATTTTTTACAGTGAATAAATAACTTTTTTTGGAACTTATTGTTTGGTAACTTACCCAAAACTGAATACATATGTATGTGTGTGTTGGGTTGGGACTTGCCCATCAAAAAAAGCATATCTAAAAAATTAAAGAAAGTATAACATTATATTTTAGGTATACTTTAGGTGTCTGAAGGTGTCTCTGGAATATAAGTTCTGCCTGTCGGTTGATCTACATGCCTTTTTTTTATATTAATAAGCAGTGAAGCAGTTATGGTGAAACATATTTAGTTCTCTTCAAGAATATTATTAATTGAATGAGCTTTTTTTATTTTCTTCATTAACATCAGGACAGTTTTTTCACCCTGACAAAAAAATGACTTTTATTATAAAAAATATAAATAGAAGAATCTATTTAATCTATAATTAAAAAAAGACAAGAAATGTGACAGCCCAATTTCTAAATAGAGAATGGCTTGGTTGAATAAAATCAACAAATTACTGATTCTGATCAAAAAAATTATAATAAATAAATAAATAAATAAGAAACTCCTGTGTTGACTGTGTGGGGTATTTAAAAAGCAAAACCTTCAAATAATGAAATTAAGAGAACCAACAATGAGCTCACACAAAACGAGCTACGTGAGAGTTTCGTTAGTGGTTGTCAGTTTTTTAGTGAAGCTGTCTTGAACGACTGCATCATGTGACTCCTGCAGAAATATATCTGGATGGAGACTTTCCTCATTACTCACCAGTGGCCATTCTCCGACTCTTCCAGGAATTGTACTAACTCTCCAGCCTCTACGGAAAGATCCTGGGCGGTTCCCGACTCGTATGTCAGCTGCACCTGATAGCGATCATTATCCCCCTAAGAGAGACAAAGAAGTGCATCATTTAGCCTATTTTTGTGTTTATTGGATCAGGGAGGAAACAGGTTAGGAAAAGTTACTATTCATACAAAGGCCTGCGTTCAGTCATTCTTATCTGAGAAATCTCATCAATTGTTAATTCAAGGATGCCCTCTGGTGGTAGGAGCCGTGTATGTGCAGTTTAATTCCCTCTAGCCAACATTAAAGTGGTTCTGAATGAACTTTAGCTGCTATTAAGCCTCACTTCTGAAGCAGATCTCCCCTCCTCAAGCATCAGGCAGGATTAAATACAGAGAGACTCCTCAGGGTGTTTAAGAGTAAAAGAGAATCTGGCCTCCTTTCTGTATTATCTGTAAAATGTTGCTGTCTTTTATGAGCTCACTTAAAATCAGCAAAAGGGACAGTTAAAGGGATAGTTCACCCAAATATAATTATAATATAATATATAATATAATTACTCACCCTTATGTGGTTCCAAACCTATAAGATTTTCGTTCATCTTCGGATAAAATACAAATAAAGATGTTTTTGATGAAATCTGAGAGATTTCTGTCCCTCCATTGACTATCTACGCAACTACCAATGTAGTCCATAAAGAGGTTGTAAAACTTATCCATATGAACTGAGCGATTTAATCCAAATTTTCTGAAGAGACATGAACGCTTTATATGATGAACAGATTGAATTAAGCTTTTATTCTCATATACACATTCATCAACTCAGACATAAGTTGTGGTAAACCGAAGCTCAAGCATGGAGTGACGGAAACTCTCAGATTTCATCAAAAAGATCTTTGTGTTCTCGAAGATTAACGAAAGTCTTACATGCTTGGAACGAAATGAGGGTAATTACTGACAGAATTTTGACAGTAACATTTTTGGGAGAACTATCCCTTTAAACAAAAGGTTACTTTACTCAACCTCACGTCATTTCAAACCTCTTCTGTGGTAGATATTTTGAAAATTATACAATTTTAAGTCAGTGAGGTCCAAAAGACATTTCACAAAATATTTTTCTTTTTTTTTTTGGTTAAAATTGTTTAAACGGTCTCATTTTAAACTACGGGTTTTCTAGGCATGCCAATTTCTTTAAAAAAGAAACCGTAATATTCTGTGAAAATATTTAATGTGTGTGAAATAGTAAGTGATATTTTAAAATAATTTAAAATATATATTAAATAAATGCAAACATTTCATTTTAAAAATAAAAAAAATCAAAAATCATTTTTATATAAAAATATTAATAATTATTATTACTATTATTGACATGAGATATTAAATGAGAGTAAATGATGGCAGAAATCTTTTTCTGGTGAACTCTATTCTTTATAATATTTAAAATATTTTTTTTATATTAATTATAAAAAATATAAATATTTTTAAAAAATATAATATATTTAAAATATAATATTTATTTTTTCAATATTATATTTTATTTATAAAATATAAATACTTTAAAATATTTATTATTTTTGTCCCTCAATACAAAATTGGAAGACGAGATATGTGGACAAAATGTGGATGAGGACGTTTACGTTTTTGTTATGTCCTTCATCCTCTCCATCTGAAGAAATGGAGAGTTCTTCAGCACTAGAAGGAATGGTCTCAAAATCCTCGGCGTCCATTGATGGCAGACGACGTTGATTCCATCCTGGAAAATAGTACAGCACGAGTTAACATCATTCAGTAAAAACCTTACAAGTGATGACACTCAGGGAATAGTGCTTGAGTTTGCCGGAAACAAAACAACAACAAAAAAAATCGGTGAAAGGTAGACAAGATGTTGACGCACTATGAAAATAACTCTGACTGATTCTGTCACTTTCAGGCATCGAATGAGAAATCAAAATAGACGAAAACACCAGAGAGAACCCAATATGAGTGGCATATCACTGCCTGTTTCTCATGATTACCTGGTTGAGACGCAGACCTCGGCACAGCGGGCTTGGTACCGGCGGTACCTTTACTTTTGCTCTCAGCGGGAAGTGCACCTCGCATGGTGTCTGTGAGAAAATTCTTATCAAACATGACCTCTATGATAGTAGCGATGAATGTGAAACGAAACCTCACATTATCATGCACAAATCAGCCAGATAACTGGCAAACATTTTTAAAATAAAATAACAACAGGAAGTCACTCGCACCCACTAAAATGTACACATAACCTTATCCGAGAACAGAGAACACAGCAAGCGGGAAACAATAGATTTGGAGGATGATACACACTTGACATGAACTGAAAACCACCACCAAAACACCACAGAGCAAGCATAAACACTTGAAATCAGAATAGATCAAAACAAGCTTAAAATCTGGTAGATTAATGCAGGCTAAACAACAGATAAAGCTTTTGCAAAACTGCAAGTGTTGGTAGCATCTGTAAGAATGGGATGGAAATTTACAAATCAGTATCGTTTGGTGCATTGCATGATGCATGCCATGATTTTTCAGGAAAGGTGTTTGGCTTTCTTTGAGTTTCTTGTATGATTATAATAGCTGTATAATTTCAGACTTGAGTCAAGATTAACTTAATAAATATTCAATGAAAAAAAATCATGAAAAAAGTTCAATAAATATTAGCATGTAAGAAATACATGTACAAACATATTTTAAATGAATTAAAACATTTTTTTAATAATAACACAACTTATAAAGTGATAAATGCATGTATATATATACATACATAATATATATATATATATATATATATATATATATATATATATACATACATACATAATATATATATATGTATATATATATAATATATATATATATATATATATATATATATATATATATATATATATATATATATATATATATATGTATATATATATATGTATATATATATATATATATATATATATATATATGTATATATATATATATATATATATATATATATATATATATATATATATATATATATATATATATATATATATATATATATATATATATATATATATATATATATATATACATACATACATAATATATATATATATGTATATATATATATATATATATGTATATATATATATATATATATATGTATATATATGTATATATATATATATATATGTATATATATATATATATATATATATATGTATATATATATATATATATATATATATATATATATATATATATATATATATATATATATATATATATATATATATATATATATATATATATATATATATATATATATATATATATATATATATATATATATATATATATATATATATATATATATATATATATATATATTAGGGCTGTGAAACGATTAATCGCAGCCAAAATAAAAGTTTGTGTTTACATAATATATATGTGTGTAGTGTATATATTTATTTTGTATATATAAACACACATATATGCATGTATATGTTTAAGAAAAATGTGTAATTAATATATGAAATATTTATATTTATGTATAATATTAATTCTGTATAAATATATAAAAAGTATATGCATGCAAATATTTCTTAAATATACATGTATATACATGCATGTAAAATAATTATATACACTACACACACACAAATACTATGTAAACACAAACTTTTATTTTGGATGATTGATATATAAACTTTGTCAGATGCAATTAATTCTGATTTATGGATTTGATTTGCACTAATATATACATATATATATATATATATATATATATATATATATATATATATATATATATATATATATATATATACTTATGTGATTGTGTGTGATACAGTACACATACAAACACATTATTATTTTATATATTTACAGCCCTGTTAATGAATATAAACCATTTTTTGGTTTATATTCATTAACAGGGCTGTAAATATATAAAATAATAATGGTTCAGGTCATAGTAGAGGTGATCCTGCACTAAAAATTTTTTTGAATATCACATACTTCCATGGTATCCTTAACTCCAAATTGTTCCAGAACTGTCCTGGTAAATAGTGTCCTGTTGCTTTGAATAAAACCATCTGGCCTCTTACTACAGACAATAAATGAATAAAAACAAACCAAAAAACAACATCTTACAAGGACTATTTTCAGCATGCAACATGCCGTGCTTTCCATGTGGTACCTTCATAGCCAAAAGGTGTAGGGTCGCTCTTCATCTGATGCCTCTTGCTCTTAAGGCTAGAGGAGAGAGGAACTAAGCACAAACATGCATTTCTTTTAAGAAAGAAGTCCAGCTCATCTATCACATTCTTTCAACCTATCCATCCCAGATTAATAATCACACTAATTTTTCATTATCCCCCTGCAGTTGCAACGCTTTCATCGCAATAAAAGAGAATAATGGGCCCACAAGAAACAAAAGGCTCATGTGCATCTAAATTCTCATTCACATTCCCAGAGCTTCGCAGCGGGGCTTCACTGCTAAATGTCATGCCAGATCCCAAATGTCAACTTATCAAGAGTCAGTATTTATTATTCAGTGCAGCTGTCTCTTCATGTTTTTTAGGGGATTAATTTGCTACAAAGTGCACAGTTTGATTCATTTCAAACATTTTATATGAGCAGCAATGAAGGAGCTTGAGATGTATTTGGTTGATGGTAAAATACCAAAAATGTACAACAATGCCAGTTTCTAGAAAGCCCAGTTTCAGTTGTAAGGAGGTGGGCTACAGGACTTTCAGGTTGGGCCAAGAGTTAGGATATTGGGTTGCCAGTTTGCTAAGGCATTGAATAGTTGGGACAGACCCACCCATGTATATATGACATACCACTGACATTACCTGAGTAGTTGAATATAAGGTAAATACAGTAGAAATCCCAACTCATTCAAGGACAAGCATTTACTGCGTATGGGGAGCAAGAATGTGTCTAAAATGCATATGCACTACGTTATGCAACTATAACGGTCATCTTTAACACTAAATTGTTAGTTCACATGTGTTCAGATGTGATCATGTACGTGAGTAAAACCACACAAGCAGTTTTTGTACCTTTAGTGCGTGGTGCAGAAGCAGAGCTGACAGTCGAGGCTAAAGAAAGCGGCGTGTGACTTCAGTCTCCTTGGCTGCAGCTTCTGAAGTCAAAGGTAGGGATGGGCTTAGTACAGTAGTTAGTCTGATTTAAGAGAAAAACGGATGAAGTGGTGAAATGAGAGACAGGTGGGTGCAAGTTAGCGCACATTCTCTGACATATTGAGCAATGGTTATTTTGTGAGTGGCGAAGTTCACCCCGGATACCATTTCCTGCTCTCTCTCATTTCTTTCCTGTCTGATCTCTCTCTGTACTTTTCTATCTATTGAAATAAAGTGAAGGTGGGATGTTTATTTGAACACAAAATGAAGTCAAAAAGGATAGCAGAGAATGACAATGGATGCATTTGGGAGGAATTTATTGTAATTTTATAAAACTTGATGCTTGACTTGACAGAGATTTTACAGACAGAGAGACAGTTGGCCTTGCTTTGGCTTTTAGGCAATTCAAGTCAATGGCACCTATGAAATAAGAGAACATCCTTCTAAAATGCCAGTACTGTTTCGAAAATGTCAAGAGAATAGTGTAAGCTCAAGCGTAACACTACACCATGAAACGTTTGCTTGAGCTTGAAATATCGGTAACACTTTACTTGAAGGGGTGTTTATAAGACTGGCATGACACCTTCATAACCATGACATTTGTCTTGAATATGAAGTAGGGTTTATGCATGTTTATGACATCTGTCATTAAGTGTATTTCGCTCAATAATGACATTTTGGATGCAAATATGACATTGTTTAAGATGTCTTTATGACATCCTTACATAAACCAATACATCATAACCTGTCAGTGTCTTTGTCATGACAACTTGACATAAAATTATGTGGTTGGCTTTGACACTGGAGGCCAATATAACTGTGTCATGAATACATCTTTCATGACCTCAACTACAGTGGTACTAATTGAATTTGTCATTAAAAGATATAATGGCTTCATGAGAGCCAATGTCAAAACCAACCACCTGACAGTTTAATGTAATGTTAACCAATAAAGCTAGGTGCTTTCTTAAGTTTGATAATTAATCTGCTATGTCATGTTTGACAGGTTGTGTTGTCTTGGTAATGTCAAGTTGTCAGTGACAAAGACACTGACAGGTTATGATGTATTGGTTTATGTCAAGTTGTCATAACAAAAACATCTCAAACAATGTATTTGCATTAAAAATCTCATAACTGAGAGAATGACACTTAAAGGGTTAGTTCACCCAAAAATGAAAAATCTATCAGTATTTACTCACCCTCATGTTGTTCCAACCCCGTAAGAGCTCTACGTAAGCTCTACGCTATCAAAAATACGTTAACTGACTAGAGGTCCATAGAGAAGGAAGTGAATATTTGAATTAAAGTCACTATTTTTGTTTGTTTTTGAGCACAGAAAGGGTTCTCGTCGCTCTGATAAAGTTAAGATTGAGCCACTGTAGTCACTTTAAAGTCTTTAATAACTTTTTGAGGCCGGCAAGTTTCAATTCCTCAAGAAGCCTGTGGACTAGTATGCAGGAGTGATCCAGCTCTAGATTTAATCAAAACTATCTTAATTTGTGTTCCGAAGATGAACGAAGGTAGCCTGGCATGCCAGACCTACATCAGGATGTTAGGTCTGGGAACTCTCAATTGTCATACCTCAATCCGAGGGGCGGGATAAAAGGTTGTCTTTCAATATCCCTCTGCACGCCATAGGATAGCGCTAACCAACCAGAGCAACGAATGGCTGTGGATGAGTGAGTCCAATGCGTTTTCCCTCCAGCGGAGCAAGTTGATATATTAAACTTTTGCCGTATCCGGTCGTCAAAACTCCGAACACATCTTCCTTTTTTAAGAATGACTCAAGTGACGTTCTCTTAACTCCAAGTCATCCGAGTCGCGGCCAAAGCCGAATCGAAAGACCGCTGTTCGCCAGCTGCATCTTGTTTGTTTTTAAGTAGCAGGGAAATCACCTATGGAAATCACTGCGTAGAACCGTCACAACTCTGCCGTCATTGTTAAGCCCGCCCACCAACTCTATACACGATGTGATTGGCGGACCAGAGTTTGGTTTTTCCACAACGAAAGTCAACGGAGAGTTGCTAGACCACACTTTGCGGCAAAAAAATTTGCTGCCGCTAGGGTGCATCTAGATTTCTAGGCTAGAACGAAGGTCTTACGGGGTTGGAACAACATGAGGGTGAGCAAATACTCAGGGCTGTAGTCAAGACCACCTTTGTTCGAGTCCAAGACAAGTCCAAGACCAGGACTAGTTGAGTCCAAGTCAAGACCGAGTCCAAAAAGGTTTGAGTTCGAAGTCAAGACCAAGTCCAAAAAGGTTCGAAGTCAAGAGTCAGAGAAAAAAAAAGTCTTCAGGGCCTGATTTTCGTTTTTGCCAAACAAAATTATTACATTTATCTTGCCTAAATGTTTGCGCTCGTTGCATTTTTTACAATGGGGTAATGTTAAGAATTTACACAACACAAAGGCTTGATTTAAATTGTTCAATTAAATTGAAAAAAGTTACACAAATAAATACAGTACAATAAAGATACAAATAAAGACAAATAAAGAGAAACGTTTTTTGAATAGGTCTAACACTAGTATTCATAAACAGAAACTGAATAAAGTAATCAAATGGAAAATAACACTGGATAGTATTTTAGTCCTGAATAAATTAAACACATAGGCTATTAATCCTGATTCCTTTAACTTAAAGCTCTCTTTTGTTGTTTTGACGACAAAATTAATGACCGACACATATGGTTACTGTCACTTTAAGAGCTAGTGCATGGATTCTCTGTTCATTATACTAGTATGCATTTTATGCTTATTAAAGACAAACCGACTATGTTTAGACCATTATACTCACGAAGAATCGAAATTGACAGTTTTGAGTGTTAAAGCAATTCACAAACAAAAATGTTGGACTCTGTTGAGACCAAAAGCCATATTTGGCAAGACCAGTGGCCGAGACTCGAGACAAGTCCGAGTCCGAATACCAGCGAGTTCGAGACAAGTCCGAGACGAGTACTACAGCCCTGGTAAATACTGACAGAATTTTCATTTTTGGGTGAACTAGCCCTTTAATGACAGTTGAACATATGTCATGCCATGATTATGAAGGTGTCTGTGTTAGTCTTATGCACTCCCCTTCAAGTAAAGTGTTACTGAAAATATCTCCGTTCTTCTGTCTGTCTTCAGCGGAGGCTGACCTGCTTTGCACACAATTCAAATTCCTCTGAGAATTCAAATGTTCTACGACTGACAAAGCTCTTGAGGTTCTGACATTCCCTTTCAGAAGTAAAAAAAGGCAATAAGTGATCTCGAGACGACTGACAGAGAGGGATGACAGTGAAGTTCTAACAACAGGGGCAAAAGGTACACATCAGAATGAGATGATGGATGAGTCCAAGGAGAGATCGAGCCATGGTGCTGTGCCTGTTACTGCGGAAGAGACCTGCGGTTTGACAGGCCCTGTAAGGTGAAAGCGCTCTCTAGCAAGAGCAGATCGCTCTGAGCCGAGGCTGGCTGAAGCGTCAGCTATAAGAGGAGAGGAGGAAAGGACTGCGGTTAAAGCAGCAGGTAGGAGAGGTGAGGTGAACAGCAAGGAGACGAGAGCAAGAAGGATCTGTCATGAAATAAAAATGCTTAGTCTGTAATAAGGTTGGCAATCAAAAATCGAAAATATTTAATTTCTGAAATAGAGGGTATGCGCGTGACATCACTGTCGACCGGAGGGCCTGCTGTTACTCACAGTGAGTGGCAAAAAGACTGAGCGGCTGTATTTGTTTTCAGCGCTGAATGCGCAAAAAACAAACACAACACATATAAAGTGGGAAAGAGCTTTGCGATTGACTGTACAACTAGATTTGACAAAAAAATCGGAGTTATATTTTTACATTTGCTCTTCTAGAAAGCAGGAGAAAATGGATCACCTGAATCCACAGAAACAACTGGACTCAAGTCAGCGAAAGGTGCATTTGCAGTTATCGTTTTGTGTCAATATGCTGAATTTAGGTGTAAAACCATACCCATATATTTTGTGTTGATATATATATATATATATATATATATATATATATATATATATATATATATATATATATATATGAAGAGTTCATGTTTGAAACCAAAAGAATGCAGGATTTTTGTTCACAGAAGCATGAGCCGAAGCGCGAATCCCAACGCTGACGCTTCACTTCAGTTAACGATCATTCAGTGCGAGATAAGATGCAAGTAGCTAAAATACACGGCTGTTTTCTCAGATATACGTTTTAAATATTGAGAAGGCGAAACTAGTAGCGAGTGACTTTCGGAAATCGAATCGCAAACAAACAATGGATGAAGCAGTGAGTGTTGTATTGGCTGTCCTGTGTTCAGAAAAAGTAAAAAGAAAGAAAATCCGACTATGGGACACGTTCCTGAATTGCTTGAAGAGGACTGTATGGGCTGTCAATATTGTAAAATATTGTTTTCTTATATATTTTTACTTTTAGTTTTTAACGTTAGCACCATCGTCTTCCTTCCGTTTCCCATTTTCTGAAAAGTTTTGTACGAAAAGCTCTCTTTGCTCCTATTGGTCAACCTCATACATGTGACAGAAGCCGCTGTGGTACGACTGTTAAAAAATTAAACATGCTAGTCTTTTCGTCGTGATGTGGAGCATCAGCAGACGTGACATAGGGTTGTTCGCCCACTATGACAGACTTTACCAGTATTATACGATCGATATCCTGTCACCCTGACATCAAACGGATCGGGCCCAAAATCGCATCAAGGCGGC
>JAQIUQ010000652.1:0-177500 GCA_030378365.1 Hybognathus amarus
TGTTGATCACCCGTGCATGAAGCGCCCAGTGCTTAGGGTGGGGATGCCAGATCGTGCCGCGAGCTTGAGAGAGGAGATCTGCTCTGACTGGAATGGGCCACGGGGCTGTCTGCGACAGCTGAGCGAGGTCCGGGAACCAAGTCTGACTCTCCCAACGCGGGGCTATGAGGAGCACCGAGTGGCGTGTTTCCCTGATCCTCTGTAAAACCTGTGGTAACAGGGAGACCGGAGGGAAAGCCTAGCAGGCGGGCGGCTGGCCACTCCTGGGCTGAGCGCGTCCTCGCTCTTAAGAAAAGAATTGGGCAGTGGGCGTTCTCCTCTGACGCGAAGAGATCCACCTCTGCTCTGCCGAATATTCGCCACAGTTTCTGGACTGATTGAAAGTGCAGGGACCATTCTCCCGGAAGGATGAGGTTCCTGGACAGTCTGTCTGGGCCGTCATTCAGGTGGCCCGGCACGTGCGTCGCTCTTAGCGAGAGCAGGTGGCTCTGGGACCAAACTAAAATGCATTTCGTCATCAGGAAGGGGTTCCTGGATCTGACACCGCCCTGACGGTTGAAATCAGGAGACTATGGCTGCATTGTCTGAGCGGATCAATGCGTGGTGACCCGAATGCGCGGGAGGAAAGACGCGAGCGAGTTCTCGACCGCGATCATCTCCAGACAGTTTATGTGTAGGGAGCTCTCTTGAACTGACCAGTGGCCAGAGGCCGGTGAGCCCTCGCAGACCGCACCCCAACCTGAGTTGGATGCGTCTGTCGAAAAGACTTATCGGCGAGAGGCGGTTCCCATGGTAACGCCCCACTGAAACCATTCTGCCACTGTCCATGGTTGCAGAGCCGAGATACAGGTCTGCGTAACTTTGATCAGCTGGCGGCCCGTGGTCCACGCACGGTGAGACACACGGCTCTTCAACCAAGCTGAAGGGGGCGCATGCGCAGTAGACCCAGCTGAAGTACTGCGGAGGCTGAGGCCATGTAACCCAGCGCCTTCTGAAAAGTTTTCAGAGGTGTGAGGGTGTCCATCTGACAGGATGCGGCGAGACGCTGAACACGGCGCGCGCGCTGTGTAGATAAGCGAGCCGTCATAGCCACTGAGTCTAGATCTATTCCCAGGAAGGAAATCGTCTGATAGGGCTGAAGCGAGCTCTTTGTCCAGTTGACATAGAGACCCAAGGTGTTCAGATGGTCGAGGAGGACTGTACGAAGAGACAGTAGCTCCGTCTGTGATTGTGCCAAAATCAGCCAGTCGTCCAAATAGTTCAAAATTCGCAGCCCCTGGCTCCGCAGGGGGCGAGCGCCGTATCCATGCACTTCGTGAACGTACGGGGTGCTAAGGATAGGCCGGACGGGAGGACTGTTTGTTGCTTCTAAAATCACTGTAGTTTCGGGGCCGCGCCCGAAAGCGTGGAAGGCGGCGACGGAACTGTAACAGATAGCCGTATTTTATTGTGCTTAGCACCCATGGGGAGATTCCCGGGATAGCTTCCCACGCTTAGAAGCGTGACACTCAGCGGGTGACTGGCTATATCGGCCTGATTGTTGCACATAGCGGGCTGGACACAGTGTGTGGGCACGCTAGAATGTTTAGGCAACGGGACCTACACTCAGAGGGGGAAGTGTCCGCTTTTTGAGAGTGGGCTCTGACAGAGGCACAGGGAGTGTGGTGCTTTGTGTATGGGCGAACACAGGATGTGGGCGCATATTCTACACAAAAAGCGTGTGTAAACAACACATGTATGTGTATACACATAGCGGACTGAGCACGTGTGTGAGCGCGCTTACAGTGTGAGCGTGGTACAGGTGTGGTGTTTGTGTGTAGGAGTGAACACTGAACTGTGGGCACATATACTACACTTATAGCATGTTTGGTGTAAGCCAGACATTCTGCACTTATGCCTGATTGCGTTTTAGCCTGATACAGGCTGCACAAGTGACGCGCGCAAGTGCGTGATAGAAACCTGAGCGCTGTGAGCGGCAGAGCCTATATATAGCCTGAAAGGCTGCACTTGTGGTGCACGCGGGGTCGCGTGCATGTAGAGACGTGAGCGCTGCAAGCGGGCACGAGACTGCAGCGGGCACAAGTGTGGTGCTTGAGTATAGGAGTGAACACTGAACTGTGGGCACATATACTACACTTATAGTATGTTTGGTGTAAACCAGACATTATGCACTTATGTTTACATTTTCGCCTGATACAGGCTGCACAGGTGACGCGCGCGCAAGTGCGTGATAGAAACCTGAGCGCTGTAAGCGGCAGAGACTAAATATAGCCTGACGCGCGCGGGGTCGCGTGCATGTAGAGACGTGAGCGCTGCGAGCGGGCACGAGACTGAAGAGGCTGGGATGCACGCGACCTGGCCGTGTAATGAGAGCGGGCAGAAAGAAGATGTGAGCACGGACGTGGGCACATCTGTTACAGATAACACTCAGGCGGCATAGCCAGCTAAGAGAGTGGGCTCTGTTAGACACGGGGTGTGCTTGAACAGCATTGGCGTCAATCGAATCTGTCGGCGTTATTGCAGGCGTTCATGTAATAACAGGCTCGTTGCTGCAAAATAGACAATTTGGCCGCTAGAACGAGGAAGAGAAACGTTAGAGAGGTGGGTGCTAACCGGCCTCGGCGGGCTAAAAACACACTCGTTTCTCATGTCGCCGCTGACGCATGAGCGCGGGAGAGCGCGGCCGCTTTCTGAAACGTAAGAAAGCTGGCCGCGAGCTCAGAGCTGCATACAATTATCTGCAAAAGCCGGACACGGTTCTCTCTGGCGCGGGGAGCTTTGTATTTTACCACTGAGCTACAGCAGTAAGACACAATAAGCTGAAAAGCGCGAGCAGATAAGGGGGCGTGTTAGTGGCGAACAGGTCCAGCCTCGGCGAGACCAACAGTAACACAAACTCATTCACGGTGAAGCTATGCACGGGGGCGTTTATGGCCGCTCGAACGAGGAAAGAGAAACGTTAGAGGATGTTGACCGGCCTCGGCGGGTTAAAAACACACTCGTTTCTCATGTCGTGCAAAAATTATCTGCAAGAGCCGGATTCGAACACGGGTCTCTCTGGCGCGAAAAGCTTTGTGTTTTACCACTGAGCCACAGCAGTAACACACAAGCACAGGAGCGCGAGCAGATAAGAGGGCGTGATGGTGGCGAACAGGACCAGCCTCGGCGGGACTACACACCATTGATAACCCATTTTCGGTGAAGCTATGCGCGGGGGCAAGCTAGCTCTCTTGTAAAGTAAAGAAAGCTAGCCGCGGTCGGCACAGCTGTAAGCGGCTCGTCCCACATAAGCGCGGGACTCCGGCGCTGAGAGGGGAGCGGCATGAGGTGTGCGAGGCATCTTTAAAAAGACGCTCGCTGCTCTTTTGTGAAAATACACAACACAAGCAAAATACAAATGTAAGGATACGTCGCCGGATGGCGTTAGCTCGCAGGATGGCTGAAGGTGGCGAAGACGGCCGGCTTCCTCAGACTCTGTCCACACGCTCGCTAAGAGATGCCTTCTCGACGGCGACGCGGCTTCCTCTCGGAGATCAGCAGGTGCGTATAGCCTCGCTGAAGAGATGAAAATCGGAAAACAGCGGGAAACTCGCTTATTTATAGACTCGGGCCACTCCGTTTGGCGGGCTCTGACGCAATGAGAGCGTGTCTGCTTCTCATTGGTCACGAGTTCAACCGAGTTCCCTCATAGGCTGTAGCAGTTCTCCCTGAGCGAACCAATGAGCTGCTAGCTAGCCCGCTCTTGGTCTGCTGCAGTGAACTGCGTTGACATTGGATACAAAATTATAGGATAATTTTTTGGCTTCAACTTCTCAGAAAAGATGAATCTTTCCCGTAGCGTAAGCTAGCTTACGCAATACGAGAGAACCTCTCGTCAAGAGAACGTATAATAGCTGTAGTAAAACGTATTCAAGATAGTTTCACATGTAATATGTAGCTATTTCATATGCAAAGCATGTCAGCCAATCACAGCAGTGGGCGGTTACATTGAATCCCACAGCAGACACGCCCCTTCAAACAGAGCGTTCTAAGCAGAGGCTAAAATCAGGCTAGGAAAAATGCCTTTTATTTCTAAATTACCCGGGTACCCTGAGTTATCTGCATTATTTTTTTATTTGATGTTTAAAAAGCATCGCCAGTTTTTCTTTTTTATGCAATGCTAACAAACTAAAGTCGAAGATACAAGCAGTAAACAATCTATCAAAACAAGTGGACATTATGATACCAAATACATTAAGAGATGAGATATGAAAGAGAAGTAACATTATTTAACAATAGTCTTAAAGAAAAAAAGAGAATGAAAAGAAAGATGAGGGCATACAAGAATTACAGTAATCAAAAAGTGACGCATACATTTATAATGTTACAAAGATTTTTTTATTTTGGATAAATCTACTTTGAATCTTCTATTCATCAAGGAATCCTGACTTTTTAAAAAGAAAACATTAATAATAATCAGAAATGTTTCTTGGTCAGCAAATCACATCAGCATTTTATTACCTCGGTAATGTTTTCTTGCGTGGCTGGATGTTGAGTTTGTATGGTCTGATGCGCGTGTGGGCTGTGATGGATTATGACCGGTGTCGTGATCATTCTCAAATGTCATATAATGTTGCTGGTGTAGTCAGTTAGATCAGTTGCAGTCTATTTAATCGGGACAGTTGGCATGTGAACATATTAGCAACACATCTATGACAGCGTTCGGTTTTATTGTTGTCATAAATTAATACATGTCTTAATTACATTACATTAAAGAGGCTATATGCAGCTTTTTCCCCAAAATAAACGTAACAATAGCCTTTTTATTTTACCATTTATGACTCAAACATCTCCTGATGAGCATACTGACACCTTGTCCGCTCACAGTGGGTGCACCTATAAGCCTATCCTATTTTTCCTATTTTCTGTCGGGTAGGACTTTTCCCGCGCTGTCTGCGGATGTGACGTCAAGCGCGTTCATGTTAAACGTTTCAGATCCCTCTGCCACCACTGCTAGTCAGCAAGTAGCCTACACTCGAGTTGCAAGCAGAACACTTATATATTATCTCAAATAATATATGTATTTGACTGTTCTTACCTCTGTAAACATATTGTTGACCTCCTTGTCAGCGGATGACGTGTGTCTACGTCACGAGTGCGCGCTGCGAGCTGAAAGTAAGAGCAGTTCTGTTTTTGGACCACATGGTGTCAGTCAGCGAGTTTAAATTTCAGGAAAACGCATGTAGCCTCTTTAAGCTGACGTATTTTTACATTAAACCAGACATTTTATTTCACAAGCAGGATCCGCTTTCATTGAAATATCATTAGAGGTCCGTCACCGCCACACTCGCAGGCCCGCAGTAATGGCGGCAGGCAAGATGGCAGCGCCCATAGAGTTCGCGGCGGATTTGTGTATTACCGCTCCTGGCACCAAGCAACAGTGCGAGAGTACAGCTACCACCCTGATCATTTATTTAATAAAATTTAGTAATTTTTTGTTTTGTTTTATAGGCTATTTTTACTGGATATTTTATGTTTAATATTTTCATGTCTTTAATATATATATATATATATATATATATATATATATATATATATATATATATATATATATATATATATGAAGAGATCAGATGCAAAAGCCTCTAAACGCCATTTGAAATTTTCTTCTAAAATGACCATTTTTATCAAGCTTGTATATTTAAGTTCAGTAATTTCACTTAAATGACAATTAATAGGTAATCTTCATTGCCATTTAAGTTAAATTACTGAACTTTAATATACAAGCTTGTCATTTTAGAAGAAAAATTCAAATGGCACTTAGAGGCTTTTACATCTGAACTCTTCATATATATATATATATATATATATATATATATATATATATATATATATATATATATATATATATATATATATATATATATATATATATATATATATATATATATATATATATATATATATTAAATCACATCATTTTAATATGGGGGTAAATTGATGCCAATATCATTGAAAATGGACAGACTAAAAGTCACAACTAGATATTTCAACTTGTAAACACAAAACACAATCTACAAATAGATTAATAATCCGCAAACAAAGTCCTCACAATCTGCAAATGTAAAACAAGATCTACAAATAGATACAAAGTCCTCAAACAAACTGTTTGTGATACACAAATTTAAATCATGATCTACAAAAAGATTAAAAATCCACAAATAAACACATCCCGATTCACAAACAGAAATCAGTGACTTGTACTTGAAAACCAGGATTTGAATGAATGTAAAGTGACTTGTTTGCAGGTGCAGATCATGTTCTGTTTGTAGATTGTGTCACATTTGTTTTCAGAATTCTGACACTATTGTTTCGCTGTTGTGACAAAATAATGCCATAATCATTGAAAATGAAGAGACTTTGGTCAAAAATGCAAATTCAAATTTTTAAACACAAAACAAGATCTACAAATGAATGTAAAATCTCCAAACAAACTCCTCATAATCTGCAAATGTAAAAGACAATCTGTAAATAGATTCCAAATCTACAAACAGACTCCTCATGATCCGCAAATGTAAAATATGATCTACTAATAGATTCAATATCTGCAAACAAACTCTTTAGGATTCACAAATACAAACCAGTGACTTGTATTTGACAACCAGAATTTGAATGAATGCAAAGTGATTTGTCTGGGCATGAGGTTAATTGTTTGTTTGTAGATTGTATTGCATTTGTTTTCAGAATTTTGGCACAACTGTTTCGCTTTTTTCCATTAAAAAATCTACAAATGCCCTCCTCACAATTTGCAAACAAACACAGTCTAACTTGTATTTTCAATCCAGTGTAAAAAGAAATTCTTACACATTCTGTGCAAAGCTCAGCATGCAAGTGTTGAATCTGTGTTTGCAGATCACAGAGCATTCGGCCCTGTCCCAAATCGGTGGCAGAGTGAGTCTACGAGTCCGTAGGCTGTCGCATTTGGCATTTTAATGCTCTGAAGTGTGCTCAGCAGCGCCCCCTTTGTACCCTTGAAGCGGTCTTCGCGAAGCCCGCATAGATGCAGGCTCCACGCACTTTAACTACCCAGGAATCCTTGCGAAAGGCCAATCAGACAACAGATGGGCCCTGTCCCAAATGGCACACTCCGGACTTGTGGACTTCCTCAGAGTCCACACTTCGGTTACGTCATGAAGTGCAGACCTATAGTGCCCTTAGCGCGAGTCTTCGAGGGCAAATTGAGAGGTATTTTTGGGACAGACTCGATCGTCACGCCGGAAACAGGAAGACGGTCTGGTTGTTGCATAGACAGTATAAGAAGTAGGCCTACAAAAACAGGATTTATTTTATTTTCTTAAATCTTATGTCCATGTGAAATACGCAGTCTGCTTTTAAAGTTCTATAATTGTATATGCCACCTGGGCATTACAATAGATGTCATGGTTATGTAAATGATAAAAAAAATGTTGTACATAATAATACATAATGTTCAATTTTAACACAAAATGAAAATGAGTTTAAGAAAAATGTATAGGTTTCAATATTCATAATACTTATGACTCAGTAAAGCCAATAGATTTGGTTCTATTTATGTAATGAATCATATAATGCGATCGTATTATTTAACACTCTTTTATTATGTTTGACATATCAACCACTGGTCTCTAAAGGTCGAATAGACTGTACAACTGGTAAAATGTACGCCTGTCATAACCATAATGATACTTACACCTTTAATATTCTATCTTTACAATCCGTGAGTGAAATATCCTCCCATCTGTTGTCTAATTTGGCCTTTCGCAAGGATTCCTGGGTAGTTAAAGTGCGTAAAGTGCATCTATGCGGGCTTCACGGAAAACCGCTACAAAGGGGGCGCTGCTGAGCAAACTAGACTAGATCAGGGGTTCTCAACTCCAGTCCTCGCGACCCACTGCTCTGCATATTGTGTATGTCTCCGTTATTTAACACACCTGATTAAAAAAAACCCAGCAGTTTGGCAGGTCTGGAAACAGATTTGGGCCACCTCTCTGTTGCGGATTCTGCAGACTAGAGGGAAGAGAAAAGAAAAAAAAAAAGACATGAGCACATAGCTTTCCGAAACATGGCAGATTGTTTACCAGAAAAGGCTGCAAGACAACAGCAGCTTTGTGTTGATCAAGTAAATATTGAGTAAATATAATGATACAGTAGGTGTTAGGGCAATGTTGCCATCAACGGCCAACCAGATGAGACATAGGGCCCAAAAAATCTCAATGATCCAGATAAAAAATGTATTTTTCCAATGGGAATGTGCCCAAGCAACAATCAAGATCGCCTAGCAACAATGGTAATTCCTCGGTGGTAATTCGTTCTCCCGGTAGAAACCTCCTGAACTATGCACACCGAAGAAATCCTGAACTAAACACACTGAGCACCTAACCGGAGCTCCAAAACGGATTTGTTGTTCACAAAAGCACTTTCTTGGAAAAATAATAACACGCATACGGTCAACCAGCTGACTTATCAGGCACTGATAATAACTTAAATGACAGCATGACCATGATGAAGGATGTTCTAGTTAACGTTAATGCGTTCAGTTTGTCATTATTAAGTTAACGTTACATATTTGCCATGCTATAACTTACATAAATGCTACGGGGACATAGTGTCGATACGTCCCCAGAGAACGTCTAATTTATTTTGGACAAAATATGCTAATGTTAACTGGTGCTGTTGTTCATATGCTGTAACGTTACACATGTTTATTTATAGCCAGCAAAAGCTAAATGATATCATTAGGCTAACGCCAAGCTGTTGGTGAGCCGGTTTCTGGGCAGGTTTTAAGGATAGTGAATAACGCTGGGGTGCGATAAAAGTATTTTTTTAATGTCACACACTTTAAGAATCATAAACACGGGACATGATGGAAAACTGTCCATTGTGCCAATAGATGGTATGCACATGAGGTTTGCCTTGATGTTGAGAGTGGCGTGGGAGCTGTATTTAGGTCATGGGAAAGATTTAAATTTTGGGACACATCATCAGTAATGTACCTTTGAATCAGGGGTGTTTCGGCCTTTCAACACTAGACACCCTCATCAAAGGTGGCCAGCTACAGGGTGATCAAACCTGAGCTTGTGTCCCATGCCCAATCATGAAAATTAGGACTATGCAAGGCAGGAGGCGTCCTCTTCCCTGAGTCAAGCATAAGGCTGACCGCATACCTTCAGCCTCCTCATGGAGGGTTGTGACCTGGGTTCTCAAGTGGGTTATAGGGTGGGGGATTATTGAGTGGGTCATGTTGATGCTCTTTGAGCCCAACAAGGATCCTTCCTCTTAATCCAGATCCACTGGCTGCTTCTTTCGGCTGCTTCAGAGACTGATCTAATTGTTTGTCGCAGAGCCTGTCCTCGGATGCCAAGGTCTATCAACAATCTGATGGTAGAAGAAGCCACAAAACCTCTGCATCCCACCTCAACCGGATAGACTTTTGCTTTCCATCCTCGTCGTTGAGCGTCTGCTGCCAGTTCTGTATAGCGCAGTTTCTTGCGTTCATAGGCCTCATCTGTTGAATCCTCCCATGGATCTGTGAGCTCAGTGATGTAAACAGACTTCAATGAAGGGGACCAGAGAACTAAGTCTGGCCTAAGGGTGGTGACTGCAATCTCAGGTGGAAAGATTAGTTGCTGGCCAATATCAACTAACATCTTCCAGTCCCAGGCCATGGCTAGCTGTCCAGTCTCTGGTTTGGTAGGGGGATGGTTGGGGTTTTTCTGTCCCTCTCGGATGAAGGTTGGAGCCGTGATGGACTTGATTGCTCTCTGGGGCAAGGAGTTGTTGGCATTCCTGTGGCTCTCAAGAGTTGCTGCCAGACTCTTGAGGACCTGGTTGTGTCTCCAGGTGTAACGACCTTGTGTGAGGCTGGTCTTACAACCGACCAAGATGTGCTTAAGAGTCGCTGGAGTTGGGCAGAGGGCACAAGTTGGGTCTTCACCATACCACTGATGAAGGTTTTTTGGTGATGGGAGCACATCATAGGTGGCTCTGATGATGAAGCTGATGTTGCTTGCCTCCATTTCCCAGAGCTCCCTCCAGCTAAGCGTTCTCCTCTCCAGACCTTCCCACCTCATCCATTGTCCCTGCTTGGCAAGAGAGACAGCCTTTGCACTTCTTTCCGCCTCCTCCTGACGGCGCACCTCCTCGACCACCATTTTCTCCTCTCTGATGTTGAGGCCTTACGCCAAGTTGGCTTGCTTGTCGTAAGGCCAAGGCCTCCTCTTCCCAACTGGACGTGCCCTACAATATCGCTGTGTCTCAGGGCTGACGTAGCTTGCTGCACCGCGTCAGATGGTGTCCATTTCCGTCCAGTTAACAGAGGTGGAACGGCATTGCTGATGGTTTGGTCTCTGGAGTCCTTCAAAGTCATCTGGAGTCTCACTTTAGAGCACTTGAACTCTTCGGTGAGGCTTGTGATAGGAAGTTCAAGGACCCCTTTGCCGTAGAGGCTGATGTTAGTCAGACAGCGAGGGACGCCGAGCCATTTCTTCACGTATGAAGTCATGGTTCGCTCCATCTTCTCCACAGTTGTTATTGGGAGCTCATAAATAGTAAGTGGCCATATAACCCGAGGGAGAAGTCCAAATTGCAGGCACCAGAGCTTGAGCTTCCCTGGTAGAAGGGTACTGTTGATGTTTTCTAGACTGTTGGTAATGTCCTGCCTTACTTGCTGCACTTGGTCTTTGTCCCTGAGGCTTGCATTGTACCATCTACCCAGGCTTTTGATAGGTTGCTCAGACACTGTTGGTATTGGGTCATCATCAATGCAGAACTTCACATCTCTAAGCTGTCCCTTAACTATTGAGATGCTTCGTGACTTGTTCGGTTTGATTTTCATCCGGGCCCACATGATGTTCTCCTGCAGTTTTCCAAGTAGCCGCCTGGTACATGCTGCAGTAGTGGTCAGGGTGGTCATATCATCCATGTATGCTCGGATAGGTGGAAGGCGAATCCCGTTCTTAGTTCGCTCACCCCCCACAACCCAGCTTGAGGCCCTGATGATGACTTCCATGGCCATTGTAAAGGCCAGGGGTGAGATTGTACAGCCTGCCATGATGCCTACTTCTACGTGCTGCCATGATGTTGTAAAGTCGGCTGTTGTAAAGCACAGTTGCAGGTCTCCAAAGTAGGCTTTTACTAGACTAGTGATGGATGATGGAACGTGAAAGAACTTGAAAGGATTCCCAGAGGAGGTTATGGGGAACTGATCCAAAGGCATTGGCCAGGTCAAGGAAGATGACATGGATGTCTCTCTTGTCTTTATTTGCCGCTTGGATCTGATGCCAGATCATGCTGGTATGCTCCAAGCAACCAGAGAACCCAGGAATGCCAGCCTTCTGTACAGATGTGTCAATGTACTTATTCTTCTCCAGGTAGGTGGACAACCTCCGTGCTATCACGCTGAAAAAGATTTTACCCTCCACACGTTGAGAAGGCAGATTGGCCGGAATTGACTAATGTCTTTTGCATCCTTCTCCTTGGGAATCAGTACCCCTCCAGCCCTTCGCCACACCTTAGGTATTATTCCCTTCTGCCACACTATCCTCATGAGCCTCCAAAGATAGCTTAGAACATCTGGTGCGTTCTTGTAGAGCTTATACGGTACTCCATTCGGCCCAGGGGCTGATGCTGATCTTGCGCGCCGTACAGTACTCTCTACTTCCTTCCATTTTGGAGGGCCAGTCTCCAGATTGAATTCGGGAGGTTGAATAGGTGGGATGTCATGTGGGATAACTATTTGTTCATGCCTTTTGGGATCATGGTTGACCTTTTCCAGATGTTCTTCCAGTTCCTGCTTTGAAATTTTCAGGATTCCACTTTTTTCCTTAGTGAAGAGATCTTTAACAAACTTGAAGGGGTTTTTGTAGAACCTTGTTCTTGTGTGTTCCTTCTTCTTGCAAAGTTTCCTCAGGTTTCTCTGCTCTTCGCAAGGTTGCCAACCGACACTTGATTTCCCCTGGAGGAGCATGAGTCCCTCTCTCTCTGCAACAGAGGCCTTCTTCCACTGCTTTCTCAGTTGCCTTCTCTCTCTGACCAGCATTTCAATCTCTTGCTGCCTTCTGGATTTGACTGGTGCTGGTATTGCTTTGTCACTTCTCTTTGTGTTTACTCCAAAGCGCTCTTCTCCATAGTGGTAGATGATGTCACCCATCCTTTCCAGCTTTTTTTCCGCTGTCCCCACTTGTTGATCCAGGATTTTTTTCAGATCGTTGTTGATTATTTCCCCACTCTCTCTTTTCAACAGCTTTAGGTACTACTTAGTCTTTTCAACAGCTTTAAGTACTACTTAGTCGAGCCACTGCTTACCTGACAACCGCTCTTGAGCGTAGTCGGTCAGTCCATCCTTCCCCAGCGCGGTGACACCGTCAAAGGTAAATGGAAGTGTCTCAGCTCTTCTTCTTCTTCTGTTGTGTAAATGGCGGTTGGCAAACCAACTTCAAGGTGCATTGTCCGCCACCTACTGGATTGGAGTATGGAGCACTACTTGATAGAATACACTTGATTTAAAAAAAAAAAAATAAATATATATAGATATATATATATATAACTAGATTATATCTTTCTTACCAGTTCTGTGTCATTTAAAAATTTGAATACTTTTTCATGTATTGTATAATTTGTTCCTTCTAACAATTCCTTAAGTGTAGAATTTCTAGCACCCCTATCCTTTAAAGACTGAATTAAAGGTGCAATACCTAAGATTTTTGCATTAAAATATCCCAAAATCACAAGGCCAGTGTTATATATTTAGTTATGATTATAACTTACAATATTCCAAATGTTTCAAGCAATGTATAAATCGTGAGAAAATTGAGATTTTAACCAAGGAAACGGGGCGTGTCAGCAGGGGTGAGCTGGGAGTCGCCAGTCAATCGCGTCATATCCGCGTTACCTCGGATTCCGCTCGTACTACGTGTAGTCCTGGACAAATGCGGAAGTTGTAGTTGTGCGTTTGCGTCTATCAAGCAACAAACGTCAGCTTGTTTCGCGCATTTGTAATCGAATGGTGCACATTCGTAATGGAATGGTGCACATTTTAGTGCATTATTCTTTCAATTATTCTCAGAATGTGTACTGTTGGCTGTAAAGGGGGTCGCACACCGAATGAGAAGAGCCGCGCCACGTCTAGGACAAAGTCCAGTATCGCACACCGGACGCGCACTTTCTCATCAGTATATGGCCAGCAATGTTGTTATGTTTAATGACATGAAAGGAAGATAATGTCTGTTCTATGTTATGATTGTACTGTACAATTAAATACAATCGTTGCTGAGTCTGCAGTCTGAAAATTTTACCTCAGAACATCCGTTAACTGAATGAATTGAGAATATCACCTGAAAAATCTAATAACATCAGTAATTGTCATTCAAGCAGCTGATTTCTGTAAATGAATGCAAAACTAAATGCATATTGCAGCATAGGGCGAAGTCAGGATACATTAGCAACGATTTGACTTCAAACCCTCTCCACCATAGCTTCGTCCAGTGACTCGTACAGTAACATCTGTGATAACTAATTTACTTTTAAACCTGACTTTTCTTGTGGCTATTTTAGTTTAATGAAAAACAAGCATGTCATTAAACGCAACATTTATAGAAATCGAACTTTACCTCATCCATGACAACTAATTTTCGATTTCCGTCTGACTGATTTATCCACGGTGGAGTTGAAAACAACAGTTCCCATCATTCCGCGTTCCTCCACGTCGTCATCAAGCAAAGCCATTGTTGTTGTTTTGAATGTAGCGCCCTCTAGCGACATGCCAATCTTAGGTATTGCAGCTTTAATTCAAGCCTTTCTCTGCTGTATGCTACACATTCTAGTAATATATGTTTTACTGTCTCTGGATATCCACATTTATCACAATTACCACTTTCATGTTTTCCTATTTTATGCAAACTTTGATTCAGTGCTGTATGTCCTATACGCAGTCTTGTCATTATCACATCCTTTTTCCTGTTATTAACGTTTACTCTTTCCACCCCCACCTTACTTTGTATTCTATACAAATGTCTTCCTCTTAATTCATTGTCCCATATCCTCTGCCAACTCTTTTTCACTTCAGTCCCAATCAGCCCCTTAATTTCTGCTTTACTCATTTGTACTCTGATGTTGATTTCAGGATCTTTCAATGCCTCCTTAGCCAGTTTATCAGCTTCCTCGTTTCCCTTTACTCCGACATGTGCTGGCACCCACAAAAAACTCACTCTTACGCCTAAGTGTTTTATGTTAAATAACTTCTGCAATATTTCATTTAAGATGTCTTGTCTTGTTGCAGAAGTTCCACTCTCTAAACTTTGTAGAGCTGATTGTGAGTCTGAACAAATCACGCTACTATTTGGCTGCCTTTCTTCAATCCATTGTAACGCTAATGTTCTAGCTATCAATTCTGTTGTAAAAACAGATATATGATCTGTTACTCTTTTTGATATTTTAACACTGTGCTGAGGGATACATACTGCTGCAGCGGCTCTACCTGTTATGGGGTCTTTTGATCCATCTGTAAATATTTTTGTCATGTTGTTATACATTTGATTAATGTGTTGTTGAACAATAACTTTTTCTGGCCATTCTTGTGTATCTCTTTATGAATTAATAAGTCTATTTCTGGCATTGGGTATAACCATGGGGTTATAGACGATATTACAACAGAAGGGGCTACATCTATCTCTGTTATTCCCATTTCCTGCGCCTCCTTATTAGCTACCCAGCCGAAACTATTTACCTTTCCATAATTATATTCCCAACAGTTTTCCAGTACCTTTTTGACTGGATGTCTTTCATCATGTCCTTTTACATTGATATAGTATCTCATTCTTAACTTTCTTCTCCTAATTTCAAGAGGCATTTCTCCCATCTCTACTTGGATAGCTGGTACTGGAGATGTCCTAAAAGCTCCACAACTGATCCTTAGAGCTTGAGTCTGTAATACCTCAATCTTTTTGAGCCGTGTTTCTGAAGCTGAGCAGTATATCAGACTTCCATAATCTATTGCCGGTCTTATTAATGAGCTATATATTCTTCTTAATGACTGTCTACTCGCTCCCCACTCAACCCCAGCCAAGCACCTCATTACATTTATTCCCTTTTTACATTTATCTATTAATTTTTGAATGTGAATACCAAATGTTAATTTAGAGTCCATCCACATACCTAAAAATCTTAATATTTTAACTTGCTCCAATTCCTGACCATACATTTTTATGCTTACTCTGTTTGTTCTCCTTTTTGTGAAACAAATTACCTGCGTTTTTGCAATTGAAAACCGAAAACCCCACTCTTCTACCTTATTCACTGCCCCCTGCATGCTTTTTACAACAAATTTCTCATTTCTTCCCCTTTTCCATAATGAGCCATCATCTGCGTATAATGACCTCCCTATTCCAGTGTCAATTTGTGAATAAATATCATTAATCATTATGTTAAACAGTATTGGACTACTTACACTACCTTGGGGAGTTCCATTTTCTATAGAATATATTTGTGAATATGTTGTCCCAATTCTGACTTGTATTGTCCAATTTAATAAGAAATCTTTTATCCAATCATACATCCTTCCAGTAATTCCCATTTTATCAAGTTTCATTAACAAACCCTCTTTCCATAACATATCGTATGCTTTTTCTATATCGAAGAACACTCCAACAACTACCTCTTTATTAACTTGAGCCTTCCTTATTTCTGCCTCCAGACTTATAACAGAATCCATAGTACTGCGACCCTTCCTAAAACCGCTCTGTGATTGTGAAAATAACCCCTTTTTCTCAATAAAATATACTAACCTTGCCATTACCATTCTCTCCATAAGTTTACATAGGTTTGATGTCAATGCTATTGGTCTGTAACTGCTTGGTTGAGCTTTGTCTTTCCCTGGCTTAGCAATTGGCACTATGACCCCATGTTTCCAATCAGAAGGAAGCTTCCCTGTTTCCCATACTTTATTAAATAATCCTAGAATTATCTTTAATGATGTTTCTGATAAATTTTTAATCAACTCCACACAAATTTCATCCTTACCTGGAGAAGTTTTTCTTACCCCTGAGAGTGCTCTCTTCATTTCATACATTGTAAACTCTGCCTCTATTACACTACCCGAATGCCCTCTTTTTTCTAAGATTTTAGGATTTTCTATCATGCGTCTTCTCCTATATGTTCTCATTTCCTCTGGAATATTATCATTACTATGTACCTTCATAAATGTTTTTACTAATACTTCTACTTTTTCTTTATCTGAAACCACCGATTTTTCTTTGTCTGTTAAATCTGGTATGCTGCTAACTCTCTGAATTCCACTCATCTTTCTGATCATCGCCCATATTTCGTTAATTTCAATGTCTTCACCAATACTTTCACAACATTTCCTCCAATAATTTCTTTTTGCTTTTCTTATCTTGCGCTTCACTTTTGCTTGTGCCTTTTTATAGTTTATTAAATCATTAAAGTTAATACTTCTTCTTACTTTCCTAAGAGCTCTATTTCTTATTAAAACTGCCTCACTACAGTCCTCATTCCACCAAGGACCCACCTTTTTCCTATTTCCTGATTTATTTTTTCCTATCGCCTCTACTGCTGCTCTCCTTAATTGCTTTACAAATACTTGTATTTAACTCATCTACATCCTCTGTTACGCCCAAAATTCCCTTCAAATAATCTTCGCAAATCTCCTTAAATTGCTCCCAATTTGCCTTACTAAATGCCCATCTTTGTATTCTCTCAACCTTTTCTTTTTGAATCTCTACTCCTATTTTACATAATATTGGGAAATGATCACTTCCTATATTGTTTTGAGTCATTACTTTCCAAGTACTTTTCCTAGCTAAATTATCTCTGATACTAAAGTTAAATCTAAAGCTGTCATCTTACCACTTCCTATATCGTATTCTTGTGCCCGATCCATCGTTTATACATACTAAACCTCTTAACTCTAACAATTCTTCCACTACCAATCCATTTTGATCTGTATTTTCACTACCCCATAGTGTGTTATGAGAATTAAAATCTCCGCACCATAACAGATAAAGTTGTTATGGGAGGTGATTTTAACATTGTCCAAATTCTTTGCTGGATAGACTACCTCCTAGAGGCCAACAACCTGAAAATAACAAAGTTCTACAAAATTTGTGTATTGAAACTAATACTTTTGATTATTGGCGATTGAATAACCCTACAAAGTTGGAATATACATGGATTAGTGCTTCAAATGGGAACCAACGGTCAAGGATAGATTACTGGCTAATTTCACATTCAATAAGTAATGATGTTCAGAAATGTGAGATTATAACATCTCCACTCACAGACCACTGTTTAATAAGTCTTATCCTTGTTATTAACCAAACAACCACACTCTTCGGGAAATATATGGAAACTAAACAATAGACTTTTATCAAATGATGGTTTTTGCAAACAAATAAAATCCCTCTGTATAAAAGTAAAAGGGATGAATATGTCAAATAAAGGGAAGTGGGAATGGTTTAAATTTGAAACAAAAAGGTTGGCAATTGAAACGGGAAAAAGCATTTCAAGAACAAGTAAACTAAAACACAAAGAAATATTGAAAAGGATTAACATACTCTGTGGTAAAACTAATGCTTCGAAAAAACTTGATGAAATCTATTTAGAAAAAGCAAGTGGAGCCTTTGTACGGTCCAGGGCTAGATGGATCGAAGAAGGTGAGAAGAACACAACATATTTCTATGGCTTAGAAAAGTCTAGACAGTCTAAAAAGAGAATCTGCAAATTAACAAAAAATGATACAGTCATAGAAGATCCTAGCCAAATAGAGGAGGAAGTTCAACTCTTTTACTCTGATTTGTATAGCTCAAATTTTCACAAAGAGGACTGTGAATCCTTTTTTACTATGATTAAGAGCAATATTAAAAGGATTGGGGAGAACGACAAAAAAAGGTTGGAAGGCAAAATAAATTTGCAAGAAATAGAAAATGCCCTGAAAAAAATGAAAGAGGGAAAGTCACCTGGAATTGATGGGTTGACCTCAGAATTTAAGTTTTTTGGGGAAGATATCAAAAGAATGCATTTATCGAATGTATACAAGAAGGATGTCTTACTCCAACAATGAAAACTGGTATAATAACTCTACTACCCAAATCAAAAAAGATACAACAAATTTAGACAATTGGAGGCCTATTACATTGCTCTGTAACGATTATAAGTTATTAGCGTTAATATATGCAGAGAGGTTGAAAACAGTAATCGATAAAATAGTAGATGAAACTCAGTCTGCGTTTATAAAAGGTAGAAGTATACATAATAATGTGAGATTAATATTGGACATGATGGACTATTGGTCTATTCTGGGATTTCGAAAGCCTGATTTTATTTATAGACTATTTCAAAGCTTTCGATTCTATAGAGCACAATTTTTTATTTTCTACTTTAGAAAACTTTGGATTCGACAAAAAATTTTGTTCAGTGATCAAAATGTTCTATACTGATATTTACAGTTATGTCTCCTTAAACCCAGAAATAACACCTAGAATAAATATAACTTGCGGAATAAGACAAGGATGTCCAATTAGTCCTAAGTTGTTCATTTTATGTACACAGCTACTAGCATATCTGATATTAAATCATCCAAATTTCCAGGGCATACATTTTTTTGAATACGAATTTCGCCTCAGTCAGTTTGCAGACGACACTGTCCTTTTCCTTAGGGATAAATCTATGGTTAGTATTGCATTGCAAACAATTTCAACTTTTTCCAAAAGCTTCAGGTCTTCATTTAAATATAAAAAGTGTGAACTACTTGCGTTATTTGACTGTATAGATACAGAAATAATGTCAATCCCTGTTAAAAAAGAAGTTAAGTATCTTGGAGTTAAGATGGTCAAAGATGAAAAGCAAAGAGAGGAAATTAATATGAAAGAAAAAATTGATGAAATACAAGTATCCTTAAACCATTGGCTTAGTAGAGATCTTTCCATTTTTGGGCGTAACTTATTGTCCAAGGCTGAGGGTATATCCAAACTTATTTATCCATGTCAATCTCTTTACATTGCTCCAAAAAATGTGAGGAAAATTAACTCCATTATATATAAATTTATTTGGAGAAATAAGACCCACTATGTTAAAAAATCTCAGTTGGTTAAAGAGTATAACAGGGGGGGTATCAAAACAGTGGACTTTGAGGCAATGTTTGGAACATTTAAAATAAAGTGGTTGAAAGAGTTTCTATTGAAGCCAGATTCGATATGGTTTCACATCCCAAAAAGTATTTTCAAGATGTTCGGCGGGTTAAACTTTCTTCTGAAATGTGACTTTGAAATTTCTAAAATACCTTTTAAATTATCTGAGTTTCACAAACAGGTTTTGCATTATTGGAAGATGGTATTTACCCATAACTTTACCCCTCACTGTGCCACCTTGTGGAATAATAGAGTAATTGTATCAAACAAAAAGTCTTTGTTCAACCAGCTTTGGTTTGAACAAGGTATTATATTTGTACACAACATTTTAGATATAAACGGTGAAATCCTACAGCTGCAAGATCTAAAAAACAAATTTAATAATGTTCAATGTTCTCTTAAAGAATATAGGACAATCTGTAAAGCTATCCCAGTGAATTTGATACAGCAGATAAAAAACACAATTTTTTTTCTAATGTCCAAATCAAGCTTCCAAGCTTAATGATAGGGGAATTAAACATGACGGACAAAAAATGTGATAACAAATTTTTAAACAAAGCTTTCAAAAGTTATATATACCATGATTATGATAGGAAGATAAAACTTAAAATATTAGATAATCCAACAATTACAGAAAAACATTTGAAATTTATAAAATGGCCAATTGCACCCAAAGTAAAAGAAATGCAATTTAAAATTCTTAATAACTACTATCCATCTGCGGAGACACTGAGGGGTAGATTTGGTTTTGAAGTTGACCCTTGCGACTTTTGTCATGAAAACCCAGAACAAACAGAACATTTATTCTTCCTTTGCTCAATTAGCAGGAAGTTCTGGCAAGATGTCCACAGCTGGTTGAAAAATAAAATTAGTGAACTTGAACAGTTTACAATTGAAGATATTCTAATTTATAATTCTAAAATAACGAGGGACATTTCAATTTTGATTAACCTTATCATCATTATGGGTAAATACCACATTCACAAAAATAAATGGAAAAAACAATTGCCAAATGTGAACTGTTTTAAAAATGAATTTTGGATGTTTTTATCCTCCTTGAACCTTGTAAAAAAATCTAATCAAACTGTAGAAGATATATGTTATGCTGCTGAAAAGTTTTTGATCCTGTAACACATTGTTTATTTGTAAACTATGCCTTATTTTATGTATTAATTTTTATTTTTATTTTTTCATTGTCAATCTGCATTTTGTTGATGCATTGTCTGTTTTTTGATGTTGTCTCCACGAGAGTTTGTAATAAACTTTGTAAAAATAAAAAAAAATAAAAAAAGGATACATAAATGCACACTTCTCGGCTCTATTCCATCCCGATCCCACCCCATAAATCATTGGCGCGGGTGACGACAGCATTTTTATTTAAAAAAGAGGGTGGCCGAGAGTTCGGTGGTGGACGGCAAATGCACATTTAAATGTAAAAGTGTTATGTTTCATTTACTCAAATAGCCAGAGAAGCGAATCGAGTTACCTGAACGGTAACCTCGGTTCTCTCTAGATGAGGGAACGAGTATTGCGTAAGCTAGCTTACGCTACGGAAAGATTCATCTTTTCTGAGAAGTTGAAGCCAAAAAATTATCCTATAATTTTGTATCCAATGTCAACGCAGTTCACTGCAGCAGACCATGAGCGGGCTAGCTAGCAGCTCATTGGTTCGCTCAGGGAGAACTGCTACAGCCTATGAGGGAACTCGGTTGAACTCGTGACCAATGAGAAGCAGACACGCTCTCATTGCGTCAGAGCCCGCCAAACGGAGTGGCCCGAGTCTATAAATAAGCGAGTTTCCCGCTGTTTTCCGGTTTTCATTGAATGAAGCGAGAACACTGGTAGGAGCAGCTAGAGAGAACCAGAGGTCACGGCCTAGGTAACCGACTTTCGCTTACGAGAGGTTCTCCGGACTGCGTAGCTGAGCTGACGTGCCATCGGGAACACCTGGTCAACGCCGTGCGCGCTAGGCATCCACACGGTGAGTCCCGGGGGAGGAATTCGGGGACCCTTATAAGCTGGGAAATTAATGTACGTGACATAAAAGGTGCCAGCAAGCGGGCTCGGTGATAGTGTAGTACGCAAACACATGAGGGAAGACAACAAGCGCACGTCGGTTGTATGAAGTGTGACTCCCAAATAGTGCAGCTCAACATAAGAGCTGAAGCATACTAGGCTGCTAGTAGCTTTGCCTGCAAGGTAAAATCTGACAAGGTGGAAGGGGAAGCCCCTCCCGCTGCCACGCATATGTCTGAATGGAAAAGCCGCTGGACCATGCCCACGGTGAGGCCATGCCTCTGTTGGAATGAGCCCTGATGCCCAAAGGGCATGACAGGTCTTTTGATGCATTAGCAGAAGCAATAGCGTCCACAATTCAATTAGGATAGTGTCTGTTTCGAGGTGGCCAGACCCTTGGTGCGCTCACCGAACGAAACAAAAAGCTGCTCAGAGCGTCTGAACGCGGCAGCGCGTGTAGTGTACAATCTCAGAGTCCGAACCGGACAAAGGAGATTGGCGTC
The DNA here is from genome assembly GCA_030378365.1 of Hybognathus amarus. Taxonomy (NCBI): domain Eukaryota; kingdom Metazoa; phylum Chordata; class Actinopteri; order Cypriniformes; family Leuciscidae; genus Hybognathus; species Hybognathus amarus. Next base: position 21,677 of record JAQIUQ010000652.1, read on the forward strand.
ACATTCGTTATCGGATGGGTAGAGCCGATAGGGAAAAACCTGATCCCTGAACGGGGTACCAATCGCTTTGGGGACATATCCATGTCTAGGTTTGAGGAAGACTATGTAGTCATTGGGTCCAAACTCAAGACACGCAGCGCTAGAAGAGAGCGCGTGAAGGTCTCCCACGCGTTTTACTGATGACGGGGCAAACAGAAACGGTTTATAGCGAGAGGTATTTTAGGTCCACAGACTCTAACGGTTCGAACGGGGGAGGCTTCCATAGCTTCGAGAACTATAGAAAGATCCCAATTGGGAACCGAAGGGGGCGCGGAAGGTTCATCCTTCTAGCTCCCCAGAGGAAGCGGATGACTAGCTCGTCTTTGCCCAGAGACTGAGCGCGTCGGGGTTCAGCGAACTCCGCGACAGCTGCCACGTAAACCTTGAGAGTGGATGGGGACCTGCCCTTATCCAGCATCTCCTGAAGGAAGACAAGCAAAGACGACACGTCGCACCGCTGAGGGTCTAGGTTTTTGTCGGTGCACCCTTTTGAGAACACAGACCATTTTGACGCATAGAGCTTCCTAGTAGAAGCCGCTCTGGCGTTCATGATCGTGTTTAACTCTCCCCCGGGTGATCAGCATCGGATAGTTGTTGATCACCCGTGCATGAAGCGCCCAGTGCTTAGGGTGGGGATGCCAGATCGTGCCGCGAGCTTGAGAGAGGAGATCTGCTCTGACTGGAATGGGCCACGGGGCTGTCTGCGACAGCTGAGCGAGGTCCGGGAACCAAGTCTGACTCTCCCAACGCGGGGCTATGAGGAGCACCGAGTGGCGTGTTTCCCTGATCCTCTGTAAAACCTGTGGTAACAGGGAGACCGGAGGGAAAGCCTAAGGCGGGCGGCTGGCCACTCCTGGGCTAGCGCGTCCTCGCTCTTAAGAAAAGTATTGGGCAGTGAGCGTTCTCCTCTGACGCGAAGAGATCCACCTCTGCTCTGCCGAATATTCGCCACAGTTTCTGGACTGATTGAAAGTGCAGGGACCATTCTCCCGGAAGGATGAGGTTCCTGGACAGTCTGTCTGGGCCGTCATTCAGGTGGCCCGGCACGTGCGTCGCTCTTAGCGAGAGCAGGTGGCTCTGGGACCAAACTAAAATGCATTTCGTCATCAGGAAGGGGTTCCTGGATCTGACACCGCCCTGACGGTTGAAATAGGAGACTATGGCTGCATTGTCTGAGCGGATCAATGCGTGGTGACCCGAATGCGCGGGAGGAAAGACGCGAGCGAGTTCTCGACTCGCGATCATCTCCAGACAGTTTATGTGTAGGGAGCTCTCTTGAACTGACCAGTGGCCAGAGGCCGGTGAGCCCTCGCAGACCGCACCCCAACCTGAGTTGGATGCGTCTGTCGAAAAGACTTATCGGCGAGAGACGGTTCCCATGGTAACGCCCCGCTGAAACCATTCTGCCACTGTCCATGGTTGCAGAGCCGAGATACAGGTCTGCGTAACTTTGATCAGCTGGCGGCCCGTGGTCCACGCACGGTGAGACACACGGCTCTTCAACCAAAGCTGAAGGGGGCGCATGCGCAGTAGACCCAGCTGAAGTACTGCGGAGGCTGAGGCCATGTAACCCAGCGCCTTCTGAAAAGTTTTCAGAGGTGTGAGGGTGTCCATCTGACAGGATGCGGCGAGACGCTGAACACGGCGCGCGCGCTGTGTAGATAAGCGAGCCGTCATAGCCACTGAGTCTAGATCTATTCCCAGGAAGGAAATCGTCTGATAGGGCTGAAGCGAGCTCTTTGTCCAGTTGACAGAGAGACCCAAGGTGTTCAGATGGTCGAGGAGGACTGTACGAAGAGACAGTAGCTCCGTCTGTGATTGTGCCAAAATCAGCCAGTCGTCCAAATAGTTCAAAATTCGCAGCCCCTGGCTCCGCAGGGGGCGAGCGCCGTATCCATGCACTTCGTGAACGTACGGGGTGCTAAGGATAGGCCGAACGGGAGGACTGTTTGTTGCTTCTAAAATCACTGTAGTTTCGGGCCGCGCCCGAAAGCGTGGAGGGCGGCGACGGAACTGTAACAGATAGCCGTATTTTATTGTGCTTAGCACCCATGGGGAGATTCCCGGGATAGCTTCCCACGCTTAGAAGCGTGACACTAGCGGGTGACTGGCTATATCGGCCTGATTGTTGCACATAGCGGGCTGGACACAGTGTGTGGGCACGCTAGAATGTTTAGGCAACGGGACCTACACTCAAGGGGGAAGTGTCCGCTTTTTGAGAGTGGGCTCTGACAGAGGCACAGGGAGTGTGGTGCTTTGTGTATGGGCGAACACAGGATGTGGGCGCATATTCTACACAAAAGGCGTGTGTATACAACACATGTATGTGTATACACATAGCGGGCTGAGCACGTGTGTGAGCGCGCTTACAGTGTGAGCGTGGTACAGGTGTGGTGTTTGTGTGTAGGAGTGAACACTGAACTGTGGGCACATATACTACACTTATAGCATGTTTGGTGTAAGCCAGACATTCTGCACTTATGCCTGATTGCGTTTTAGCCTGATACAGGCTGCACAAGTGACGCGCAGAGTGCGTGACGAGAAACCTGAGCGCTGTGAGCGGCAGAGACTGAATATAGCCCTGACGCGCGCGGGGTCGCGTGCATGTAGAGACGTGAGCGCTGCGAGCGGGCACGAGACTGAAGAGGAAGGGATGCACGCGATCCTGGCCGTGTAATAGAGCGGGCAGAAAGAAGATGTGAGCACGGACGTGGGCACATCTGTTACAGATAACACTCAGGCGGCATAGCCAGCTAAGAGAGTGGGCTCTGTTAGACACGGGGTGTGCTTGAACAGCATTGGCGTCAATCGAATCTGTCGGCGTTACTGCAGGCGTTCATGTAATAACAGGCTCGTTGCTGCAAAATAGACAATTTGGCCGCTAGAACGAGGAAGAGAAACGTTAGAGAGGTGGGTGCTAACCGGCCTCGGCGGGCTAAAAACACACTCGTTTCTCATGTCGCCGCTGACGCATGAGCGCGGGAGAGCGCGGCCGCTTTCTGAAACGTAAGAAAGCTGGCCGCAAGCTCAGAGCTGCATACAATTATCTGCAAGAGCCGGACACGGGTCTCTCTGGGCGCGGGGAGCTTTGTATTTTACCACTGAGCCACAGCAGTAAGACACAATAAGCTGAAAAGCGCGAGCAGATAAGGGGGCGTGTTAGTGGCGAACAGGTCCAGCCTCGGCGAGACCAACAGTAACACAAACTCATTCACGGTGAAGCTATGCACGGGGGCGTTTATGGCCGCTCGAACGAGGAAAGAGAAACGTTAGAGGATGCTGACCGGCCTCGGCGGGTTAAAAACACACTCGTTTCTCATGTCGTGCAAAAAATTATCTGCAAGAGCCGGATTCGAACACGGGTCTCTCTGGCGCGAAAAGCTTTGTGTTTTACCACTGAGCCACAGCAGTAACACACAAGCACAGGAGCGCGAGCAGATAAGAGGGCGTGATGGTGGCGAACAGGACCAGCCTCGGCGGGACTACACACCATTGATAAACCCATTTTCGGTGAAGCTATGCGCGGGGCAAGCTAGCTCTCTTGTAAAGTAAAGAAAGCTAGCCGCGGTCGGCACAGCTGTAAGCGGCTCGTCCCACATACAGCGCGGGACTCCGGCGCTGAGAGGGGAGCGGCATGAGGTGTGCGAGGCATCTTTAAAAGACGCTCGCTGCTCTTTTGTGAAAATACACAACACAAGCAAAATACAAATGTAAGGATACGCCGCCGGATGGCGTTAGCTCGCAGGATGGCTGAAGGTGGCGAAGACGGCCGGCTTCCTCAGACTCTGTCCACACGCTCGTGAAGAGATGCCTTCTCGACGGCGACGCGGCTTCCTCTCGGAGATCAGCAGGTGCGTATAGCCTCGCTGAAGAGATGAAAATCGGAAAACAGCGGGAAACTCGCTTATTTATAGACTCGGGCCACTCCGTTTGGCGGGCTCTGACGCAATGAGAGCGTGTCTGCTTCTCATTGGTCACGAGTTCAACCGAGTTCCCTCATAGGCTGTAGCAGTTCTCCCTGAGCGAACCAATGAGCTGCTAGCTAGCCCGCTCATGGTCTGCTGCAGTGAACTGCGTTGACATTGGATACAAAATTATAGGATAATTTTTTGGCTTCAACTTCTCAGAAAAGATGAATCTTTCCGTGAGCGTAAGCTAGCTTACGCGATACGAGAGAACCTCTCAGTAGAGAACCAGTGTTAACAGCCCAAAGTTTTTTTTTCTTATTCATCAATTCATTCATCAGCGTTGCATGTGTTTTGTCAAGTGGAAACGCAAGAACGGCTTTATAGCCTTGTATTGTATTATTTCTTTATTTTCATTATTTTGTGCAACTTTAAATGTGTACACAACAGAGAATTCATGGCTCTGGGTATTTTTTGTAAGGGTCTCTAAGTGTTTGCAAGGTTGATACATTTAAACTATAATATACTTTTGTGTCGTTTAATGTAAAATGTGTATTGTTGTTGTCCTTTGAGGGAAGAAGACTATCTCACATTTGTACATGAATACTAACGCAGTATGAAGTTCCTTACATTCTCCCACTGGTTATTTGAAAAATTAAAATAACAAAATGTTGGTCCATTGTCACAATGTTAACAAATTGTTGCTAACTGACAACTGCGTCCCATATCAAAGTGCGCACCTGAAGCGCTCGGACCGTTCTTTAGCCTGCGGAGGTTTGTTCTTGTCGCCTAGCAACTGTGACTGAACAGCTGACGACGACGACGAGCGGGAGTAAGGACATTTACAGTTTTACTGACTTATTAAAATGAACTTTGTTGAACTATGCTGGGGTAAAGTCCATAAATGTTATTTTGTTCTTTCCTATAGGAAATTGCTAAAACTATGTTAGGTGGACCCTTAATATAGCATAGTTTTACTGATTTACTGTGCCTCTAGGGGGTTCGGGGGCATGCTCCCCGCAAGAAAATGTTGTACATTAAGGTTAAATGCATCAATCTCATGCTCTTTGAGAGATAAAAATTAAAAGCTTCAACCCATGAATTGCTCGTTGAACAAAGAAGAAGCATTGATTTGTACCAGGACAATAAACAGGGCTCAAACATCTTTTTAGTTGAGTCTCAGTCTACATTACATTATCAATGGAGTTTTAGGATCCCAAACAATTATTATAATAATGTAATAATGATTTATATAATTATTCATATGACGTTAAATCCTATAATATATTAGATTTAACGTCATATGAATAATTATATAAATCATTATTACGATTATATATGACGTTAAATAGCCTATAAATATAAATGAATATTTCAAAAGTATATTTGAGTCTACACTACACAATAATATAGGAAAATTAAAATACTTTTGTCCTTATTTCTTCACTTGCAAGAAAAAAACCCTTAAGCTTTTATTTAGGAGAAAACACCAGATGACCATCCTGATTCCGCGTGAGCAAGTGCACACTTTTCTTTAAAGTGTAACTAAACCCCTGGTCAAAGCCTGACTCCACCCAACTGGCAAAATAATTTGAAAAAATGACATGAGAAAAGTGGGCCGTCCCCAGCTGAAGAGAGAGGGACCGGCCAAGGGCGGGGCTGGGCGGGAGCGTGCACATGGAGTCCGCAGTGACGGATCTCGGTTGACCCAGCTGTAGTGGTGGGAAGTTCGGATCATGTTACTGACTCTGGATCTTTGAGTCTCGTTCAGCAAAATGAGAGTCGAGTCTTTCACGAATCAGTTTTGCGATTGATTTCACCATTGTACAATCAAAATGTCAGGAGGAAATATCCCAAAACATCTAGTAGGCTACTTACGAAAATCTTGATTACATTTACCGGATGGTCGGATGTTGTTCTGGTGTAGCTTCCTTTCCGGCAATTGCAAGAGCGCTGCATCACTCGCGGCTGGCTTGGAAAAGAGATGGGGACTAGACGCCAACTGGCGCTTCACGGCGCGGGGCCGGCTGCGCCTCGCCGCGGCGCTCTGCGTCTGGTGTGACGAAAAGCACCAGAACACTGGGCGCCGAAGGGAGGCGGCCGTGCAACATAGCACAGCCATACTGGAAAGAATAAAAGATGAGTCTCATCTCTCTCAAGATCTAAACTCGAGGCCGCCGCCGGAGTCTCAGTTCGTTTCTTCCTGCCAGTCCCATATAGTCTTTCTGCTGTCAGCACCGGAAAGAGAAAATGATTCAGTCCATCTTTTTGAGTTCGGGGTTCTCATGATGCTACCCCCTGATCGTTTTCAATACTCATAAATCCAACTCCTGACTCGCTAGAGTAGTTTCACGGAACCAGATGCTTTTATACCAGGGGCTGCCAAGGGCGTGGTGAGCTCGCACCAAGGCGTGACAGAGTAGTGTCAGAGAGTTCGCTACGTCAGAGAGTACCCCTGCTGCAGGAGCTTTCCGTTTAACCTGAGAGGGCAGCACTCAAGACGTTTTTACACCATATATTTGAAAATTAAAAGACTTTATTGCCAACTGTTCAGAAAATGTACTCGAATCAATGAACAGCATTTATGAAGCTCCATTCTAACAGATCATTAACTAAAAAAAGTTGGTTAAGTGTTTCAGTTACTCTTTAAATCACCCAGCACTGATGCCGTCTTGTGCTGTTTTATAAACGCAAAAAAAACATGGTTTCGATTTTAGTTCGTTGGCAAAATAGAGACATATGTTAGGTTAGACATTTTACATCTCATGTGTGTTGGAAAAGGGAAAAGGGAGAAGAGACTTCATCGGAAGGCGGATTCGAACTCGTGTCCGGGCGCAGCACATCAAAAACTGAATGACGCGCTCGCGCGTTACGACTACGCCACCTAAGCTGTGACGCAATTGGCGTCTATTTCTGTTAAAAGACAGGCACTTATTGCAAGCATACGCTCCGTTTTATTAAACCGTCCCTCGCGGCCTCGAAACACTACCGGCCCACCGGGGAAATTCCCGACTCTCCCGATTGCCACTCCGCCGCTGGTGCCCAGGGCCCCTTAGATGTCGTGGGCCCCTGGGCAAGTGCCCAGTTGCCCTAATGGTTAATCCGCCCCTGTTTGCACTGGACTATTTATATCCATCTGGTTTTAAAATATTCAAATAGGATTGACAGCCTGTATAAATATATTCACTATGGTCTATTTCTGTAGACAATAAAAAGAAAACCCTAAAAAATCGCATCAAGGTACAATTAACATTTGAATATATGCTATATGTGCCTATGTTTTATCTTTTTTTTTTTTGGCTATTTCATTACAATATTTAGGTTAACACCCTATATTTCAACAGTTTAAAGTGTAATCGTATTCAGGTTGCAGCCTCTAGCACATTAAACCAGCTCTGGCCAACCCTTGAGCCGAAAATACATGACTCGTAAATATATATTTATTTATGTGATTTTATATATACTGCCCCTCATTTAAAGACAGGAAAATATAAAACATACAATTTCCAGTAAAATATAAAACAACAAAATGACAATAGCCAATTCAATCTCCATAGCTGTTTTTTTTACTCAGTTTTATTAAATGAATGATCAGGATAGCAGCTGTACTCTCTCTCTCTACTCCGTTGCTTGGCGCCAGGAGCAAGTAATAGGGAACACCTGGTTGCGACAATTAGGAAATCCCACGAAGGCTACACTGATGCGTCCTTTCCGAAGGCCGAATAGACTGCATCCTTTGAAGTCTACAGCCTTCAGAAGGACACAGCCTTCACATTGGGCACACAGCTTTAGATTGCGCGTGCTTGCCTGAGTCCACTGAGTCCGTAGGCTGTCCCATTTGGCATTTTAACGCTCCTGAAGTGTGCTCAGCAGCGCCCCCTTTGTGCCCTTGAAGCGGTCTTCCGCTGAAGCCCGCATAGATGCAGGCTCCACGCACTTTAACTACCCAGGAATCCTTGCGAAAGGCCAATCAGACAACAGATGGGAGGAGATTTCACTACGGCACTTACATGGCTGAGAAGAGTATTTAAGAGTTTAATTATGTATTTTATGACATAAGTGTACCAGTTTATACAAACATATTATTCGACCAGTGGTTGTATCTCAAACGTAATAGGCCTAACATATAAGATTGCATTATGATTCATTAGATAAATAGAACCGAATGAAGACATATCCGTAGTATACATTTTTGAAACCTATAATTTTTTCTTAAACTCGCCTTCATTTTGTGTTAAAATTGAATATTATGTAGGCTATTATTATGTACAGCTGTATTTATCATTTACATGACATCTATTCTAATGCCCTGGTGGCATATACAATTATAGAACTGTAAAAGCAGGCTGTTTAGTTAAAATAAAAAAAAATAAAAAATAAATAAATCCTGTTTTCGATGCTAAAGACTGTACTTTTTTTAATGACATTTTTTTATATCATTAAAAATAATTATTATATATTTCTAATAAAGGGACTGATGAGATGATCTTTAACGTTTATTCAGCTCCATATGGAGAGGGATAACCATAGACAGTAAAAGATAGAAAGGGGATAAGAAAGGGGATAACTGTTAAGGCTTTCACAGGCGTGAGTAACGAGTTCCTGTTTTCTGCGTGACGATCGAGTCTGTCCCAAAAACACCTCTCAATGCATCCCTTCGCGGACTCGCGCTAAGGGCCCTATAGGTCTGCACTACATGACGTCACCGAAGTGTGGCCTCTGAGGAAGTCCACAAGTCCGGAGTGTGCCATTTGGGACAGGCCATAGTGCCAAATTGTAAGACGTGTGCAGAGGGATCTGTGAATGCTGTGATCTGCAAACACAGATTCAACACTTGCATGCTGAGCTTTGCACAGAATGTGTAATAATTTATTTTTACACTGGTTTGAAAATACAAGTTAGACTATGTTTGTTTGCAAATTGTGAGGAGGGCATTTGTAGATTTTTTAATGGAAAAAGCGAAACAGTTGTGCCAAAATTCTGAAAACAAATGCAATACAATCTAAAAACAAACAATTAACCTCATGCCCAGACAAATCACTTTGCATTCATTCAAATTCTGGTTGTCAAATACAAGTCACTGGTTTGTATTTGTGAATCCTAAAGAGTTTGTTTGCAGATATTGAATCTATTAGTAGATCATATTTTACATTTGCGGATCATGAGGAGTCTGTTTGTAGATTTGGAATCTATTTACAGATTGTCTTTTACATTTGCAGATTATGAGGAGTTTGTTTGGAGATTTTACATTTATTTGTAGATCTTGTTTTGTGTTTACAAATTTTAATATGCATTTTTGACCAAAGTCGCTTCATTTTCAATGATTATGGCATTATTTTGTCACAACAGCGAAACAATAGTGTCAGAATTCTGAAAACAAATGTGACACAATCTACAAACAGAACATGATCTGCACCTGCAAACAAGTCACTTTACATTCATTCAAATCCTGGTTTTCAAGTACAAGTCACTGATTTCTGTTTGTGAATCGGGATGTGTTTATTTGTGGATTTTTAATCTTTTTGTAGATCATGATTTAAATTTGTGGATCACAAACAGTTTGTTTGAGGACTTTGTATCTATTTGTAGATCTTGTTTTACATTTGCTGATCGTGAGGACTTTGTTTGCGGATTATTAATCTATTTGTAGATTGTGTTTTGTGTTTACAAGTTGAAATATCTATTGTGACTTTTAGTCTGTCCATTTTCAATGATATTGTGCATTAATTTACCCCCATAGAGAAGTTTTATTCTGTATTGGTAACATCTGTGCCACGAGATGTTTCAAAGTGGTGGAGACAAAATTGAACCTGACAAAAAGTGGTGGTACATGTCCACGTCTCGCCCGTAAATGACGCCTATGAATGAATATTAAAATGAACAACTGGTCAACTTTGGATCATAGTGGTCTTAGGACTAGACATATGTAGACATCTTTTAACATACTTCTAGACTGAAATCACTTTCACACTTCTAGCACATGGTGGCTGCATGCACCATAAGTTGGGCAATGCACCCTGCTAATAAATCCACAGAAGAAGAAGAAGAAGAAGAAGAAGAAGAAGAAGAAGAAGAAGAAGAAGAAGAAGAAGAAGAAGAAGAAGAAGAAGAAGAAGAAGAAGAAGAAGAAGAAGAAGAAGACGAAGACGTGCAGCTGCCATCTCTCTCTATGCTCATGTTAGGGGACGATATGAGCGGTGAGAAGTAACTAAACTATGCTGTCGTTTTAATAACATGATACGTTTAATTATTGGTCATAGTACGCATGTTATTATGAGTGGTGACGATATGAGTGGTGAGAAGTACAACTAAACTATTATTGGTTATAGTATGACATGTTGTTGTTTTAAGAGTATTCCTGCTCCTTCTTCGAAATTACTTGGTAACAACTCACTTAATTTACATGTGTTATATCGCTTAATTATAGATATATATTACAGTCCACTGCTGCATGAGTTTCTTGGTTATTGAGATAATCCTTTCTCTCTTAACAGGTACATAAATAGATTCCATTTAACTTTTTGCCTCTTCATAAATGGTAGGTTTTACACTTCTACAATAATTTACTAGTATCTTGGCATTTTATTATGTTTAATTTGTTATTAGTTAACATGAATTAGCGATGAACAATATTTATAATACAGCATTCATTAATCTTCGTTAAATCTCTAAGCATTTGCTATGACACGTTGTATCTGTTAAGTATTAAAGTTAACGCACTGTGAAACTAACATTAGCCGTTTAATGAACTTTCTCAAAGGTTTAACTAACATATTGTTTTAACTAAACACATTGTTTATTGTTAGTTCAAGTTAATTAGTGCCTTTTCTAATTTTTCCAAAAAAGACCTTATTGAAAAATGTTTCCAAATGGCATTCAATAATTAGTTGATTCAAGGCTGTATGATTAATTGTAAATTTAACACAGTAGTGATAGATTCCAAGCACTATATCTCAAAGAGACATTATCAGCATTTGTTATGTTACAGGCCAGTCAGGGTGATGGAGAGGTGTGGTATGCCCATTCAGTTTATGCCCTCATTGGAAAGCACTACTCAGCAGGCCACTGAAACTGGCGTGCAGAGGCACAATCAGGCATACAGGAAAGCTTTGGAGCGTTGGACACTCTTCCAGGCACTGTATTCCATGTGCCCCTCTACCATGCAGCATTACTCAGATTGGCATGCATATAAGAGTTGGAGGAAAAATCTCAGAGAACAGAATCACAGGTAGAGAAGAAAAAAGGGAGAATGAGGCTACTGATTCAATCAGTGAGATGGAGGAGAGTTCAGATGAGAGCCAGATTCGAGTGTGACGTCAGCAACATGGACATCTCAGAAGACCTGCGACAATACTTTGCCCAGACAGAGCGACACAAGCAGGAACTCAGTAAGTGTTTAAAAGCATATGTGAAGACTAGGGATGTAGTCAACCAAAGAAATCCTTAAGTCTCATATTAACCCATTTACTCCTAAAACGCCAGCTAAAACGCTGCATAAAAACCTATGTTATTCTAGGATAAATGTCCTTATCTCCTGAAGGGTTTTCTGAAAAAATACTAAGAATTGTCAACGTCTACTAAAACCTTAATATCTAAGCCTCTTGTAGCACTTAGAAACATGACATAAAATGCATTTTAAAGGTAAGAATCACAGTTTTTATTTAAACATGCTTCCTTAGAACTCACATAACAAAACATTTTCTAAAAATTCTCAAAAATAAATTTAAAAATAAAAATATAAATCAATTATATAAAATATCACAAATAATATTTTAAAACATTCCCAACACTGGTGGTTTGGGTGGTCACATGGTCTTTAAAAAAATCAACAAGACTCACCTCATGTGTATTGAAACCAATGACAGTGCGTTTTATGCTGCACGTGTCATGAAAAGGTTGACGAATACAAAATGCTGCGTCACGCAGCAGCCGCGGAAGTTTCAGAGTTGCGCAATGCAGTAACCGGCGGTAGATGTAATGTTGCGGCGCGCAGCTTCCGTCACAAATGGGTTAATAGAGTGACACAAACTTGTTTTTAACATTTGAGAAAAATAACCGAAGATATGTTCGCTTTTTGTCTTTGGATGATGCTAAGAGACTCATTCATGCTTTTATCTTCTCCCATCTTGATTATTGTAATGCTATTTACACTGGCCTTCCTAAGGGCTCTGTAGCAAAGCTACAATTGATACAAAATGCAGCAGCCAGAGTATTAATGAAATTAAAAAGGAGAGAACATATTACACCGGTTTTAATGGAATTACATTGGTTACCAGTCCACCAAAGGATTGATTTTAAGGTTCTTTTATTTGTTTATAAAACTCAGTGCAATCTGGCACCTTCATATATTTCAAACTGTCGTATCGTAGATTAAGATCTTCCAATGTTAATCTTCTAGCACATTATGCAGTTAATTACACACGATCAGGTGGTGCTTCTTTTAGTCACTATGCTCCAAAAATTTGGAATTCTTTACCAAATGAAATGAAAGAGGCAACTAGCATTCATATTTTTAAAAGTCAGGTCAAGACATACCTTTTTAAAGTTGCTTATCAGTAACAACAATATTATGTGAAGTTGCGTGTAAGTCTTTTTTTCTGTTATTTTATATATATATATATATATATATATATATATATATATATATATATATATATATTTTTTCTCATTGATGTTGACATTGTGCGATCTTGTTTTCATGTTTGTGTGAAGCACTTTGTGTTACATTCCATGTATGAAAAGTGCTATATAAATAAATGTTTATTATTATTATTATTATTATTATTAGTCGATCAAAGTCTGGTTCCTGCGCAACGATCAGTTGACTAGAAAACAAAAACAAACAAAAAAAGACGCTATGTTTTGATAGAACATTTTTTAAACAATTGTCATAGAGCATTTATAAAACAACAACGAAAAAACCTAAAAATACACACACACATTATATATATATATATATATATATATATATATATATATATATGTATATATATATATTTTCACACTACACACTATAATAATAATAATAAATTTCTTTGCAAAAAATTTAGTGTTTTTTTTTGTTTTTGTTTTTTTTAACTGCAAAATGAGTCCTAGGTCTACAGTGACAGTCACAATCGCGCACTTGACCACACCCCACGCTACAAAAAATATAACTGCTAAAACTGCCACTTAATAAAAAATCCTAGCAAAAGCTCTCGTTTATACAGGCTGTATATTCTTCTTTAATTTCAAAGCTATGGGTTAATTTTTGTCCAGCCAATCTAGGCGTTTTAAAACAAACACACAAAAAAAAAAACAAATAGCCTAAAACCATCCTAATAATAATAGGCCGCATAGCTTGCAATCCACAGTCTTGTCTTGTCTTTTTTTTTTTTAAATGCAGTCAGAAAAAAAGATTTAGATTTCTAAGACATTTTGTCGACTAAAGCCAAAACAAGTAGTGTTCTAACTGAATGAATACTTTACTACCTATATTCCTTAATGAGCGCGAAGCAGCAGCGCAGCCAGCTACATGTGCGGTTCCCAGGTATTCTATGTGGTGCTGTTACAATATAGCCTAAATTAAAGCATTTGAAGTTGTGGATAAAACATAGGCTAATCTATATTTAGAAACCAGTAATATATAACTGCTTATAAAGGAATAATTATCAAGGAGTAAATCATTTAAAATTTCTTTCTATTGGTAAAAAAAAACAAACAAAAAAAACAAGACCAATAAGAACAGCATCTACCGATTAGTCGACTAAAGTTGACAGCCCTATGAAACTTTTATTAAAACTAATCTATGCATTTAGTTTTTCTGTTTTGTGCTGACTTATTTTTATTTTTTATATATATATATATATATATATATATATATGTATTAGGGGTGTAATGGTTCACAAAATTCGCGGTTTCGGTTTCAGATACGATACACTTGTCACTGGTACGGTTCGGTACGTTTCAAATACAGCAAAAAGAAAGAAATGGAATAATTTTTGTATTATATTTTTATTAAAACTAACATCATAAAGTATGATATTTTTTAACTTTGAGCAATGAAGCTATAGCCTACTTGACTTTTCATAGGAGCTTATAAAACAAAACAGCTCCTTGGACAAAATAAAATGTAATATTGTAGTAGTTATAAACAAAGGTTTGTTTTAGTTTAGATTAACATTTGAGGGCAGCAATTGTATTCATAATGTCAAAATACAACCGACTGATGTTACTTGAAAGCATTATAGCCTACAATTCCTGTCAAACTTACAGATAGTAGTGTTATACAGTAAATCCTTGGTAATGTTGCTGATCTGTGGAGACTGGATAGTTCATTCATGGCACAATGTTTGTTCCTGGTTTCCACTTCAGCGCTGTTTGATCCGTTAGTAACGGAGAAATGTGGATGTTTCTCACTCAGATCTCGCAGCGATGTTGTTACTTCAGTGGCGAATTCAGATATTTTTCTGGATTTGGCTGTGTAGTAACCGTGCTGATGATAAAGATCGGCTCGCGCTGCATTGGTCCAAACTGATAAACGGTTCACATTCAAACAAACAACCACACAAGCTCAGTTTCGTTTCCGCTGACATTATATTTGCCATTTGATGTTGGGCAATGTAGTGGTCACGCCAACGTCTCTTACGCTTACATTATGAACGCGCCTGACACGCGTGACGCGCCTATATTTGAATAATGAAGTGTTGGTCGTGCAGGAAAAATGAACCGAACGAACCCTTCGGTTCAAACATGCATACCAAAAACCGAACCGAAAGCCTCATACCGAACGGTTCAATACGAATACGCGCTATCGTTACACCCCTAATATACACACACACACACATATACACATCACTCGGCCACTTTATTTAGGTAACACCTGTCCAACTGCTTGTTAACACTTACTTTCTAAGCAGCCAATCACATGGCGGCAACTCAGTGCATTTAGGCATGTAGACATGGTCAAGACAATCTCCTGCAGTTCAAATCTCTAGCATCAGTATGGGGAAAGAAAGGTGATTTGAGTGACTTTGAACGGTGGCATGATTTGTTGGTGCCAGAAGGGCTGGTCTGAGTATTTCAGAAACTGCTAATCTACTGGGATTTTCACGCACAACCATCTCTGAGGGTTTACAGAAATGGTCCGAAAAAGAAAAAACATCCAGTGAGCGGCAGTTCTGTGGGCGGAAATGCCTTGTTGATGCCAGAGGTCAGAGGAAGAATGGCCAGACTGGTTCGAGCTGATAGAAGGGCAACAGTGACTCAAATAACCACCCGTTACAACCAAGGTGGGCAGAAGAGCATTCCTGAAACGCACAGTACGTCGAACTCTGAGGGCAGATGGGCTACAGCAGCAGAAGGCCACACTCGGGTGCCACTCCTTTCAGCTAAGAACAGGAAACTGAGGCTAACAATTTGCACACAAGCTCATCGAAATTGGACAATAGAAGATTGGAAAAACTGTTGCCTGGTCTGATGAGTTCTTCATTTCTGCTGTCGACATTCCGAATGGTAGGGTCAGAATTTGGCGTTCACAACATGAAAGAACATGGCATCCATCCTGCCTTGATTAATCGGTTCAGGCTGGTGGTGGTGGTGTCATGGTGTGGGGAATATTTTCTTGGCACTCTTTGGGCCCCTTGGTACCAATTTAGCATCGTTGTACGCCACAGCCTACCTGAGTATTGTTGCTGACCATGACTCCATCCCTTTATGACCACAATGATACCCAACTTCTGATGGCTACTTTCAGCAGGATAATGCGCCATGTCATAAAGCTGGAATCATCTCAAACTGGTTTCCTGAACATGACAATGTAGTTCGCTGTATTCAAATGGCCTCCACAGTCACCAGATCTCTAATCCAATAGAGCATCTTTGGGATGTGGTGGAACGGAGATTCGCATCATGGACTGTGCAGCTCACAAATCTGCGGCAACTGTGTGATGCCATCATGTCAATATGGACCAAACTCCCTGAGGAATGCTTCCAGCACCTTGTTGAATCCTCATGCTATCGAAGAATTGAGGCAGTTCTGAAGGCAAAAGGGTTCCAACCCGTCACTAGCATGGGGTACCTAATAAAGTGGCCGGTGAGTGTATATATATATATATAACAACCAGGAAAGGGTGCTCCGATCTATCGGTTGCCGAGTAATGGCTTTAGGATGTACGATTGCGGTGTTCGATAAAAAGCCGATCAGATGAAGCAAAACTCGCGAGACAATTTTTTATGCCCTGGTAAAAATGGCTTCAGCAGTATGGCAATTGTACAATGTGTGTGAAAAAGCAATTCACTAGCAATCCATCTGCAATGTGTGTACCACGCCGCTTGTCAAACTGTGCAGCCTCTCTGATAGGGGTGGTAATCTTTGGTCACCTCACGATCTGATTCCAATTCTGGGAGTCACGACCGATTCCAGAATCGATTCTTATACATTTTTAAATAATTACAAATTTTCTACAAAATAATTAAAACAGTGAATGTTAAGAATTTTAAACTAATATAGCCTAACTTCAAAACATACAAGCAAGTAGCAAGTAATAAAGAGGAGCATAGAAATATAACAAACAACAAACAAAAAGTGCTTTCAGTAGCCTATAGATTATCTGAAAGTTTTCATTCAAGGACTTTCATTCAAGAACGTATCCATTCAAGAACTGTGAGTGAATTTCTTCATCTTTAGCCTACTGTAGTTTTTTTACTATGACAAGACTGCGGGAGATCTATTAAGCTTCATTCACGCACTGCATCTCTTTTGAAATATAATAAGTATTGTGGTTTGTCCTGTCCGTTTAATCCCTTAAGACATAACTGGCTGTGTTTACGTTAATTTTGCACAAGGTACATTAAACCACAGAGACACACAGCCGCATGCGCAAGCAGTCTACTACATAAACAGTGCGCGTGAGGATTTGAAATTGAAAGCAGTCTTCCGTTAGTGAGGTTCATATTTTAAAGATATTAAGTCCACTGCATTCCAAACCACATAAATGATGACTTCGTAGAGCATTCGTGAGGAAAATATACCGACGGGCGAGACGGCACACTTTAAGTGTACTTCAAACAAAGTACGCGTCTCACAGCGCGTGCAATGAAGCCTGTGAATGTCCTCCGTGTCGTGATTCGCTTCAGTCTTTCCGAACTTTATGAAAGATTATTTTACGGAAGGTTCGAGGTGGTAGCCTTATGTGAGGAACGTGAAGCAAAAGCAGAAAACTCGGCGTCATTGCACATCTGGTTAAAAACTAAACTCAGAATCGATTCTGGAATTCTCAGAATTGATCCAGAATCGTTGGAGAAAGAATCGCGATGCATCGCACTGGATCTTTTTTTTTTTTTTCTCTCCCACCCCTACTCTCTGATCAACCCGTAAAATCACCGGAAAGAATAGAGTCCGTCCGCGATAGATTGAAGCACGCGTCCGTGAGACTGCGCGAGCTGCAGAGAACACCGTATCCACTGATCGCCGCAATAACAAGCGCTCAGGTTGAGTTCAAAAACTCATAAAATATATGAAGCAGTTTTGGGCCGTCAGGGCCAGCAAGGCCTTCTCTGCTGGCTAAAGACTATCAGAATCACTGACTTGCACAAATTATTCCAAATAGTTCTCTTAATTTCATGGCCTTCAGAATCGACAGTGCGGGCGCCTGTAGTATAAATGAATGGCAATTCTTTAACCAATTAGATAATCCGTTATGAACGTATATAACGCAGAATAACGGAACTCTATTCAATCTCTCCGGGTAAAAACAGAAGAGCATGTGTGAGAGCATGGGGAAGCTGTACACATCGTCATGTTTTGCGGTGACTGTGTGCTTTTGTCGACAGGCTCTCTCAGCCATAAAGCGAATAAGAACTTATGCGAGGAATATGACGTTGTTGTAACTGGAACGCAGTTGAACCTGTACAACAGTAGCTAATTGAGGTCTTCTTGAGGAAAGAAATAAGGATGGATTTTGTGTAAAGAATAATCTGTATTCTGTAGTTTTGGTGAGTATAATGTTTTTTCCCCGTGATGAATATGATTTTCTTAACTTTTCATATAAATTTATGATCGAAACTTAATTTTTTTCAAACATTCATACTATTGTAACATCTGAAAAGGGACTATTGTAGCCCTTGAACAACAAGATAAGGGAGGCTCCGTTTCTGAACTTATAATCGTATTCTGGAACGCAAGAACCACTCTACAAACGCACCAGCCGAACTCGCGCTCGCTCCTCTCTACCGGTCCTTTCCCGAACTCACTGCATTAATCCAATAACTGCGGTTGCAAAATAAAAACAACAATTATAGAGAGGCTTTGCGCTGATTCACTATTAAAAAGTTATTAATTCAGGTTGGACAGAAGGCCTAGGTGTGAAATGCACGGCCCGCCACTGATAGGAAGCCATACTATAGCCATACTATAGTATAGTGTGAGATAGAAATTAATATTTGTGTCATTAAATTCAAGTTCATGTAAACTTATACTTTTCCCTTGCGCTGTCAGTCATTCTCCATTCAGCATTCAAACAGCACAGCCGCGTCGTCAGTCATTCAGCATACAAACAGCACAGCACGTCACGTTCGGCAATGATGAAACTCTCTCCAAGATGATTAAATGTTAGTATTATTATACTTGATCTGTAGATAAACTTCAATGGTTTCACATAAATTGACTATCTTGCTGTAGTACCTTAATCATGATTCATGTTCCTTTCAACCGTGTGTCAAGATCACAACACTGGAGAGCACTATCATTGTTCTTCACGCGCACAGTAACTGAAATGTAAAACTGTTAAAAGAAAAGGCTCAATAAACTATTGCATAGATAGATACTGTATAATACACTGTGCATCGATATGCATTTCCTTTGTGCTTAGAACTTTTCCAAACGGACTCAAAAGAGCTGCTCGCTGTGACTCATGTTGCCTCAAGCGCGTCATTCAGCGCTCGGGATGCCGCATAAGCGCTGTGTGCAGCACTCTATTGGAGTCTTTCATAATCATATCATAATACTTTTGCGCAATTAAAGATTATTAATAGCATTTTTTGTTCTGTCCTATCTATCATAAGTTGCTGCCTCATTAAACAGCTGTGCTATACATTTGTGCTATATTTATTTTCTTAATTTTATAGTAGACTATAAAATAATTGTAGATTATATATAAAATGGGTTATAAAATATTTCTATCCTATAAAATACCCCTAAGAGGGGTAATATCCTTCTCTCCTTTTCACCCCTGACCTGTTTTCATGTCTGATAAATACACAGGTGTAAATTTATGATGCATTGTCTTCTCTTAAATGTAATACTTAATGTACATTGTTGTTAAAGATAGTTTATAAAAAATGCTACATGATAAATAGAAGGCTTCAAATAGACTCTGTAATAGGTTATCTGGTATCTGGGTGATACAGCTTCCAGTAATCGGTGATTGGTCTCAAAAATCCTAATTGGAGCACCCCTAATCTCAGGACATTTGAGTGAAGGTTATAGTATACATTTATATAGGATAGGCTGAGTGACAAATAAGGAGTTCTACCACAGATGGACTGAAATAGTAAATTCTCTGCATAGCCAGAGGGGTAACTCAGCCTCGGCATATAACGTAGAATGATGTGTTTGATAACAACCAGTTATAAAACATAAAGCATTGTCAAAGAAATTCATAATCCAAGCAAGCAAACAACCAAAAATGAAAAATAATATAATAGCAGAACAAAAACCAAGACCGATATGAAATGAGAATCAGGACAGAGTTAGGTAAAAAACATTAGAAAAACAGACTGAAGATGCAGACAACCCAAAGTCTTTTCTTCTCAAATTGAATTTGCTTAGATTATTATTTTATGGATGAGAGCTTGAGAGAGCCAGGCTCATTATCCCACATTGTCCCCACTGCTATGCAGTCTCTGTACACTGGCCATCTGTTTTACACTTTAAGCCTGCTTAAAGGAGAGATGCAGGCTAATGATTCATTGCCAAAAAAAAGGATTATTCATTGTTAAATACTGACCTGGGGCCGTATTCACAAAGAATTTTATCTTACCACTAGGAGTACTCCTAAATCGCACTAAAACACTTTTAGCTAGGAGTTCCCTATCGAGGGAACTTACACTGCGTCCATGAAATCGACTTCTTTGGGGACGCTCCCTAAGCGTGCGCCTCTGAAGTATGAATGAAACTAATCCAATCCTGATTGGTGTTGCGTCGTGACGTAACATGTGACGGCATACCCCGGAAGTATAAAGTGATGCTGTCACAACACACACTAGCTTTCGCTCTTCAGCAAGCGCGCTATGTTGAAACTGTCTGTCTATTTGGTGGTGTTTGTCATTTATTTAAAAAGATTATGGCCAGTGAAGCTTTCAGAAAGTGTGTGCATCCTTGCCCTCGCTTTATCACGGGCAGGGACACGCACACTCTCTGTGTGAATTGTTTGGGAGTGCAGCACGCACAGGCAGCTCTCGAGGGGGCTGCCTGTGAACACTGTGAAGCACTGCCGATAACGTGACAAGAACCAACCGGAGCGCAACCGCCGGGAGAATGCGTTTTTAGGCATTTTAGGCATTTTTTTGCATTTTTAGGCGCTATGTGAATGGTGCCTAATGCTCTAATGAAAACCTTAACTTGTCTAATAATGAAAAACGACACTTGCATTAAAACTTCCTTGGTTAATTGACATTCTTTTAGCCTAATCTAGACTATTTAAAGCAAGGACGTGTTGCTCATATTGAAGTAATGTAGTAGTTGAATGACGGTGGATTATAAACTCGCCAAAATGGAAAAGAAAGCCCAACTGGATGCAGGATCAGTTACTGCTGCTGGCCCAGTTGGTGCTAGAATTTTTTTTTTAAATAAAAGTGAAATTCGGCATTGGGATTTCAAGCAAAACTAAGCATGAGACATGGGAGAGGATTTGTTTGCAGATGAATGCAGCATTCCCGCTTGTGTCGCGGACCCCGGACGACTGCGAGAGGTGCTGGTATGTGCTACAATCCTTTGTGAATAGGTCTTAGTGAGTTAGGAGTCCTCTCGACTTCTTTTAAGCTGTCCCAGACTTAGGTGCTACTTTTAGGGCTAAAATTATTATTATTTTATATAATAAAATTTTTTTTAGGAGTTACTCCTAAATTCGCCAGTTAGGAGCTACTTTTAGCCTTAAAATTCTTTGTGAATACGGTCCCTGATGGTATGTGATCTTATATTTAAAGTGTATTTGAATGACAAAACATAGGCTTTTCAACTTCCAGTTAAATTGTACAGTGTTTTTTTGGGGTTTTTTTTTATGCTGCAAATTCATGTTTGCCAATCCATCTCAAGGTTGCTTAACCATTTTTAATTTTCCTATTTTATTCAGGAAAAAAAAAATTCCAATCTATGTATTGGTTCCAATCTACTTTTGATTATATGTGGAATAACCGCAGAATCCATCTTTGCAGGGCCATTCACTTGTTCACATATATATATATATATATATATATATATATATATATATATATATATATATATATATATATATATATATATATATATATATATACTTGTCTGAAAAGAAAGAGGGATTTAAAAAAAAAGGAAGTATCCTGAAGCAAGCTTTAAAAGCTCTCTTAAATTGATTTACAGGACATTTTACCATAATGTAATAAAATCAGAATCATTTTCACCTATATATTTTTGGTAGGTCAAGTTTTGGTGCTTTATTTATTGATATAATAATATTCTTGTTTTTTGAGAAATGAGCATAATAGCTTATCAATGAGGTCTATTCTAGCAGGAGGCTGGGGACCACAAGCCTGCAAACTTCAAAGTCCTAATAAGTCTTAAAGTGCCCCTTATATGCTATTTTAAAACTCCTACAATAGGTTTACATGCATCAAAGGTCAAAACACTGTTTCATTTTCTCTTAAAATGCATTTGCACATCACCACATTTTCAATGATTCTCAAATGACTCATCAGATGACTCAATCTCTAAATCCCGCCTTTCAGCGAGCTACTCTGCTCTGATTGGCAAGACAGCTCAGTCTGTTGTGATTAATTCACAGCGTTCAGCGCGTGTCAAAACAAAAACGCCCATTGCCATAATGTCAGCTCTGCTTGTCCTGAGGCTTCCTAGTTCTTACATCGTAAACTAAATAGAGTAATGAACAATGATTTAAATTTTACCATATCAATCCGAAGTGTGAATGTGATGAAACATTGGAAGAACTAGTTATTCAACTCAAACCTTCATCACAAGGATAATTCCAGCAGAACATTTCTTAGTGATGCACTACTCTGTTTTAGGTACATAATGAGATGTTTCAACTGTAATTCCTCACCAAAAGCATTAACAAGTGCATGTCCATCAACAAACCGATTACTTTTCTTGGAAGTTACTTTTTTATTTATTGAGTATTTATTGCGGTGAACATGTGGAAACTATCAATAACATGCATGCATTCACCGAGCTCTAGCTCAATAACTGATGTAACATAAAGGTTGGTAAAATAAATCTTGCTCCATACTTAATCTTTCCTCAAAGTAGTGAGAACGACAGACAATCTGCTTTAATAGACACAGTTTTAGGTAATAGTGGCCCAAAAATGATTGTGGCCCACAAATGCAGAAGTATTACAGCAAGACAATGATAACATGAGTTAGCCTGTTAGCAGGAAAACTTCACAATATCAAACTCAAAACTAAGTATTTTGAACACCATCTTTCAAGAGCAAGTGGTTTGCGAATTCTGCATTGAACTTTTTGAGAAGATTTGAGACTAAAAAAGTTGTAAGTAAAATAAAGGAAAAATAGCAAAAGCTTTGGATTATACTGCTGTGATATTGTGGTAAAGATTCATTTTAACCACTGATTCTTCACATGCTTGTCCTTGGGCAGTAAAAAAAAAGAAAACTGGCTTTACTTTCACATTGTAGGGCACAGCGTCTTCTCGACATGATGCTGTCCAGTATCCACAGGAATCAAGTGAGGGGGTTCAAGTTTTCCCTGCTGTCTGCACGTGGAATAAGTGGACGTGCAAATATGTTAATGTTTCATCTGGACGTTACTTTGTCTCGCGGCTTATTTCTCATTTGAAAAACGATTAATTTCATTGACTCAGTCGTCTCTTCCTTTGAAAGACAATAACTTTATATACGGTGCACTTTCAGATTTAAAACTTTGCAGGATTTTTTCCTTCACTTACAGCTGTTACACACATGAAAGGTCATTTTTAAAAATACATAATAGGGGCACTTTAAAATAATGTTGTAAATAGAGGTAATCACTTAAACAAAAATAACCAATTGAGGTGATTCCAACATGTTTTGTGACACACCCTCATTCTCAGAAATGATCAACAAAAGGTAAATAAACACAAAAACTAGACCACATAAAATAAGGGTTCTCTTAAAATAAGCATGGTTTGTGCCCACCACAATTATTTGCTGTTGAGCACAAAATCATAAAATTGGAAGAGATATGAAGTTGAAGAGATATTTAGATATATAACCAAAATTGCTGGATTTCCTATTATGATTATTATTATTATTATTATTATTGATATTATTCCTGTTTAACTGTACGTTCACACCGCCGACTTGAGCTTCAAAAGCGGCTGGAAGTCATTCATTTTCAATGGAAGCTGGCTTTTCTCAGCTGCAAGGAGCGTTAAATCCATTAGCGTCGCGTTTTGAGCGTCAATCAGAAAGTTGAGAGAAGCTCAACTTTATGGTAATGAACTGTGACACGGTTCAGCGACAAGCAGTGACAAAACGCCAGCAACCAATTGGAATATAGACATCCTTCACGCTGGCTGATTCCGGAGAAACATGAATGTAAACCAAAACATTAGTTACGAGAAAATGGAAGAGAAGTTAATCATCGCCGTTGCTGTGTTTCCTACTGGTTTCGTATAGTTTATGACATGACGTTGTTTGCTTATAGGGACCGCATGAGCGCAACTTTTATTTGAAATATTTAGAAAAGCTCATTTTAAAGCAGGAATGCAATTTGCTCATGGTGACACCGATTTGACCGCAATAATAATAATAGCTAATAGCTATTTTTATTAATAGAATATATTTTTTTTCCTGACCAAACGTGACCTAAACGGTTACAAAAATGCCGTCATTAAAAAAAGGTTTCTTCAATATATTGCTAGTTTTTTTTTTTTTATTACATTTCATGTTGTGACGCTTCTATTCTCCCTGCAACGTCAGAGCGTTCAAAGCATTCAAATCGTCCAAAGCGTCAACAAGCTTCCCCATTTTTTTTGACAAGTGTCCTTGACAGAGCGGCCTGAGCTTCTTTGATGCTCAAGTCGGCGGCGGTGTGAACGTACAGTTAAAGTTTTAGTGTTTGATTTTTTTTCAGGGAGTTTTTGTTTACTTGATTTCGGCACTGAGTTTAGTTGCCCCTTGATGTCTTGCATAAAATCTCTATCCTAAAGCAAAACATTAATTAATGTCGGGAGTTCCTAGTCATGACAATTCTTCTTTCTCTGCCATGTAGAGAAAAAACAGCAGATGGAGGCAGAGAAGCAGGACTCTTATGTACTGGCTGACCAAGACTTGCATAGAGTTTCCTGGCGCAGCAGCCTGCCTCCTTCAGAGCGTCCTGGGAGAGAGGAGGAATGCAGAAATGAAGAAGCTGTATGGTAAAGATGCAGCAAAAATTCAGGGGATGGAAACAGCCATGCAGCTCACATTTGATCGCAACTGTGACAAAAAACAGCCCAAGTACTGGCCTGTTATACCACTAAACCTGTAGGATAATCAGACATCCATCATAGCCTGACACAACATCACAGGATGATGAACCTGTTTTCTGAACTGATCAGAGACAGTTTGGATTCTGTTGTACTGACAGTATTGAAGTATTGTTACAAATCAGCATCTTTGAGGACCTTTCTCATTTACAACACACAATTGTTAGCTCCTTACAGACAGATATAGCACTTCAAGAGTATGTTTAATACATATTCAATTGAAGATCTGGACAGTAAAAGCATCTGACTTTAATAATAAAGCGTTAGCCTTACACTCACTTTCTTTTGAGGTATCTGTACATTTGTCTGTTGTATCCACAGACACTACTAATAACACTGTTCTATTTTTTTTTCTCATATATGTAAACGATGGAGACACTGCTTAGAGTTCAGTGCTGTTCTTCTCATCTAGTCATTTCTCCCTAACTAGGTCATTGCCTCCCCCACAGTCTTTGGTTAATGTGTTTTGTCTGTCTCTTCTTTTTGCATCTCACATGAACACTTGAGAGTGCTTGCTGGCTTATTCTCTGGTGCAGTTTTTAAATGCAGAATTCTCTTTTTTATGCAAAGATGTCATTGTTTAATTAATGAGATTTGATTGATTAATAAATGTATTGCATTTACATGTGTGGGTGTGGTGGTTTTTATGGTGTATTTAATGATGATACTCTTTTGGATTGGAGTTCTTTAAATGGAAAAAAAAAGCTTTTGTCCATTTACACTTGTTTTTAACATGCACTTCAGGAGATTAAATAAAAACAGGAAGCTGTTTTAGCTGTCTCTTGTGACTGCCTTTGAATAGATGTTGGAGGAGGAGCCTCTCTGATTTTATGACTACAAACATCACGTTTAATTTAAAAAATGTAAAAAAAAATTAAAAAGGGTTGCTTCTGAATTAAATTAAAACAAATTAAAATGTCACTTTTTTTCAGTGAGGTTGAGGTTTTCCTCAATGTTTTCATCAAGAACTTCACATTCTGTACTGTATAATGATGATCATTACTAAAGAACCTAACATTAAAAAGAACTTAACTTATCCAAAAACAGTGTTGGGTGTAATTCATTGTCAAGCAATTTAATGTAATTGAATTACTTTCCCCTTGAAAAGTAGTTTGGGAGTAATGTAATGCAATACTTTTTAAAGAGAGTAATTAGTAGGCCACAGTGGTCTACAGTTTACTCAGTTGAAGATGTAATTACTAGCTAGAAGCTAATTAATAACTTAAAAAAAGAATAGTAACTTACCCAACACTGGTCAAGAACTAACTAATTGGTCTCCTGGGAACCGTCTCTTATTGTCTTAAAAAAAGAAAATGAAAGAAGAAAGAAAAAAGCTAATGACAAACATGACACTCCAATTTCTTTAAAAAAATAACCCCGACATGTACTAGTTCGCAAAAGTGTCGAATTTTCTCCACAGGCATCAGGATCTGAGAAATTTTGAGCTTCTCTGTTTGCCGTGCTGGCATAATGCCAAATGGCAAAAACTGAATAGAGTTCCCAGCCTGCTTTCTGGTTGCCATGGTGTTTTTTTTTTCTGTTGCACTCCTTGAACTCTCCACCTAAGTTCAAAAGGTTTTTTTTTTATTTTTATTTTTTATTATGCAGTAAACAACATATACAGAACAATACAGCAAAACAATACAAAACCAGGGGAATAAAGAAAAAGAAAATAATAATAAAAATAAAGAACATAAATAAATAATAAAATAAATAAATAAAAAGTACACTCAAAAACAAGCAAGACCTTTACATTACTCAGTTTTTTTGAAGCGAGAACATAAACGGACAGTTTTAATAGCCTTTCTGTTGGCACTACTCCGAATAGTACAAAGGTAACTTTCCAATTCTCTAGAAAACACTTTAAAACAGGGTTTTCTGTTAGAAAATGTACACTTGTGAAACTTAACTAAAAGAATAAACAAATTAATAACAAAAGCTTCGTTATTCCCTAATTTCAAAAGGTCCTCGCTGCAGTCTGTAGCACGATGACGTAGCTGGATGGTCCAATACGTAGTGGATGGAGGTGTGTTTCGGTGACGTCATATACGCATGCGCAGTGCCGATCTCAAAGTTATTTTACATTTTGAATCACATGATTTTAAACCTACATTTGATAGATTAATAGCATGTGCACCGCAAGTATTTTTTTTTTTTGAATGCTAAAATAATAACAGCATCAGGAAAACATCTTGTCTGATGTAGGGAAAAAAACGAAATAAAAGCTAGGTTCCTCTTAATTTGCTGTTCAGTTTGCTGGTGGTGGTTGAGGAGATGTGAAGCGCTTTGAGTGTCTAGAAAAGCGCTATATAAATGTAATGAATTATTATTATTATTATTCAGTGAGACATGTCTGGAAGCTTGTTTTCGCCACAGAGTGAGAAATAAAAAAGGTAATTGCGACTTTTTATCTCACTACTAGTCAGACTTTTTATCTCAGAATAAAGTCGTAATTGCAGGTTAAAGTCAGACTTTCGTGATATAAAGTCGCAAATGTGTGTTATCAAGTCAGATTTGCGTGATATAAGGTCGCAATTGCGTGTTATTAAGTCAAAATTGAGATATAAACTAGCAATAGCGAGGCTACTTGAAATTCTGACTTAATAATACGCAAATTGGGAGATATAAAGTTGCAATTATTTTTTTTAAATGTTTTATTCTGAAAGCTCTAAAAAGAGCTTCCATAGCCTACTCGTGATCATTTATATTTAAATGTATTCTTGGAAGATCAATGTGCGATTGTTCACCAACTCTCTACTCTCTACAATAACTATCAATTCTTAATGTGCATGTGCCATCAGCGTTTATCACGTATGATCTCGTTCAAAGTCTGTTTAGAGAGAACGGTGTTGTCCCATAATTTAATAACAAAATTATCATTTCGACAGAAGTGAATCAATCAAAACTAACTTTAGCTGGAAAATAACATTATTCACGAACCGCTATAAAGCCCAAATAATCTCTGTTACATTAAATTTTATGCGTATAATCTAAGTAAAGCTGCTTTGAAACAATCTAAATTGTTAAAAGCAGTTACGTTGTGTCCGCTACGTATTGGACCATCCAGCTACGTCATCGTGCTACAGGCTGCAGCGAGGGGTGTCTCCCTAAGTTCCCAGACAGCAAATTAGATCGTGCCGAGTGCCGACGTTGGGGCGCATGTGCCTGCCCGACATAAAGTGCCTTGGTGAGATGTCTTATGGAGATAGGTATACTAATCGGCAAGACATTGGGAAGACGGTGGCATTAGAATGATCGCCGACCGTGAGCCAACGTGAAACCCAACAAGATTGCCGAACGTGAGCCAACGTAAACCCGACATGATCGCCGACCGTGAGCCAACGTAAACCGAGTAGTATGAAGCTGCAGACTCGGAGACCTGCATCTACAGTCCCCTGCACCCAGAGTCCCGCATTCTCAGACCCCTCGTTTTTCAAGACAGCGCCTCCTATCAAATTGTATCGGATAAACATGTGAAGAACTTAAGCCAAAACGTGAGTAGGCTATCTTCAATTTTATTTAGCGAATCGTAGTAGCCTACTTGTTTGATTTACTTAATAAAACTAATTTAGCTCAACGATACAACATATGAATAGTCCATTTAATATTTGTAAAGATAGTTTGTAACAAGATTTGAGCCGTTAATTTATGTTTTTTGCCCTCTTCCCCCCGAAAATATTTTGATAGCTATAGCTGTAGGCTATTCCAGGGTAGCCTACACCATACATTGATGGAGTTGCCCCTGCCGAACCAGCAACATATCATTTTATGATTATGCAAAGCGACTTATAAATGAGTTTTTTTTAATGCAACTGAAGACGAAAAGTAAAGTCACGAACAAATTTTTTCTTTACAGCAAGATGTTTAGGTGATCATTAAATAAAGTACAGAATTGTTTATTATTGGAGTTTTGTCTATTCTGATTTGTTTTGCTTCACATTCAAAATATAAAAAAAAAACAGATTTTGTAATGTTAGCATGGTAATGTTAATTAGACCATTATAGGTTGAAATGAAAGAAAAATTGGAATTTGAATAAAAAAAACATTGTAGCAATCTAATATCACATACTATTTTTCAGAAGATAGTTCAATCTGTAATTGTATCCCTTCCATCAGTAACAATGAGTTTTTGTTGGCACATGCATTAAGCAGAGAACGCAAATATTTATTGGATCATTTATTTGGAGACTGTAATATTGCATATTGTTTTTAATTGCATTTGGATAAGCGTGCGCTGTACTCTGTGTGCGGGTGTTATTCAATCTTTCGAACAGCAGGAGGCGCTGTGTTCGAAAAACGAGGGGTCTGAGAATGCGGGACTCTCGGTGGGGGACTGTAGATGCAGGCTCCGAGTCTGCAGCTTCATAATATTGGGTAAACCCGATATAATTATTATGACATATTCAGCGTGATCCCACTAGAGCAGGGAAAACATTAGGCTTGTTTGAGAGAGAAGGGTCTGACTGCAGAGCCGCAAAGCCGCAGTTTCACCCCAGCAGTTTCACCCCGCGCATGCGCAGCTTTACTATAGCAGTTTTATCCACGCGTTTTGAATAAGTTATTCATTTGTCTTCACTGCAGTCAGTTCAGCAGTGCTGTAGGACAAATCATTATTTTATTTAACATATATTCATGTCACAGCAAACTTGCTATGACAGTAGCACCAGGCCGTTAAAAAAACACGGTAAGGATATTTTGTTGTCTTGTTTTCGGAACACTTTAACGTCCTGATTGATTTCGTTGTTTTTCGTAATGCAATTTGCCATTTCAGCATATCTCCCATCAACTCGATATGACATCCTGTGGGGTCTTCATGATTATATGGTAAGTTACTGGACTTTCATCAGTCTGTCTCCAGTCTGTTATATCAAAAATATATTATAAATATCAAATAAAATATATTAAATGAATGTTTCAGTATGCCCTACACATCGTATTGAATGAACCTGTTGATTTCACTGCTGTAATTCTTATTTCTACGTTATATTAATATTATTGTCGTTAATATTGCTTTTTTCTCAGCATGACACAAGAAGTGGTGCCTTCTCCTCATGGAGAATTTTGTTTCTAGGGTTTAGTTATTATTATTTGTCATTTAGCAGACACTATTATCCAGAGTGACTTTTAGTAAACTAACTTTAGGGACAGTCCTTGCTCAGGACTCAGTATTCTGCAGTATTCTGCACAACTTTGTTCTCATTGTTGTCTTTTTGTATTTTGTCAGACATGGAAGGTGGCTTTCACATTGGGCTGAGGTGGTTGGATTGCACATGACGGTTGGATCTTGCCTCACTGACAGTGAAGTGAGCATTTGTTGCCTTTTAAGTATTTTGTTTATTTATTTATCCTATTTTCAGTCGACAATATTCTATACTTAGATTTCAGGGGACACAGATATCAGTTGGGTTCTTAAAACACACACCAAGTCCCATTGTTGCAGGGTTGATCCTTGAAAGACCCTAAAAGACCCCTGTGAACACACATGTGCCCCAAGCCAAATGGTCTAGAGCTAGTCTAATAATTACAGGCATGCACTACTTTAAATGTATGTTCTTGCTAAATGTAATGTTGTAGTTTTATGATGAGGTATTAAAAAGGGCTTAAAAGTCTTAACTGGTGGACACACTGTATTAGGGCAGGGACATTGACCTTTGTTATTTTTGTTTGTTTTTGTAAAGTGGATTGATTCAAGTAGCTGAATTATCTTGTGTGTTCGAAGTAAATCAAATCTTAGTTTGGTTCTGCATTGCATATGCATGAAATTATACATTTTATTAAATGAAACATTTTGTAGTCTTGTGGACAATTGAAATACATTACATCACACTGTGCTCTTCTACAACAGATGAATGGACCAGGAGAAATTGAGTATGGCGTAGGAGCGCTGGAGGGGGACACGCCACCACACAATCTTGAGGTATTGACAGCTTGGAGGAGGAAGAAAGCCCTTTCTCCACTACGTTCACATTGTGCCACAACTTTGGATGAGGATGATGAATTAATAGCCCCATTCTATTCTACATTTAAAAACAGAGAGGACATGCTCTTTTTCATGTCTGAGGTTAAGGACAAGAAAAATATTAGTGTCATCACTTTAAAACCCTGACATTTAATTATTATTATTATTATTATTATTATTATTTCTAATTGGTGACAGACTTGGTGTCTGTCTGTCTGTATGTCTGTCTGTCTGTCTGTCTGTCTGTCTGTATCATTGTGTATATGTATCAGTATACCTGTCTGTCTGAATCGTATGCCTGTCTGTCTGTATCAGTATGTCTCTCTGGTAATTGAATTGAAATATAATTGTATTCTTGGTAATGTCTCCAAAATTAATAAAATATTTGAAATTATTGGTAATAATTTGTGTCATTTGTTTCATCAGGCAGATTTAATTAATTTAAGAATAATTAGATATATATTGATTTAGGCTTATAGTTCGCCTTTGAACGTCTAATCAAAAGTTTGTGTTATTCCAGGCATTGAGCAATTAGTGTACATATAGGCCAGGCTATTTATTTTTTATTTTTTCTCAAACGTAAAAGATTAGTGTGTTCCTGATACAAGCACTGTTTTATATCAGCAAAGGAACCTGAAGGCCTGCGAGGAACAGTAAAAAATAACTAATAAGCAAAAATAATTGGTAATAAAAACTATATATTGAAACTGCGCGTAAAACTGTTGAGGTGAAACTGTGCATGCGCGGGGTAAAACTGTTGTGGTGAAACTGCGCATGCGCGGGGTAAAACTGCTGGTGTAAAACTGCTGGGGTGAAACTGTGGCTCTGCGGCTCTGCAGACAGATATTATTGGTTTGAGATGCGCCTCGCCTGCAATGTAGTCGAGAGTAGGCGGCTGCAGTGAGAGGAGGAGTGAAAAAGCGCAGGCAAGACGGACAAATCTCGGTTCTCGCAGTGGGTCTGACACCTGTGAGATCAAAGTCTGATATCGCGGATTCACGGGATTCGCGCTCATGCACGTGTTTGCTAATAAACTTGATGTAATTTTAAGTTCTGTTGCTTTTATATGAAAATAAATATAATGAACAAGACACCTTGTTATTTAATTACATTCCAAATATGTGTTTATCTATATTTTTTCTTTAATACAGACGTGTTTTTATATATTGTTTAAATAAAAATAGCATGTGCATAAAAATATCATATTTGACATCACATAATATGGCACTGTCAGAGAGTTTATTCACCCAAAACAAATATGTATACAAATAAAACATGATATCAGAGTTTTAAAATCAAACATGTTAAACGAGAAAAATACATCACGGTTGTTTAAACCAATGAACATTAAGCTGTGTCGTCAGCAAGTCGTTTCCCATCATGCTTTTGATCAGCGCAGTCGGTGGAGAGCAACTGCGCGCGACTGCAGAATCCGACAGGGGCGCCTTGCGCTCGCGAGAGTTTTTTGACACACGTCGGCATGACATCAGAGCCAGGCGGACCGTTCTCGGACACATTTCTAACCGGCATGCATCTCGCGCTGATCACCGGTGATCGGTTCTGCGCAGATTTTGCTCATGTCAAACAAGCCTATTCAGACGCATGCCTCGCTCCCTTTAACTTAACACCGGAAGAGCTGATTTTCGGCTGCATCGCTGGAAAGGCCACAGTATGCTTAAAAATCAGCTGTTCCAGTGTTAAGTCAAAGGGAACGAGGCATCTGAATGTTTTCGCCGCTCTAGTAGGATCCCACCGTTATGTCTTATTGATTTGTTTAGGCTAACTGCTGTCAGATTGTCCCAAGGACACAAGTTGCCTATTGTCTATCAACAATTAATAACAATATGATTTGTTAATCATAACATTTCTTCCCTAACAATTTTGACAATTGCAATTAAATTGAAATTAAATTGAAGTGAAAGTTAAATTGAAAGTTAGTGATTGTTTGTGTAGGGTGTAGCCTATTTCATACACAGTCTGACTACCTGGGAAATGTAAGTCGAACATAAAAAATGAATGGATCAGTGATATTAAAATTAAGTTTGATGGCCATGCAAATTAAGCTACAGGAGTTTTCCAGGAGAAATAATAAAAAGGAGAGCACCGGAAGATGACCTTGAACATTTATTTTTTACTTTGTTTTTGCAAAAGCAGTATCATTTATTTTAACACGCATCAAATCACACAGAAAAGTACAACAAAAAGAAATTCCCTCCAAAATAGGTAAACAGGAAAAATCAGTCCAATCAATTATTTCACTTTAAGATGCTCGCCCTCTTGCTTCCTTTCCCTCCTCAGCCGCAGCCAGTTTCTCACAGCCATCTCTACATCTGCCTCAGGCCCCGTTTACACGAGAACGATTCCGGGTGAAAACGTAAAAATATTTTATCGGATGTGCCTTTCGTTTACACGGCGACGGCGTTGGCGTTTTGAGGCTTAAAAACGCAAAAAGTGAAACCACCCTCCAGAGTGGAAATCTTAAAAACGCTCCACCGCCGCGTTCCCGTGTAAACGGTAAAAACGCAAAAGTCTGCTTGACAGTGACGGTTGTACGCAGGTGCGTGGACTTGGTTTTGTTGTAGTATGCACTCCTAGCCACCTGAAGTGCATACTACATTGAATTTCACACACTTTTGCGTCACCATTTGCACGCGGATTTCTCACACAAAACGCTCGTCTAAACGCTGAATAAAAAGTGATGGCGCAACGCCACTTTTGCGTTTTCTCTTTAGAATCGTTTCCGTGTAAACATAGCCTCAGTGGAATTTTGTTGGGTAGGATTTCTTAACACAGCACCTAAATGAAACAAAAATAAATAAAGCAAATTTATAGTGTTACTAACTTAGTCAGATGTTCTGAGTAAGAAGTGCAGTAGCAGACATTACATATAAAATATCTTACCATTGTTAGTCCTCAGAAGGGTCCCTGGAAAAGGGTTGCGTAGCTGCTGCAAAGCACTGCGGCCTCTTGGAAAGACAGAAAACCTTGGCTTACTTATCACACTACCAATATAAACTCAAAAATCATATCTGGAACATCAAACTATGGTATGCGCTGTTGACCTGTGCAGTACACTGTGTCTACTTGAGTTTAGGGACCTGATGCATTTTACTACAGAGGGGACACTTACCTTTACTATACGATGATGTGGGATGGGCTGGAGGAGATTTTTCGTGCGTTTCTTCTTCTTTGCCTGTGTTGTTTGTGGTGCATTTTGGGTGTCTGATGAAGGGCACGATGCAGGGGGTGATGGTGATGATCTAAGTCGCAATGGTCTGTAAATGAAAGGTTTTTACAAAGATTAGTTATCATATTGATCACATCGAACAGAGAGAAATATGACATGGGTGACATACTCTGTGTGATACAAAGAGGATGATCAAAAAGTCAAACAACATATGATGCTCACTGAAATTGGAAAACATTTTAAATATACACAATAAATGAACAAAACAACCAAAAACAATAAAAGCAATGTCCCTGTTAACAGAAAATGCACTTGAATAAATACCAAAAATACAAATAAAATGGTTGTAAACAAAACCCGACCATAATCTAAATTATGTATTATTAAAACATTAACACACAAACCACTGTTAACTTAACATAAAGCAAGCAGCTACTGCTTGTATGGTCTGGCATGACCGAATGCGCACTCTCTTCATTCCTAAAAAGCTGACAGTTCATCACGATCTCACACATCTCTGTTATTACCAATGAAGCTTTGTTATAATTAGAGGATTTGCCAGCATACAGAATTCAGCACTGAATAAAAAAAATCGGTTTTGAGCAGTGAGGGAAGTATTTCTTAAATGCTTCTGATTGGCCAATGTTTTCAAGAAATCAACATGCCTGTTATTGGCTACATCGCTCAATAATGCAAACATGTTATAAATAGAAACTGTGGCCTGTAAATCATTACTACTTTGTTTTAGTTGTTCTTGCAGATGACTAAAATTCTATTCGTTTTTATATGTTTTATAAATAGATATTTATAGATTGCGGGAGTCCTGCGAATCGTTTTAGTCTCCCAGAACCCGCACACACAGAGTGAGTGCATTACCGCCCACACTCGGCCATCGAATCTAGTGCCGCACTCTATTGCGTTGGGAGTGCACGTCTCTAGATCAAAGGCCCGGCCCGAGGATAGTGTCGGCCCAGGTCGGGTCAAGTCCTTGCTCGGGCAGAGAATCTTAGCTCTAGTTCACGCTAAGGAACCACGAGTTTGTCATCCAGTCTCTTTGGTATAGACAGATAGAGAGAGATGAGGAAAACAAACAAGCATGCAAATGTAAATTATTGCATCCAGAAAAATTTGAGTTTGCCATGCCTCTATCATATTTGCTGAGTGACAAAAAATACCTTTTACTGACAGTGATAGACAGTTGACAAATATCTATACCAACATAAACATAAAATTTGCAACGTTACAGCACTCAGAATTAACCTGATGTTGACAATGGAGATCTCCTGTAGCCTTATCTAGGTCAAAGATAAATATTTCCACTACATTACTGCCCTGGCCTACCTGTAAACCTACCTGCAACTAGTCCACTCGCTCCACTATAAGGTATAGGCTTTCCTGATGCAAAATTAATAGTACAGTAAAGGCAGAGACAGGTAAAGGTCACATTTTTTAGGATCTTAGGATGCCAATAATCAAGACAAGCAAACAGGGGAAAGTTGTTACATACGTGTGTATCAATATGTGAAGACCCTAGAGATGTCCCCTACTCGTCTCAATCCAGGTGCTGGTCCACTGGGGAGACCATACTGTAGTTCCAGCAGTCGTGTGTGCTGATGCGGCAAGTACACTGCAGCCGTAATGCCGGACAGAAGGGGAGTCACACCAACATATGGAAAGAAGTGTAAATGGATGGAGAAGCATAGTTTACTATAAACCTACGTCTTAGTTTGTGCTAATCTTGGTGAAAGCCGAGGACAAATCTGCATGAAGTTTTAACATCTGCTCTCGTGTAATGGAAATCATGTGCAAAATAACTTTTAACTAGATTAGTTAAAGATAGTGTTTCAGTTGTCTTTGGGGTTAATTAAAACACATACTTACTGTACAAAGGCAGAGACACTGTGTAAAATGAGCCTGGGCTCTGAAAAGAGCCTTTGGGGTGTATGTAGCTCCTGTTGAGAAAGAGAAGAAACATGAAAAGGTGTCAAATATATTGCTAATGCCTTTGTGAATTAATGTGCACTCAATTTATCTTTATTGACTAAAACAGCATGTTAAAGGATTAGTTCACTTTTGAAAAAACTTTTGCTGATAATTTACTCACCCCCATGTCATCCAAGATGTCCATGTCTTTCTTTCCTCAGTCAAAAGGAAATTAAGGTTTTTGATGAAAACATTCCAGGATTTTTCTCCATATAATGGACTTCCATGGGAACCAGACGGTCCAAGCTCCAAAAGATCGTTAATAACAGTTTCAGATGCAGCTTCAAATGTCTTTAAACGACACCAGACGATGAATAAGGGTCTTATCATGCGAAACGATGGGTTATTTCAAAACTTATTCCAAAAACTTAACTTTTCTAAGGACAAATGGTAGCCTAGCTCTATTCTGGAGGCATGTTTGTAAACGTCACGTAATACGTAATTACGTTCAAAAGGTCACGGCGACGTAGCCAGAAGTACAGAATCAAAATGGTCCGACATCGTTATTTTAACTTTTAATTCCTTTTTTTTTTTTGTAAACGGCGTTTGAGTTAGTTTGCACGTTCAACCTATGTGTTCAACTTACTGACTCTGTACTTCCAGCTACGTCGCCCATGACCTTTTGAACGTAATTACGTATTACGTGACGTTACAACGCGCCTCCAGAATAGAGCTAGGCTTTAGTTGATCAAATTATTAATTGATCATTAACAAAGTGTGATTATTATAACTTATAACAAAGTATACAATTATTAAATGCATTATAGATATGCTTATAAATCAAGAAAAAACATTTATAGCTATATTTATAAACTGCTTATTAATGTCTATTAATGTTTTATAAATGATGAATTAACTGTTTATTCATGCTTAACTAATGATTAATAGCGTGCAGTTATTATAAAGTGTTAACAATTTCTGTCATCAGTATCGAAAACATTTCTCAGAAAACTCGACGTTTTCTAACAAAATTATA
The DNA here is from genome assembly GCA_030378365.1 of Hybognathus amarus. NCBI lineage: Eukaryota > Metazoa > Chordata > Actinopteri > Cypriniformes > Leuciscidae > Hybognathus > Hybognathus amarus. Next base: position 58,445 of record JAQIUQ010000652.1, read on the forward strand.
TTTTTCAATAACATAAAACAAAATAAACACTTACTGGCCTGAAAAGTGTGTGTTTGAAAAGGATAAACATACTCACAGAGTCCGTTAATTGCCACCGAACCGATGCTGTAGACTTTAACTGTAGGCTGTAGACGATGCTGAGATCACTCACGCGCATAGCTCACCCTCATAAAAACGTGTGCACGCGCGTGAAGAAGGTCTTGATGTGGACCAACGGTTGCGCAGATATTATTTATTTGAAAAAAAAGAAGCGGGATCGGCAAAATGGTTCATCACGGTTCCTCCACCGATCTCGGAGTTGTCCACCGATCTCGGAGTCATCCCGCGGCCCGCCGATGGTTTACCCACCAAAGTTTTTTTGTTGTGCAGGTGAAAATTCCCCTCCTGATACTTTCCGGTAGAATCTCAGTCAGCGTCTTTACTTCCGCATAGAGCGTTCTATAGTGAAGAAGTGTACTAGCGGCAAACTTTTAAAATATTCACACAGCGATTTATAATATAATTATTATATATATATAGTATTATATATTTAAATATTTTAGTAATGGCTTCCAGGAAATATAAATATCAACGGCGGCAAGACAGTACTTCGGCTGAACATTGTTGTGTCCCATTATGTGAGGCCTCGTCAAAGTTTAATTCTGTACTGAGTTTCCACATTTTCCTGTGGACGAAGAGATAGCAGAAAGTGGATTCACAACATTCGACGTGAGAGATTTAACATCACATCTCATACAAGGGTCTGCAGTCGTCACTTTAAAAGTGATGATGTGATTGAGCCCTCGACCCCTGAGAGGGCGCCGCTTGCTGTGAAAGGGAGCTGCACCAACCTTATTCCAGTGGAACGAGTACTCCGTGGCTGAACCAAGGCGCTCCGGGGTATGGCAAAGACGGGACACTCAAGTGGATGAGGATCCTGTGCCGATGGATGCCCATTATCTGGAGCATGATTATTGTTAAGTTCCAGAACCCGCGGCAGTTGATACTGCACTAGACCAGACCGAAGATCTCCAAAAAAAGGTGGAACAACTAATGAGACAGATGGAGGAGATGTCAGTCGGTCAATGATTTTGTTTGGGGCGATTTGCTGCTTCCGACGATGATATAAGGTTCTACACAAGGTTACGTTATTAAAATAGTGTGTATGTGTACATGTGTGCATTTATCTATATGTGTGTGTGTGTATATATATATATATATATATATATATATATATATATATATATATATATATATATATATATATATACCATTTTGCGAGATGTAAACAACACTGGTCCAGAAGCACTTCCTTTTTCAGTTTTTTAACACTACATAAAAGCTGGGATAAAATACAACCAACAGAACATGTAAAACTGAATCAGAAAGTTAAACAACATCTTTAAGATGTTTTCTTTACATGTGAAATAAAGAAAACAGTTACAAACTGTTCAAACTGAATATATATATATATATATATATATATATATATATATATATATATATATATATATATATGCATAATGTTAAACACTGTTTGTGTGTATATGTATATATATATATATATATATATATATATATATTTACACATACATAATGTTGAACACTGTGTGTGTATATATATATATATATATATATATATATATATATATGTGTGTGTGTGTGTGTGTGTGTGTGTGTGTGTGTATATGTATATATACACACACACACACACAGTGTTTAACATTATGTATATATATATATATATACACACACACACACACACTACACACACACACACACACACACACACACACACACACACACACACACACACACACACACACACACACACACACACACACACAAGTGTTCAACATTATGTATACATACATACATACATACATACATAATGTTAAACTGTGTGTGTGTGTGTGTGTGTGTGTGTGTGTGTGTGTGTGTGTGTGTGTGTGTGTGTGTGTGTGTGTTAAATAAACATGTCTTGCATCTCATTTAGGTTCATGACTTACAAGCATTTGATGACTTTCTGGAAACTCATTGAACCTGCATCCCACAAAATGATTCGTGTGACCAGAGCAAGAGCAACTACAATGAGGAGTGAAGCTGAAACAAGAGGCAGTACATGGGTAAATAAAAAAATAGCAAAAAAAATTGCATTTTCAGTGAAAGCCTAACCAACACATTATATGTGCATAATTGCAAACCTTGTTATTTTTATAGGGTCAGTCCCTGCAGCCCATTGATGAATTCTTTCTCTTCATGGTCCACCTCTCAATTGGCTCAACACAGCGTGATCTGTCCCACAGATTCAACATTCATCAGTCAACAGTTAGCCGAATTATTACATCCTGGGCCAATTTTGTGTACACCATTCTTGGCTTTGTCCGCATATGGATGTCTGAGGAGGAAGTCAAGGCACATCTACCCAGTGAGTTCCAGGACTACCCAGACACACAAGTGGTGATCGACTGCACGGAGCTGCGTTGCCAAACTCAATCCTCTCTACTGCTTCAAAGTGAAGTCTTCTCTAATTACAAGTCCCACTGCACCTTCAAGGGGATAATCGGCATGGCACCACATGGGGTGGTCACCTTTGTGTCTTCCCTGTATGCTGGATCTGTCAGTGACAAGGAGCTTTTTAAGCAGTCTGGGATTGTGTCTCTGTTGAAACCTGGGATGGCAATAATGGTCGACAAAGGTTTTCTTGTTGATGACTGTGTGCCCTGCAAAGTCTACAGACCTGCTTTCCTGTCAAAAAGGAAACAACTGACGGCTGATGAGGTAAAGAAGACACAGTCCATTGCTCGGCTGAGGGTCCACGTCGAGCGTCTCATTCGCAGGGTGAAGTAACACAAGCTGTTTGACACAGAAATCCCTCTTTCCATCACAGGGAGCATCAACCAGCTGTACAGTGTTGCTTGCCTCCTTGTAAATTACCAGAATGGCCCCTTAGTAAAAGCATGGGCAAAGGATTAAAGACAAGTTTACTTTGTTTGGGGGTTGATGAATTTGTATTTATTTTTGTTCAAATATAAATAACTTTGTAAAGTGACACTGCAGTAATGTAAACATGTAAATATAAATAACTTTGTACAGTGTGGCACTGCAGTAATGTAAACATGTAAATATAAATAACTTTGTACAGTGACACTGCAGTAATGTAAACATGTAAATATAAATAACTTTGTACAGTGATACTGCAGTAATGTAAACATGTAAATATAAATAACTTTGTACAGTGTGGCACTGCAGGAATGTAAAGTGTACAGCAATGTTGAGTAAATAAAAAAACAACTTTAATACAATATTAAATGATTATTTGTCTTTCTACTTCTGTAGGCATCTTGGCAGGTAAAAGTAAAGAAAGAAATGGTCAGCTTTCTCTCGAATGATCTGAAACATTTTGATGTCTTTGTATATGCGCTGGATCATCATGTCATCCTGTGCATAAACGACAAAATCACACCACTCCATTCCTGAGATCAGCATTTGTCCTTGAACTTGCCAGAACTATGCATGCTGTTGTTTCAATTCTGGTGTGCCAGTGGAAAATTTAAGGTACGGACAGTCCACATAACTTTTCACATTGGAACATTTTATCTCCAAAAGTCCAAAAACATGGTCCTCTTTAGGGTCAAAAATAATCCCATCAGGAGAGGCCCCCAGCCAAGGTGCATCAGGGTGAATTAAGAAACCACAGGTGTGGTAGTTTACCTCTCGCAGCAGACAGTATTCCTCAATTGCAGCAGATTCCATTTCAAGGCCCCTCTTCATGTCTGCTGTCTGGCGAGTTCCCTTGTAGATTCTGTCAGCCAGGTGTTCAGCCGAGCTCTGTCCACGCACATGACATACTTCCCTGAAACGTGAAGCTGTTACCCGGGGCTTTCGAATTGCGTGCCAGAGCATGTGATGCACGCACTCTGTTCTTTGGTGGCCTGCTCTATTTTGTGAGCCATATCCAAGGTAACTGCCAGTGACATCATATGTGGTTGCCCATGTTCGCTATGGACAAAAGAGCAAACTGATGTGTCAAGGCTGTAACCAACTAGTGGCAGAGGTGGCTGTGGTGGGGCATCTTGATGGTGAGTGATGTTGCATGTTGTTGCTGCTGGCTGCTGGTTTGACAGCACACTTCCATGCTGTACTTTTCCAAATGCAGAATCCACCAAAGAATCTTCATTCGACATCCTGATAGTGGTGATTGGAGGAGCGACAGCACTGGCGAAGTCCTTATAAGCCTCTGCTACCTGGAGGACTGAGAGGTCAGGCAGCTCACAGGCAACACCCTTAAAGGGGTACTCCTGAAATGAAAAGTATTAAACAAAAAACACTTTTTCTAGTTTTTAGTCTGTCTAATTTTTCATAGCTTTTCATTTTAAACTACATTCATCTTTAGTATGAAATGTTTAGGTTGTACCTTAAACCCTCAGCAAGCTTCCTCTCTTTGGGTCTTGCAGACAGAACCACCATTTTATTGACAGGGCCTGGCTTGACTCCCTAGAAAATACCCAGGGCCATGTTAATATTAATATTAATACAGCAAAATTGTCAATACTAGATTACAGTATACAGCAGTCAATTCATCACTTATTCACACATTTTTTTTCTGAACAATAACCACTGTCCACAAAAATGCTGTTACTCACTAGTCATCTAGATAAAGTATGTGTCCTAAGCTAAAAAAAAAAACTCAAATAATGCTCATTGTATATATATATATATATATATATATATATATATAGTATATTGTTTATTAGCAAATTTATTTAAAATTACCATTGTTCTAGGTTTGTGCCAGCTCTGCTCCGTCTCAGTACAGCTGTGGACTGGAGGAACTGCACTGATGCCAAGCTGAGAGTAGTGGGCTGTTTGGAAGAGTAGTGCAACAATGTGGTTGCACAGTGCTGTAAAGGAGTTTAGTTAATGTGCTGATTAAATGATTGTGCTCGCCTCAGGGTGTCAATAAAAACACATCATCACAGGAATCAGAATCTTCCTTTACTTGGTATTAGTGCGTATCTATATGTGTGTGGTCTGAAATAAACAAATGAATAACATTACAATATGCAATTACAGTATTCAAACATACTAAGAATATACATGTCATTCTACATCCAATACAATTATCAGGGTTTGAAATGCACTACCAAAATTAACCACTAGATGTCGTATGAAGCGCATATAATGCGGATTGCGAATTCCACGTGAATCTGAGAAAAACACTGAGTATCATTCGTTCAAACACGATGAATACTGTTAACTTGCCACTCATTAAAGTGTTAACATTACACCAAGTAACCACAGAGTATACAGAAATAAATAACTTCAGTAACTTAAATAACTTCCTATCTATTATATTTATGACAGTCTGACTTTGACGTAAGGCCAGTATTACTAAACCATAAACAGCTCGTTAATTAACATCAACCAAACAGTAATATGGCAGTTAACTATTTCTAAATCACGATTAAGTAAATAGACTTACATTTTCTCATGAACGCACACACGGAGGAAAACACTGAAGGTTAAGATACAGGAAGATATGATGCGCGTTCTTCTCTTAACTCCACATGCCAACTGATCGGGAAGTTTCTAACTCGCCACCCAACGTCATCTCAGCGTCACCAATAATCTATTCGCTGATTGGTTAGATCTCCTTAACATCGCCGCCCCCAAATATGCCGGGCATATTTGTTCCTGCCTAAGTTTCTAAGTGTCAGTAATCTCAGGCAAAAGGATGAGACGGGCAACAGGCCGTGTATATAACCTGCCTTTAACGTTGATTTCTACAGACCTTACATGTCCATCAGCCCCAGGGAATGTTCTGACTACTCTCCCGATTAACCAGAGGGCACGGGGTAGCTGAGGGTCAACCAACATTACAACAGATCCAACTGTGATGGGTGTAGTGTCAGCATGCCATTTCTGACGTAACTGAAGGTTAGGCAAATAGTTTCTCACGAAGCTTGACCAGAAATGATCAGTAAGGACTTGACTTTGTCTCCATCTACGTCGTCCTATGAGCTCGGTAGCAGGGTATATCACTTGAGGTAGAGAGCTGTCTGGCCGCCCCATAAGCAGGAGATTTGGGGTGACTGGATCCAGGTCAGCTATATTGGAGGAGACATATCCTAGGGGCTTGCTGTTGAGAATTCCCTCTACCTCAATAAGCACTGTTTGAAGCACTTCCTCTGTCACTGTTTGGGAACCTATTACAGTACGGAGGGCATTTTTGATGGATCGGATTTCTCTTTCCCAGATGCCACCAAAGTGGGGAGCACTAGGAGGGTTGAAGAGGAAGGTGATTTTTTGTTTGGCGAGATGGGTTTGAAGTTCTGGGCTACAGTTAGTTAAAGCCTCTCTTAATTCTCTCTCTCCACCGTGGAAATTGGTGCCATGGTCAGAAAGCAGTTCAGATGGGGTGCCTCGACGTGCAATAAATCTTCTCAGCGACATAAGGAAAGAATCTGTGTCTACAGATGTGAGGAGCTCAATGTGTACACATCGAGTGGTCAAACACTTGAATATTATACTCCATCTTTTTTCTATTTGCCTAACTGAAGGTTAGGCAAATAGTTTCTCACGAAGCTTGACCAGAAATGATCAGTAAGGACTTGACTTTGTCTCCATCTACGTCGTCCTATGAGCTCGGTAGCAGGGTATATCACTTGAGGTAGAGAGCTGTCTGGCCGCCCCATAAGCAGGAGATTTGGGGTGACTGGATCCAGGTCAGCTATATTGGAGGAGACATATCCTAGGGGCTTGCTATTGAGAATTCCCTCTACCTCAATAAGCACTGTTTGAAGCACTTCCTCTGTCACTGTTTGGGAACCTATTACAGTACGGAGGGCATTTTTGATGGATCGGATTTCTCTTTCCCAGATGCCACCAAAGTGGGGAGCACTTGGAGGGTTGAAGAGGAAGGTGATTTTTTGTTTGGCGAGATGGGTTTGAAGTTCTGGGCTACAGTTAGTTAAAGCCTCTCTTAATTCTCTCTCTCCACCGTGGAAATTGGTGCCATGGTCAGAAAGCAGTTCAGATGGGGTGCCTCGACGTGCAATAAATCTTCTCAGCGACATAAGGAAAGAATCTGTGTCTACAGATGTGAGGAGCTCAATGTGTACACATCGAGTGGTCAAACACTTGAATATTATACCCCATCTTTTTTCACAGCGTCGTCCTACTTTTATTTGGAAGGGACCAAAACAGTCCATCCCAGTGCTATAGAAAGGAGGTTTGTGAAGCCTTAGACGGGCTGGAGGTAGATCAGCCATTTTAGGGACCTCAGCTTTGGCCTTCCACTTACGGCATTCTATGCAGTTGTGCTGGAATTTGCGAATTGCCTCCCGACCCCTTAGTATCCACACATTTCTCCTCATTTCAGCAAATACCCGTTCTGTCCCTGGGTGACATAGCTTACTGTCATAGTCCTGTATGAGCAGTTTGGTTGCTGGATGGTGAGGATCCAGTACTATTGGGTGAATTGTCTGGAGTTCTAGACCCTCAACACGACGTAGACGTCCTCCTACCCGTATGAGCTGACTGGCTTGATCAAACTCTGGTGATAAAGTGAGTAAACGGCTTGTAGTGGATACAGGCTTACCAGCTTTCAAACGTTCATATTCCTCAGGGAAACTGTCACGTTGGATATTCTGGAAGATGAGGCATTCTGCCTTCACATAGTCTCCAGCCGTAGCTGAACTGGATTGGTTTGGGTCACTTTGACTTTGCTGAACTGTGGCTTCAACAAGGTCCTTCCATGTACTGTACTCGCTGATGTTCGAGGGGTTTGTTACTCTGGTGACACCGCAGAATACACTCCTTTTCTTTTCCATTTCGTCCTCAGGAGGTTGAAGGACTGGCATTGCTGGCCACTCTGATTCAGCCTGTAGTAAGAATGGTGGGCCTTGACTCCATCGGTTTGGTGATGCAAGCTCTTTTAAGCTGCGACCCCTTGTGAGGTCATCTGCAGGGTTTCGGACAGAATCTACATATCGCCATTCATGTTGATCAACAAGGTCTTGGATTTCTGAAATCCTAGTCCCTACGAAGACTTTAAAGATACAGGACTCTGATTTTAACCAGGAAAGGACTGTGGTGGAGTCAGACCACAAGACCACTTGGCTTATTTCGATTGTAAGTTCGGTTTCTAGTAGCTTTGCCATCTGAGCACCAATAAGTGCTGCACACAGCTCTAGTCTAGGGATAGTTTGCTTACGTTTGGGGGCAACTTTGGATCTGGCAATCAGGAATGCAAGCTGAATCTGGCCTTCGCTGTCCTCAGTTCTCAAGTATGACACAGAGCCGTATGCCTGTTCTGAGGCATCACAGAAGATATGAATTTGCCTTGTAACATTGAGATGGTCCATATCCGCTGAGACATAGCACCGTGGAATGGTAACTTCAGAAAGGCAGGGAAGCTCGTTCTCCCACCTGTTCCAGGCTTTCAAAAGGTCTGTTGGTAACATGGGGTCATCCCAATCTCTTTGTTTGTTCCACAGCTGTTGGATCAGGATTTTTGCACGTGTGGTAAAGGGGAGAATGAATCCCAGAGGATCATACTGGCTTGCTGTCACTTTATAAATGTGGCGCATAGTGGGTGTGGTTTCTGGCACTGGGCGGTGTTTAAATCCAAGGACATCTGAGTCATAGTTCCATCTCAATCCAAGAGTGGATTCTTGTGGTTCAACTTTGTCATGAGACAGCCAAAGCTCAATGCTGTTTGAACAGGCCTCTTTAGGTAGGTGATCAATGACATTGGGCATGTTGGCAGCCCATTGACGGATTTCAAACCCACCACTGGCAAGGAGTTCTCTTAACCCATCCACTAATTGCTTGGCCTCATCTGGGAACATTACGCTCTTTAGGCAGTTGTCTACGTAAAAGTTCCTTTCGACTGCTGATCTGAGGGTGTCATTTGGCTTGGTATTATCTAAAGCATGGCGCTGTAAGGCATAGATGGCACAGCAAGGGCTGCAAGTTGTGCCAAAAGGAAGCACTTGCCACTCATAAATGCTGGGGGGGATGTTTGTTTCAAGGTCACGCCAGACAAAGCGGAGTAGGTTTCTGTCTTCAGGCAGTAGGCGAACCTGATGAAACATACCCTTTATGTCTCCACTCACGGCGACGGTATGCTCCCTGAAGCGCAACAGAACCCCCAAAAGGGAAGGGCCCAGTGCAGGTCCGGCAAGGAGGTAGTTGTTGAGGTTATGCCCCTTGTATTCAAAGGAGCAGTTGAACACCACTCTGTTTTTGCCGTTATGGTGAACCATGTGATGGGGAATAAACCATGATTCCTCCTCAGTAGTAACAGAGTCTGGTTTAAGTTTAACCACATAATTGCTTTCCTCCAGCCTTTTGATCTCTTCTTTGTATGCAGATGCCTTTACAGGATCTTTTGTTAACCGCCGCTCTGTGTTTCTCAGATTGGGCATGACAGAGTCTTTGGAGGCATTGAGGTGAGGCATGTCAGCTTTGCGCAACAGGGGGGTTGCATAGCGGATCACTCCATCTACCATCACTCTGGTGGTTTTAACTTGTAGCAAGTCCATTGCTTTCTGATCTTGTTTGGATCGCGTGACCAGTCTTTCATTTTTGTGGGGAATGATATCTTCTTGCCAAAGTCTCTCAACATTTCGGAAAAGTTCCTCCATTTGAGGGGTGACAGAGAGGTGCAGGCATTGCTGAGGACGAAGTTGTTGCTGTAGAAGGCGGGATGGTCCTTGTAACACCCAACCCAGTCTAGTTCTAATTGCCGCTGGACCTCCAGGTGGGCCAAGTCGAACTGGCTCAATAGGGGTAATCAGATGGGGATGATCTGCACCTATTAGCAGGAGGGGACGTGCTTTGAGAATGGGCTGCAATGGGATACCTTTTAGGTGCCAGTATTTCTGCTGGAGTATTTCAGTGGGGTATGAGTGTTCTGCCAAACTCAAGTGCTCAGAGGTAAATGCGTTCTGGATCTGGTAGCTCTTTCCTGGCTGTGCCATTGAACGTACACTGAAGGAAACGGAGGCCCCATGAAGTTTCTTTACATCCTGTCGAATTGTTCTTAATGCAAGGTCCTCAACATGTCCGTGAAGCCCTAGTTTCTGAGCTGCGGCTGGGAGTAGCATGGTTCTTTCCGATCCGTCATCAAGTACTGCATAGGTGTTCAGGGTTTGATTTTTGTGTTGTAAGACAACAGGAACAACTTTCAGCAGAACATGCTTGGAACTTTCAGGCCTGTCCAGGTACAGGGAATCATTTGTGGAACTCACTAGGCAGGTACCTTCTGTCTGAGATCGGTCGTTAACTTCGTGAAGGATTTGAAGGTGTTTCCCATTACACAGGCGGCAGGGCTTTCTCAAGGTGCAATTCTTTGCTAAATGTGATCGTCCACATTTCCAGCAACGGTTGTTGGTCTTTATCCATTTTATCATTTCCTCCTTGCTGAATTTCTGAAAGGTAGGACACTGGCTAAGGAAATGCTCTGTACTGTCACAGTATGGGCACAACACTCTACTCTGCTCAGATCTCTGTGCTGTCTTGGTTGGGTTAAAGGATGACAGTACCTGTGTAGCTGTGTCAGGGGTTTGATCAGCTCCATGAAGAACAGTGGCGAATCTGGACTTAACTACAGGGCCTGATCTTGGCTGCACCGTTCTCCGTCTTTGCTCCTTTCTTGAATTTAAATCTTCACAGTCTTGGCACCAGGATTCAAACTTGAGCCACTCAGCCAGGTCCAGTAAAGTGTAAACAACGCCAGATTGATAAGGCATGTGTCGCCTGAATGATGCACGTAAATCTGGAGGGAGTTTAGTGAGCAGACGGGCTACATGTGACCCACACTGTAACTCCACATTACCTTCAGGACCCAATGTCCTCAGTAGACCCACAAGAGCTTGGATTTGAAGGGCAAACCTATCGAAACTGAACAAATCTCCAGGCTGGACATCAGGGGCATCCATGACTGCTGCTATTTTCGTTAAGGCCAACTGGTGAGGTCTTCCAAATCTGTCAGTAAGTGCAGTCATAGTGTCTGTGTATGGCCAAGGGGAATTGAGGAATGAGTCAGCAATTAGGCGTGCCTCTTCAAACTTCAGGTGATCTAGAAGGACTTGATATTTAAAGAGCTCTGTTGCATCATTAGGAAGTAGATTGTCAAGGGCTAACTTTAAACGAGCGGAACTCGCTTGGGTCTCGGCGTGTGAAGCATGGAATTGTCGGTTGTGGGCCCCTGTAGGATGTCTCTGACTGTATAGTGCTATAAGGCCGCCCCATGGGAGAAGAATATGGCTGATTATGAGCAGTGGCAGGCTGTGGGCTTGATTTGTAGGTGTAAATGTCAGCACCCGGCTTAAAGGAACTCTCTTTGGGCTGTACTTGAACTCTGCGTGGAGTAGGTTGTGGAGTGCGGGGCGCTGGACTTGGTACTGCTATCTGAGGTGGCCTATATATGGTTCTGGGTAGTGGCACTGGAGTCTGGTTTGTATGCTGTAATTGTGGAGTTAGTGGAACTGATTGCTCTTGAACAATTCGATTTTGCATACCTTTGTGAAGGTTTTGTAACTGCAGAATTTCCTCTTTAAGGACAAGCTGAGCTTTACGCAGTTGCCTGTTCTCTTGCTTTAAGTCTTGAACCTCCAACCTGTGTCTAACAGCTGTGAGTGAAGCTTCGTCCTCCTCTTCATCACTTTCATAGTGAGGTGTGGTTGGCCACCGTCTGTCAGGTTGTCTAGCAGCAATCATTCTGGAATATGGAGTAATTGTGGCTCCTGCTGCTGCTCCAATGCTGTACTCATATGAACTTGGAAGTGGAGAGTCAGGAGGTAATATATCAGACTGGTATGTCATTGCGCTTTGTTGTGATAACCCTTCTGGCACAGGTGAACACTGCATTGGATCTTGAACTTCATAGTCTCTGAGATAAACTGGAGGCTTGGTTGCACGTCGTGGGCGCACACTTTGATGGAAAGGCTGCTCTGACATCCTGTCTCCTTGGTAAGCACACTCTCCGGCTCGAAGGACCACAATGTAAAGGAGTTTAGTTAATGTGCTGATTAAATGATTGTGCTCGCCTCAGGGTGTCAATAAAAACACATCATCACAGGATTCAGAATCTTCTTTTACTTGGTATTAGTGCGTATCTATATGTGTGTGGTCTGAAATAAACAAATGAATAACATTACAATATGCAATTACAGTATTCAAACATACTAAGAATATACATGTCATTCTAAATCCAATACAATTATCAGGGTTTGAAATGCACTACCAAAATTAACCACTAGATGTCGTATGAAGCGCATATAATGCGGATTGCGAATTCCACGTGAATCTGAGAAAAACACTGAGTCATCATATCGTTCAAACACGATGAATACTGTTAACTTGCCACTCATTAAAGTGTTAACATTACACCAAGTAACCACAGAGTATACAGAAATAAATAACTTCAGTAACTTAAATAACTTCCTATCTATTATATTTATGACAGTCTGACTTTGACGTAAGGCCAGTATTACTAAACCATAAACAGCTCGTTAATTAACATCAACCAAACAGTAATATGGCAGTTAACTATTTCTAAATCACGATTAAGTAAATAGACTTACATTTTCTCATGAACGCACACACAGAGGAAAACACTGAAGGTTAAGATACAGGAAGATATTATGCGCGTTCTTCTCTTAACTCCACATGCCAACTGATCGGGAAGTTTCTAACTCGCCACCCAACGTCATCTCAGCGTCACCAATAATCTATTCGCTGATTGGTTAGATCTCCTTAACAGTTCAGATGCAAAAGCCTCTAAATGCCATTTGAAATTTTCTTCTAAAATGACAATTTTTATCAAGCTTGTATATTTAAGTTCAGTAATTTCACTTAAATGACAATTAATAAGGAATCCTCATTGCCATTTAAGTGAAATTACTGAACTTAAATATACAAGCTTAGAGGCTTTTGCATCTGAACTCTTCATATATATATATATATATATATATATATATACATATATATATATATATATATATATATATATATATATATATATATATATATATATATATATATATATATATATACACTCACCGGCCACTTTATTAGGTACCCCATGCTAGTAACGGGTTGGACCCCCTTTTGCCTTCAGAACTGCCTCAATTCTTCATGGCATAGATTCAACAAGGTGCTGGAAGCATTCCTCAGGGAGTTTGGTCCATATTGACATGATGGCATCACACAGTTGCCGCAGATTTGTCGGCTGCACATCCATGATGCGAATCTCCCGTTCCACCACATCCCAAAGATGCTCTATTGGATTGAGATCTGGTGACTGTGGAGGCCATTTTTGTACAGCGAACTCATTGTCATGTTCAAGAAACCAGTCTGAGATGATTCCAGCTTTATGACATGGCGCATTATCCTGCTGAAAGTAGCCATCAGAAGTTGGGTACATTGTGGTCATAAAGGGATGGACATGGTCAGCAACAATACTCAGGCAGGCTGTGGCGTTGCAACGATGCTCAATTGGTACCAAGGGGCCCAAAGAGTGCCAAGAAAATATTCCCCACACCATGACACCACCACCACCAGCCTGAACCGTTGATACAAGGCAAGATGGATCCATGCTTTCATGTTGTAGACGCCAAATTCTGACCCAACCATCCGAATGTCGCAGCAGAAATCGAGACTCGTCAGACCAGGCAACGTTTTTCCAATCTTCTATTGTCCAATTTCGATGAGCTTGTGCAAATTGTAGCCTCAGTTTCCTGTTCTTAGCTGAAAGGAGTGGCACCCTGGTGTGGTCTTCTGCTGCTGTAGCCCATCTGCCTCAAAGTTTGACGTACTGTGCGTTCAGAGATGCTCTTCTGCCCACCTTGGTTGTAACGGGTGGTTATTTGAGTCACTGTTGCCCTTCTATCAGCTCGAACCAGTCTGGCCATTCTCCTCTGACCTCTGGCATCAACAAGGCATTTCCGCCCACAGAACTGCCGCTCACTGGATGTTTTTCTTTTTCGGACCATTCTCTGTAAACCCTAGAGATGGTTGTGCGTGAAAATCCCAGTAGATTAGCAGTTTCTGAAATACTCAGACCAGCCCTTCTGGCACCAACAATCATGCCACGTTCAAAGTCACTCAAATCACCTTTCTTCCTCATACTGATGCTCGGTTTGAACTGCAGGACATTGTCTTGACCATGTCTACATGCCAAAATGCACTGAGTTGCCGCCATGTGATTGGCTGCTTAGAAATTAAGTGTTAACGAGCAGTTGGACAGGTGTACCTAATAAAGTGGCCGGTGAGTGTATATATATATATATATGTATATATGTATGTATATATAGACCTTCCCCCATTTTGCAAGTGTCTTACAAGTTTTTTGAGTCTCTTCTCCAAGTCCGAATATCAGCATATATATATTCCATGTGTTCTGACTTAAATGAAGCTTGGAAATCTTCATTCTTCTTATTCAAATGCGTCATGTTCGATTACACGTCACTCCTATTTTTTTATTAGTATTGCAGAAAATGTGATTTAAACACTTAATTAGAAGGGAAATTATACAATATTTTTTTAAAGGGATACTCCACTTTTTTTGGAAATAGGCTCATTTTACCACTCTCCCAGAGGTAAATAGTTGAGTTTTACCGTTTTCAAATCCATTCAGTCGATTTTTTGATATTTTAGAAGAATATCAGTAACCTGAAGAATATCAGTAACCTGACAGTTGGTAAAATGAGCCTATTTAAAATAAAAGTGGAGTATCCCTTTAGGTATGGCTTCAGAAGACATGGTGCAGGATGATCATTTCTGTAACTTCAGAGCTGAAAGCTTCACAATAGCGCCACCTGCTGACCACATTACTGTAGTTTTCTACATTCATTTTTATAAACAGCAAGCAGAGCAAAACAAAGCAAGACTATGACTGAATCGCACTGCATGTTTATTAGTAGTCTTTTCCAATAGTAGAAACAGTGCATCATAAAAGAAAAAAACATTATCAAATTTAAACCATGAAAAAAAGACAACGAACAGAAGCTGAAAGAAACACAATCCCTTTTTTGCAGTGGTATAAACTTCGCAATAGATATATTCATATTTACATATTAATTTATAATTACATGGGAGAAGAAACTAAATGTACAATGCTACAAAAAGTATTTACAAATCAATAAATACACGTATGCACGCACACAAACAAATCAAATGAAAGGCGAAAGTACAAAGGACAATTCATATTGTACAAAAATTACAAAAAGAACATACAAAACCAGAGTGTGTGAGTCTTTCTTTTGTGTTTTCTTAAATAGAAAGAAATGGCACCAGATATGTGTGTTTTTCCAATGGAATCTGAGAGATCTTGGCAAGCGTTTGGTTTTCCTGAACAGGCAGTGCTGATCTCACTGGACTTTAAAGGCGCAGAGATCTTTGGCCCTTTTGGTTTTGTCATCATGAAACACAAGACATGAACACACATACCAAGACATTAAAAACATATATCAAGCACATGCACGCACACACACACACGCACACACACACACACACACACACACACACACACACACACACACACACACACACACACACACACATACACTCGTAGTCACGTATAAAGGATTCTAGGAATATGGCAGGTCTGCGTATCCCAGCTGTGTGTATCCAGTCCAGAACCATCACTGAACTACAGGTAAAACAAGACATACTCTCATTACAATTCATGTTAGTGTATCTTCATGTGTGCTGATTCACATTTCATGTTGTTTCTCTCCTTCTCAGGGCAGTTCATCACAACCGCAAGCCAATGTCTCTGAGCGAAACAACGCTGTTTTCACCGCTGTCGGATATTAGTTTCGGGACAAAACACGCATCACACGGCAGAAGTGCGGAAACTAAGACAGGATATCTCGAAGAGATACGCGAGGTTGAAGCGTCGCTGAGATGGAGACGGTCATTATAAAAGACTTAATTCTGTTCATCTTGTTACTTGATAAAGAAACACCTTTTCTCTTTTTTTACCAACAAAACTACGTCCGGCTCTGAATGAATAAATGAACGTGAGAAATCAAATCATGAGACATTTCATTGGCCTGAGCGTTAACAAGGGAAAACATTCTGCTGATGCGTGTCCATGTCATGTGATCAGCCGGATGACCACAGCATCATATGACGGAGAACAGTGGCATTCTGCGGACCGTAGTCCACGACTCGCTGCTTTAATGCTCCGGTCCGGGTCAGCTGACAGCCGTGACATCACAGACTAATGTTGGGAGATTCCGGAATGACTGTAAACACAGATTAGCATGAGGTTGTCCTGGTTCCTGTCCCTCCTCAGTTCTGCCGAGCGTACCGCCAGCCACTCAGGGTTCAGACACCGGTTGAGACTCAGAAGATTCCCTTGGCGATCTTCAGCCCCTTCTGCTTCATCCGAGGAAGAGTAGAGCTGGCCACGTGCTTGCTTCGGCTGCCTCGCGGGAAACCTCTCTTCTTCAGGACAAAGTCATAATTGGCTGTCGAGTTCATGGCATAAAAAACGTTGGCGTTGTCTGGAATCTTTAGCTCTGAAACAGAAGTACAGAATAATCAAAGCAGGTTCTGTTTATCAGCTGTTTTATACTGTATTCATAGTTTAATGACAACACACACACACACTCACTAACACACACACAATCACACACCCACACACACACCCACACTCTGTATTTACAGGTGTGTTCTGATGACTGACCCTTCTCCTCACTGATTTTCTGCACCAGCTCGTAATCCTCGGCTCTCGCTCGGGTCCAGGTTGTGTTTGACCATGGCTTTCCTCACTACAGCAGGAGTCTTATCCTGACTGGTGACCTGGTCAAACACACACACAGGCAATCACACACTGAGCGCACATGCAACACAAGTTCACTTTCAAAGTGTCAATCAATAAATGGGTCAATCAATAAATAAATAAAACAACACAAACATCTGAGCAGTGTGTATGTATAGTACGCATGTCCGCATCACTGTATCCCACCATGGTAATCACTGTAATTCATATAGTTTAAAGGACAACTCCGGCGCAAAATGAACCTTTGGTCTAATTACACATTGTCACCTTATCTGTCACCTCACCTTATCCTATCTATTGAGAATATGAGTCTGAGACCACTCCATTAAGCTTTGATTATGAGGCGTGTCGTAACCGAACCAGGAAAAACAACAACTCTGCACTCAATTGGATAGTCGGTAGACCTACAACCAATCAGAGCAACGCAGTAAGTCAACTCCTTTGCATAGCGCAGTTTTCAACTACAGAACTTACTTATTTTAGAAGTTAAATAACGAGTGTTGCTTCTTTTACTTACTTCTCAATGAGTGCGACCAAAGCAGAAACCACAACGACCACAGGCTTTTCATTACGTCCCATCTTCTTAGTGACCATCGGAGCCAGCTGATTAGTTACACTTTTCCCGAATAATGTGGGAAGGACGGCAAAATATCTTTCCGATTGACAAATGCCTTGATTGCAGTTCTCTATTTGTCTATTAAAATTAATGCGCTGACGATTTATTTTACAACAGACGCGAACAGCGGAACGTTGATAACGTGATGTTTACTTGCAGATCAATATGTCCATCATTCGTATAAAGCCCGCCTGGCAATTTGATTGGCGAACATTGTTTGCCTGATCATAATTACTCCTCAATGGATTCGAGTCCAGACCGAACTTCCCGTCCAAAAAATGTTGTGGGCGGAGTTCGGGCTGGCATCCAGGCTAGCTAATAACAAGCGATTTTTATTTGTCATTACTCTATGCCCTATATACAAGCGTTATACTAGCATTATAGGCTAAACTATTTTTTTAGATAAAACTATTTACATTCGGCAATCATGAAAACAAATCTCAGATAACGGTTGACTAGGTAACAATGTGTAATTAGACCAAAGGTTCATTTTGCGCCAGAGTTGTCCTTTAAGTTTTGTTTACTTTTTTATGATTAACAGTTTTGGTACTGTGTTGGGACTTGATGTCCGATGTAAGACCTGAAACCAGCCGAGAACAAATTTATCGTATAAAGGTAATTGTAAAGGTAAAAAATGCACTGGAAAAATATTGTCCCTTAATGGAAAAGGTGCAGAGAGAGGGTGCGACACTCATTATCCCCAGTCTCACCAGTATGCTCCTCATTAACCCCAGTCTCACCAGTATGCTCCTCATACGCCTTATTCACGGCAGCGCCATCTTTGATTTTTAATGAGAATGAAAGCGAGGCTGTGAGGGATAGACATGCATCTCTTCAATGGGCTGTACTGTTATTTAATGTGTTTTTGGATTGTTCTGCTCATGAAACACTGGAAAAATATCTTTCTAAGAAATGTCAGTTGACAAAAAACTCCCTACAATGTAAGCTGTGGAAAATTGTAAGTAATCTAGGAGCTTTATTCAGCTTTTTACAGCGGATGCCATTGGAAACACGGTAAGTCTATCCCTCACAGCCTCACTTTCATACCTGTCATGGCGCTGCTCTGAATAAGGTCTATTAACCCCAGTCTCACCAGTGTGCTCCTCATTATCCTCCATTCTCAACAGTATGCTCCTCATTCTCCCCAGCTCCACCAGTGTGCTCCTCATTATCTCTCCATTCTCACCAGTATGCTCCTCATTATCCCATAGCCTCACCAGTATGCTCCTAATTATCCTCGTCTCGACCAGTATGTCTCCTCATCTACTCCCAAGTCTCAACAGTGTGCTCCTCATTGTCCCCCAGTCACACTAGTATGCTCCTAATTATCCCCCAGTCTCACCAGTATGCTCCTCATTATTCCCCAGTCTCACCAGTATGCTCCCCCAGTCTCAGCAGTATGCTCTTGTACAGATTTCCGTTGTCAACGTCCATCCATGCTGACCCTGATGATGCAGCAGTCGTCCACCTGCTGGTTGTAGAGCGGCAGAGAGAGAGACGAGAAACTGGACACCCCCGACACCGAGCGCTTGTGTGAGCGGGAGAGCAAGACCGACACGAAGACGAGTCTCCCAGTCTCACCAGTGTGCTACCTCATTATCCCCCAATCTCACCAGTATGCTCCTCATTATTCACCAGTCTCACTAGTTTGCTCCCTCAGTCTCATCAGTATGCTCCTCATTAACCATCCAGTCTCATCAGTATGCTTCTCATTATTTCCCAGTCTCATCAGTATGCTTCTCATTATTTCCCAGTCTCACCAGTATGCTCCTCATTATCCTCCAGTCTCACAAGTGTGCTCCTCATTATCCCTCAATCTCACCAGTATGCTCCTCATTATTCACCAGTCTCATCAGTATGCTCCTCATTATCTTCCAGTCTCACCAGTATGCTCATTATTTCCAGTCTTACCAGTATGGTCCTCATTATCCCTCAATCTCACAAGTCTTCTCCTCATTATCACCCAGTCTCATCAGTATGCTTCTCATTATTTCCCAGTCTCACCAGTATGCTCCTCATTATCCTCCAGTCTCACCAGTGTGCTCCTCATTATCCCTCAATCTCATCAGTATGCTCCTCATTATCCTCCAGTCTCACCAGTATGCTCCTCATAATTCCTCAGTCTCATCAGTATGCTCCTCATTATCCTCCAGTCTCAACAGTATGCCTCTCATTATCCCCCAGTCTCACCAGTATGCTCCTCATTATCCCCCAGTCTCACCAGTATGCTTCTCATAATTCCCCAGTCTCACCAGTATGCTCCTCATTATCCCCCAGTCTCACTAGTATGCTCCTCATAATTCCCAGTCTCACCAGTATGCTCCTCATTATCTCCCAGTCTCAACAGTATGCTCCCTCAGTCTCAAATGCTGGGTATGCTCCTCATTATCCTCCAGTCTCACAAGTGTGCTCCTCATTATCCCTCAATCTCCCTAGTATGCTCCTCATTATTCCCCAGTCTCATCAGTATGCTCCTCATTATCCTCCAGTCTCACCAGTATGCTCATTATTTCCCAGTCTTACAAGTATGCTCCTGATTATCCTCCAGTCTCACCAGTGTGCTCCTCATTATCCCTCAATCTCACAAGTGTGCTCCCTTATTATCACCCAGTCTCATCAGTATGCTTCTCATTATTTCCCACTCTCACCAGTATGCTCCTCATTATCCTCCAGTCTCACCATTGTGCTCCTCATTATCCCTCAATCTCACCAGTATGCTCCTCATTATTCCCCAGTCTCATCAGTATGCTCCTCATTATATCCCAGTCTCACCAATGTGCTCCCCAGTCTCATCAGTATGCACCCCCAAGTCTTACCAGTATGCTCCTTATTATCCCCCAGTCTCACCAGTATGCTCTCCCCAGTCTCACCAGTATGCTCCTCATTGTTCCCCAGTCTCACCAGTATGCTCCCCCAGTCTCACCAGTGTGCTCTTGTACAGGGGTCCGTCGTCCACCTGCCATGATCTCACCAGTATGCTCCCCCAGTCTGACCAGTATGCTCCCTCAGTCTGACCAGTATGCTCCCCCAGTCTCACCAGTATGCTCTTGTACAGGTTTCCGTTGTCCACATCCATGCTGAATCCTAATGCATGCAGCAGTCATCCACCTGCTGGTTGTAGAGCAGCAGAGAGAGAGACGAGTAGCTGGACACGCCCGAACACCGGGCAACACCGAAGACGTGTTTCCCAGTCTCACCAGTATGCTCCTCATTATCCCCCAGTCTCACCAGTGTGCTCCTCTTCATCCCCCAGTCTCACAGTATGCTGCTCATTATCCCTGTTTCAGCTAGTATGCTCCTCATTATCCCCATCTCACTAGTCATGCTCCTCATTACTCCCCAGTCTCACCAGTGTGCTCCATATAATCCAGTCTCACTAGTATGCTTCTCATTATTCCCCAGTCTCACCAGTATGTTCCTCATTATCCCCATCTCATTAGTGTGCTCCTCATTATCCCCGTCTCACAAGTATGCTTCTCATTATCCCCGTCTCACTAGTATGCTCCTCATTATCCCCCAATCTCACCAGTATGCTCCTCATTATCCCTGTCTCACTAGTATGCTCCTCATTATCCAATCGTCTCGCTAGTATGCTCCTCATTATCCCCCAATCTCACCAGTATGCTCCTCATTATCCCCTGTCTCACTAGTATGCTCATCATTATCCACGTCTCACTAGTGTGCTCCTCATTATCCCTGTCTCACTAGTATGCTCCTCATTATCCACGTCTCACTTGTACTGTATGCTCCTCATTATCCCTTTCTCACTAGTATGCTCCTCATTATCCACGTCTCACTAGTATGCTCCTCATTATCCCCGTCTCACTAGTATGCTCCTCATTACTCCCCAGTCTCACAAGTATGATCCTCATTATCCCCGTCTCACTAGTATGCTCCTCATTATCCACGTCTTACTAGTGTGCTCCTCATTATCTCCGTCTCACTAGTATGCTCCTCATTATCCCTGTCTCACTAGTATGCTCCTCATTACTCCCCAGTCTCACCAGTGTGCTCCTCATTATTTCCCAGTCTCACCAGTATGCTCCTCATCCCCCTCCAGTATGCTCCTCATTATCCTCCAGTCTCACCAGTATGCTCCTCCTTATTCCCAGTCTCACCTCTCGCCAGTATGGTCCCCCCAGTCTCACCAGTATGCTCCTTATTATTCCCCAGTCTCACCAGTATGCTCCCCCCAGTCTCACCAGTATGCTCCTTATTATTCCCCAGTCTCACCAGTATGCTCCCCCAGTCTCACCAGTATGCTCCCCCAGTATGCTCCCCCAGTCTCACCAGTATGCTCTTGTACAGGTTTCCGTCTGTCCACGTCCATGCTGACCCTGATGATGCAGCAGTCGTCCACCTGCTGGTTGTAGAGCGGCAGAGAGAGAACGAGTAGCTGGACACGCCCCGACACCGAGCGCTTGTGTGAGCGGGCGAGCGAGACGGAAACCGAAGACGAGGAGGCACTGCTGGAGCCAGAACCAGAACCAGAACCCAGACCCGACGCGTCCAGAGACGACAGAGATGAGGACTCCCAGAACTGCAGCAGGGAGAGGGAGGGGGATAGAGCTTCTGATTTAATTAGCGAGTAATTATTCCAGACCAGATACAATCCAGTCTCAGTGAGTGACCACATCATGAGGTGACCACAACACACACACACACACACACACACACACACACACACACACACACACACACACACACACACACACACACACACACACACACACACACACACACACACACACACACACACACACACACACACACACACACACACACACACACACACACACTTAGCTATCTAAATGGGAACATTACACATACGTAATGGATTTTATACTGTTCAAACTGTATTTTCTGTCCCCTTACACTAACCCTACCCATCACACACACACACACTCCAGAAGTCCCGACCACCTGTGACTAAAACAGTTGCACAACGATCATTTAAAGGTCCCCTGACATGGGGTTATTTTATTATTTTATAATGTTTCCTGGTTTGCCCTTATTATGTTAGTTTTTTTTAGATCAAAAATAGGCATAATTTAGAAATAAAAATTTTCCTAGCCTGATTTTAGGAACGCTCTGTTTGAAGGGGCGTGTCTGCTGTCGGATTCAGTGTAGCCAGCCACTGCTGTGATTGACTGACATGCTTGCATATGAAATAGCTATGTATTACAGGCGAAACTTTCTCTAATACTTTTACTACAGCTATTATTAGCTGTAGTAAAAGTTATTTATTAGCCAGAGGAGAACTGGCCCCGACTGAGCCTGGGTTCTCCCAAGGTTTTTTCTCCATCCAATCTGATGGAGTTTTGGTTCCTTGCCACTGTCGCCTTGCTTTGCCTGCTTTTGGCTTGCTTAGTTGGGTTTATTTAACATTTAACAATATTATTGATCTGTGTTGTACTACTTTCATGTTATCACTGTGAAGCTGCTTTGATACAATCTGTATTGTGAAAAGCGCTATATAAATAAATTTGACTTGACTTGACTATTATACAGTAGGTTTTTACTATTACAGCTATCAAGATTAACGAATCGTGAGAAGTTTCGAAAGTATTTAGATCTCTTCCCATCACATAAAATGTTGCCTTGATGAGCATTGAGCAAGCAGAGGACAGTCTGTTGATCACGAGAATGAAGAGCTTATCATTGCAACACAGTTTCTGCACCCTCTCTAATGCATACAGTAAGAGCTTTGTTGTCCAGTGTGCGTCATTGATTTCATAACGGTTGTCCAGATAAACTTGCGCTGTGTGGAAAAATGTATTAATTAATAATTAATTAATAATAATTTGTATACATTTAAATAAGATTATATTTAAGTTTAAATTGAAATAAGATTATTTAAATTTATAAGATAAACTTGCGCTATGTGGAAAAATAAATAAATTAATAATTAATTTATAATAATTTGTATAAATTTAAATAAGATTATTTTCATACTAAAAGAAATTATGTGAAGTTGATATTTTAGTCACTGGCTTGACTTACTAAAGCATAAACAGTATTGAACGATTTTGAGAGAAAGATTAACTTACCTGTCTGAAGTTGAATTAGTCTACACATCAGAAATCGTTGCTTGGTAGCTCGAATCGATTTTCAGACGTTCATTCGAGTTGAGGAAACAATCGTCAGTGAAATGTTTGGACCATACAAAACTTTGGGAAGTTGTGCCGCGCATTTCCAGAGAAAATAAAATTAACCCATTGTTTCTTCAGAGCCTCGGATGAAGGAACTAAAAAAATACTTTTGTGTTCAATTTGTACATCCGAACACTGATCAACTGCCATCCTTCGCTCGTTTGCAAGCCATGATATCTCTCGAGGAAAACTCAAATCTCAAAGCTATTTCTCTAGGTAAAACTCAAATTGCGATCGCGCGTTCATAATTCCTTGCTCATTTTCTCATGGGCAAGCCAAATTCTCCGGCGGGCAAAGTAGAGAAAGGGGAGGTAACCTTTCCTCATTATGGCGTTATTACTAGGAGATTCAAGATCAGCGCGTCTGAGCTGCAGAGAAGAAAAAAATAGCCAAAGCTCGTTTTACACCGATTGAAAATTCTAGACACGAGGGGACAAAATACAGGCTAGGGGAACTAATATTCATGTTAAAAAAAAACTCAGAAAGTGAAAATTTCATGTCAGGGGACCTTCAAGATCCTGCCAGACCTGGTAGCGGAGGGTCTCGTCAGATTTCATCTGTTCAGTTAATGCACACACCTGTGTCACAATGAACACGCTGCTCATGAACACAAGCCTCTGATCAGATGATTATGAGCCAAACACTTTCAACAAATCACAAGCAAGTTGTTGGTTTAAATAACACGTTCCAGTGTTGGGATTGCGTGGAAACAACTTGGTCACGCCTTTACGCGTATATCGATGATCACTTTGATAATTTGGAGCTTAAAAGGGTAATCTGTCCAGCTACTCGTCTCTCTCTTTGCTGCTCTACAACCAGCAGGTGGATGACTGCTGCATCATTAGGATTCAGCATGGATCTGGTCATTTCTTTAGTCGGGACCCTGATGCACTCAAGAACAATCCTAGCAACTAGAGTGAACTGCAACCAGTTAACCACCACACACACACACACAAAATACACAACGCTGACACAATGAACAACACTGATGTTGAGCTCGGTCAGAATGGATGAGAGAATGACTGGACGAGCGAAGACGGAGAGAGAGATGAGAAGTGATTGAGATGAGAGAGAAAGAGTGAGAGAGATAAAGAGTGAGTGAGAGGAGATGTGAGAGAGGAAGGGAGCGAGAATTAGGGAGAGTGAGATAGATGATTGATTGACTGATAGAAAGTGAGTGAGATAAGTGAGTGAGATAGAGAGTGAGGTAGAGAGTGAGACAGAGAGAGAGTACCGTGGGTATCAGGTCTCCTGTAGGGCCGCACTTCCCTACGGTAGAATCTGGAATGTTTAGCGAAGGGCGTTGAGGTCTACAGGAAGAAGTAAAGCTACAGTCACTGACAGTGAAAGAGCACACAGCACACACCTGTGTCTATGTGCTGTTTTTAATATGCTTTACTCAAACCATGTGTAAATTCATAAGTCGACAGCATTGCTGTGTATATTCTCCTCAAAAACTTCAGTGAACCAAAGACAGTCTCAAAAACATCAGAAACGAACTTGTAACCATTCAGATCAACATGTGATTGTCAACCAGTAGATCTCTGAGCCTGAGTGAGTAAGTGTAGGCCGGGCTCATTTGCATAGCAGGCGGAGTGTAACACATATGTTCTGGGAGCACTGTAATGGCCAGAAATCCAGCGAGCGCGGGATGACGAAAGTAGTCCTGGGCGGCGCAGCGGATTCGCAGGTGACCGTGACCCACACGGGTCGGCTCCACATGGTTCGACACGCACGCTAATTCAAGGATTAACTGCTGACATTTAACCATCATAGAGTGAAAGTTTTTCAATTTGCCACTTTTACACATCCAAACTATTTTAAACGCGGTAGAAAAGGCAAAAATTGGGACTCACACATTATCTGTGCGTCTTAAAGGGACGGCATGTTAATGTTCCTGCTGTTGTGTGTGTCATTAATGTTAATAAAACAACAAAACACAGCTTTAACAAATATGAAACCATATTTAATTTCTACAATGAACAAATAGTGCTATTTTACATTTAGGCTTTATTAATTATTAGTTTCTGTTCCTGAATATTGTTAGACTTGTTAAAATACTGTTGATTTGTGTATTTGTTCTTATTTTTATTACTGACTGTTCACTTGTTTTAAAAAATCATTCGAAAAACGATCCGATCATTTCGTCACTCAAAAACCATAAAGAATCGTAACCATGAACTCTTTGTGATCCGTTGCACACCTCTAATGATGTAAAAACGAAACAACTGAGCATCACCAGATCACACACACACTCATCAGATCTCACCTCTAGCACACACACTCCTCAGATCTCCTCAGCTCTAGCAAACACACACACTCCTCAGATCTCCTCACCTCTATCGCACACACACCTCAGATCTCTTCACCTCTATCACACACACTACTCAGATCTCCTCACCTCTATCCACACACACACACACACACACACACACACACACACACACACACACACACACACACACACACACACACACACACACACACACACACACACACACACACACACACACACACACACACACACACAACACACAACACAAACACCTCAGATCTCACCTCTAGAAAACATACACAACACACTCCACAGATCTCCTCACCTGTATCACACACACACACACACATCTCACCTTCTTCTCCAGAGCGTCGGGAGACTCCGAGATGAAGCTGATGTTGAGCTCCTCCACATCAGAACTGCTGGATCCTGCGAGACGTCACGCTGAGGGAGTCTCCGCCGTCACACACAGAGCCACTCACACACTGGGAAGCGCAGCTGGTCGAAGGACTTCGAGTGTGAGCTGCCAGAGCTGCTGCCGTCGGCCTCGCCCGACCCCGCTGGCTGACGGCTGCAGAGAGAGAGGACACACACGACACACATGGCTTCAGTACGCAAGGAAAACCTCCATAAGTCTCATTTCTGAGTGAGCTTGTTGCAATGCATTCTGGGATTGATACATGTAATGCTACCTTATGTTATGACCTAACACTGCAGTGCAGAGAAAGAGCAGGAACTGAACATGTGAATATGCAAGCGCCTTTAGATTAAAGCATACATGAATACATCAATGCAAATGTCTTCACAAATGAGCCTCATTCACACACACGCACGCACGCACGCACGCACACACACACACACACACACACACACACACACACACACACACACACACACACACACACACATGTGTGTGTGCCACTCAGCACTCGCTCACACACGCAAGGTAAAACTCACTCGCTCCATCTCTTCATGATTCCCGAGCTCTTCTTGGCTCTCAGTGTGTTTGAGGCGGATTCCGAGAGCGGCTCCATCTCACACGACTGACTGTAACTGCAAGAGAGAGAACAGACATCAAGAGTGTGTGTGGAAGTGAGTGAGTGAGAGTGTGTGTGTGTCTGTGTGAGAGTGTGAATGAGTGAGAGTGTATATGTCTGTGTGAGTCTGTGAGTGAGTGAGTGAGTGAGTGAGTGAGTGAGTGAGTGAGTGAGTGAGTGAGAGTGTGGAGTGAGTGAGTGTGTGTTATTCACCTCTCTGCTTCTGAGAGTTTCTCTACACTGGAGAGCCATGTCCCGAATCCTGCGACTCGTCGGAAGTTATAATTGTTACACGCGAAGCTGTAACAGCTTAATCTGAGCAATGACCTCGAACTCCTGCGGAGAGAGACAGAGCGATCAACACACACACACACACACACTCTGTGTTTTACCCACTCACTCACACACACACACAGACCCAGAGATGCGCAGTTGGCAATTGAACCAATCAAATGAAAAAAACCTACATCGGAAAAGTACATCCGTATCCTTTCCAGAACAGGCAAGAGCTTTCTAGTCTTGCTTCACCTTAGACCTGACGGTGTGTGTCAATAACAACGGCTAAACTCTGCTCAGTGCCGCTGCAGCACTATAGGCTAACGCCTCCGCTCAGTGCTGCTGCAGCACTAGAGGCTAACACCTCCGCTCAGTGCCGCTGGCAACGACAGTAGGCTAACGTCTCTGCTCAGTGCCGCTGCAAAGCCATAGGCTAACACCTCTGCTGAGTGCTGCTGCAGCGCTATGGGCTAGCGCCTCCGCTCAGTGCCGCTGCAAAGCCATAGGCTAACACCTCCGCTCAGTGCTGCTGCAGCGCTACTGGGCTAACGCCTCCGCTCAGTGCCGCTGCAAAGCCATAGGCTAACGCCTCCGCTCAGTGTTGCTGCAGCGCCATGAGCTAACGCCTCCGCTCAGTGCCGCTGCAAAGCCATAGGCTAACACCTCCGCTCAGTGCTGCTGCAGTGCTATGGGCTAGCGTCTCCGCTCAGTGCCGCTGCAAAGCCATAGGCTAACACTTCCGTTCAGTGCTGCTGCAGCACTATGGGCTAATGCCTCCGCTCAGTGCCGCTGCAAAGCCATAGACTAACACCTCCGCTCAGTGCTGCTGCAGCGCTATGGGCTAACGCCTCCGCTCAGTGCCGCTGCAAAGCCATAGGCTAACGCCTCCGCTCAGTGCTGCTGCAGCGCTATGGGCTGACATCTCCGCTCAGTGCCGCTGCAAAGCCATAGGCTAACACCTCCGCTCAGTGCTGCTGCAGCACTATATGCTAACACCTCCGCTCAGTGCCGCTGCAACGATCTAGGCTGAACGCCTCCGCTCAGTGCTGCTGCAGCGCTATGGGCTGAACGCCTCCGCTCAGTGCCGCTGCAAAGCCATAGGCTAACACCTCCGTTCAGTGCTGCTGCAGCGCTATGGGCTAACGCCTCCGCTCAGTGCCGCTGCAAAGCCATAGGCTAACACCTCCGCTCAGTGCTGCTGCAGCGCCACTGGGCTGAACGCCTCCGCTCAGTGCCGCTGCAAAGCCATAGGCTAACGCCTCCGCTCAGTGCTGCTGCAGCGCTATGGGCTGACACCTCCGCCTCAGTGCCGCTGCAAAGCCATAGGCTAACACTCTCCGCTCAGTGCCGCTGCAACGACAGAGGCTGAACGCCTCCCGCTCAGTGCTGCTGCAGTGCTCATGGGCTGACGCCTCCGCCCAGTGCCGCTGCAAAGCCATAGGGCAAACGCCTCCGCTCAGTGCTGCTGCAGCGCTACTGGGCTAACGCCTCCACTCAGTGCCGCTGCAAAGCCATAGGCTAACACCTCCGCTCAGTGCTGCTGCAGCACTATAGGCTAACACCTCCGCTCAGTGCCGCTGCAACGACATAGGCTAACGCCTCCCGCTCAGTGCTGCTGGCAGCGCTACTGGGCTGAGCCGTCTCCGCTCAGTGCCGCTGCAAAGCCATAGGCTAACACCTCCGTTCAGTGCTGCTGCAGCGCAATGGGCTAACGCCTCCGCTCAGTGCCGCTGCAAAGCCATAGGCTAACACCTCCGCTCAGTGCTGCTGCAGCGCTATCGGGCTGACCGCCTCCGCTCAGTGCCGCTGCAAAGCCATAGGATAACGCCTCCGCTCATGCTGCTGCAGCGCTATGGGCTAACACCTCCGCTCAGTGCCGCTGCAAAGCCATAGGCTATCACCTCCACTCAGTGCTGCTGCAGCACTATATGCTGAACACCTCTGCTCAGTGCCACTGCAATGACATAGGCTAACGCCTCCGCTCAGTGCTGCTGCAGCGCTATGGGCTGAACGCCTCCGCCTCAGTGCCGCTGCAAAGCCATAGGCTAACACCTCCGTTCAGTGCTGCTGCAGCGCTACGGGCTAACCGCCTCCGCTCAGTGCCGCTGCAAAGCCATAGGCTAACACCTCCGCTCAGTGCTGCTGCAGCGCTATGGGCTGAACGCCTCCGCTCAGTGCCGCTGCAAAGCCATAGGCTAATGCCTCTGCTCAGTGCTGCGGCAGCGCGCATGGGCTAACGCCTCCCGCTCAGTGCCCGCTGCGAAGCCAGTAGGCTAACACCTCCGCTCAGTGCTGCTGCAGCGCTATTGGCTAGTGCCTCCGCTCAGCGCCGCTGCAATGCTATAGGCTAAAGCAAACGTCTCCGCTCAGCACCGCTGTAGGCTAATGCTAGCCTAGAAATCTAGACGCACCCTAGCGGCAGCAAAATTATTTTGCTGCAAAGTGTGGTCTAGCAACTCTCCGTCGACTTTCGAAATGGAAAAACCCAACTCTGGTAGGGCCAATCACATCGTGTATAGAGTCGGCGGGCGGGCTTAACATAATGACGACAGAGTTGAGACAGTAAGAGCCAGCTCGGACATATTCGGTTTTATTATTTTATTCATCCTCGCATGCGGCAGGCGCCGCGTGCGCTGTTACAAAAAAAGCTGTGGCGAAACGATCAACTTGTCATTTTTGCCACAGTCGTGCTGTGTCGTCGAGGATAAAGGCTTTACTCCGTGTCAGCACGAACTCTGATCGGTATAGGCGCACGGACCTCTCCCGAATCATCTCAAGCAAGCACCACTACTCCGCCCCGTTTCCCATTTCTCTATGATATTATTTTTTAATGACACACTGTCTCTTGCTCTCTCATACACACACACACACACACGCACACATATAGGCTATACTGTCTCTTTCTCTCCACATATGTAGGCTAGTTATAAACTCTTTTGACTTTTAATGATTAGTGTTTTATTTTTTAAGTTTGTGGGTCGTGTAAAAAACAAACAAAAATCCCTTATTTTGGAGATGGATTCTGGGAAATCTCCCTTATTTTTAATGTTCAATGTTGACAGCTGGACTGGATACGGTAAAAGTTTAATATATCAACTTGCTCCGCTGAGTACGTCACATTCTTCGTTGCTCTGGTTGGCTTTAGCGCTATCCAATTGCGTGCAGAGAGAATTTGAAAGACAACCGTTTATCCCGCCCTTCGGATTGAGCCCTGCCAATGAAGAATTTCCAGACCTAACATCTTGATGCAGTAACACCTCTGGTAATGTAACACCGGAAGCAGTTTAGTGATTCAGTTGCGGATGAAATAACAGCCCATCTGCACATCTCTAACACACAAGAGTCAGAACATCATCAGAAGGAGTTCATGCTTCAGACGCACCTTCCTCCTCTTCTCAAAGTTGATCAGGCCTCCCTAAGACACACAGACACAAGCCGTTATTAAGAATTGAGAGTCATCTAACAATCCTTTGTTTTATTTAAACAGCAGATGAGATAAATGAGAGGAAGTCAGATGTGAGTGTGTGTGAGTGTTTGTATATGTGGGTGTCTGAGGCCTCGCTCCACATCAAAGCCAGAGCTTCCCCTATCCAATATTTTTTTTCCTCGTTCTAAAAAAAGTCCGTAAACACCGCGGCGTTTCGAAAATATTTGTGTCCACATGAAACCACTGAAACCGACTGAAAACGATGTAGTAGACATCCCAGTACCAGTATGCGGCGCTGCAATTTCTGCCATAGATATCCGCTAAAAATGCGAGAAGAAAGACTTGGAGCATGCGCATAAAACCTTGCGCGCTGTAGGCAGTAAAATAAAAGGCTATGAAATATTATGCACAGTTGTTTATTTTCTTTTTACTAAGGACTTTATTGAACAACCATAAAGTGCCTGGTACAAATAGGGAGTCAAGATATTCGATTAGTTGCCACAAAGACCGCGCGAAGTAACGATCTGTTACGAATTAAGGACATTCGAATGTGTCAAATATAGACATTTCAATTTGTTATTAATAAACTAATGTTTTCTGTGTCATTCTTGACTGAAAAGATGATGCTGCTGACTCTGCCACTTCGCAGTATTGTGAACGCGCGCTACTGGCTAACGTACGTGAGTGCACTTCATATCGGATTATCAGGCTATAAGAGAGAGCTATCTGTTTCTGTTCGTTTTTAATTGTTTGTCGATGTTGTTTACGTAGCCATTTCAAGAAGTTTTCTGGTTTCATTTATGAGACGAGCTCCAGTTCACGAGCAATGCACAGTTATTTTGCGCCTGGGCGTCCACGTCCTGATGGCTTTGTCTGCTATATATTTGCTTCTTATTTATTAAATCCAGGTAACTGGTTGATGAAACATTTATTAAAATAAAGATAAAAAAAAAAAAAAAACGAAATTCACTTCAAAGAAGGGCTTTATACAAAAACTTAATGTGGTCAAAATTAGGTCTCCCGATATAGCTAGCCTATTGCGCATATGCACGCGGTTCACTTTTCATAATCAACATAGATTCAATAAAAGAATAACATATTTAAACATAAACATTAAGCCTGACGCTTAACCTACAGAGAAATGTAATGTCGGAGTGGAAAATTAGGGGTGCGTTTTTCAAAATAATCAAATAATTTCCATCGATCGTCGAATATTACTTTTGCTTTAAATCCTATCCCTATAAAATACGAAATGTTACCATGACAACATGATAAGCAGCATACGAAAGAAAGTATAGGCCTAAAAAAACATTCAAGTAAATAATAAATAAAGGAATACAAGAGGCTCAGAAGTTTCTGCCGCATTTAGGCTGATATTATATTATTATTACTACAAGCAGTTTCGGCAGTTGTTGTCCGATAGTCGACACATGGGGTGATGACAGCATCATTTCACAAATTATACGGATTGGCCGTACACACGAAAACGCCAAGGTGTCGTTTTCAGATTTATCCACCTTGGGACCCGGTTTCAAAAAATAGCCGGTTTCACTCTCCCAAACACTACTGCAATTTTGTGTACCAAAAACGCCAATATCGTATAAAAATGTATACGGATCCAGCGAACACGCTTCTTCGTGTGGACAGGCTGAGAATGTGTGTGTGTGTGAGAGAGTGTGTGTATCGTAATCAGAGAGAGAGGAGAGAGAGAGAGAGAGAGAGAGACTCACGTCCAGATAGTGCTTTCATGGCTGTGTCCATCATTACCAGATCCGTAGGAACGTTCGCAGAGAAGGAATCGTCCTGCATTACAGTCTGGAGAAACACAACCAGTTGGAGTATAACACACACATATCTCACTGAGTTTAGTTGTATAACACACACACATCTCATTTAGATATAAATGTTTATGATGAGTGAATATGTCACCAGATCTCTCTGCGGCTGCTGTCGCTTCTGGGCTGATTTCGGGTTTATCTCCAGAGTGGCGAATTTAGACGTTCCTTCCTGACAAACACACGCAGCAGACAAACATTCTTTGAGGTTACGAAGATACACACGCAACACTACACACACACATCTCCCACAACAGCACACACAGGTGGTGGTTTACCTTGATCAGCAGTTCCTTGCTCAGCGCAGTGGTTGCTCTCATCAGAAGAATATTTCTGACAGCTCCTGGCAAGATACGGATGTTTTCCCGAGAGCTTCATCCCATGTTTTCTTGAGGCGGTGAACGCATTACACTGGAGGCGCATAGAGGATATCGCTTCAAGAGATCGAGAAATTTTTCAATGAATCCGACATTCCTGAGCAGAGAAACTCATCAACAGTGGACCATTCAACTGGACATGCGCTAGTCATGTGACCGTGTTAGTCATGTGATGCTGATCAGTTGCGTGCATGGGCCCAGTCTGCGTGATGGCGCTGTGTGAGTGCCATGTGGATCGCGGTCAGTCATGTGACGCTGTGCAGTCATGTGACCGCTAAGTTGCGTGTACGCATTAGCCATGTGCTGCGGTTCAGTCATGTGACTGCGGTCAATTGTCAGATGTTGCGTGTGTACTGCGGCCTGAGTCGGCGACCGTATGTTGCCTGTTGTGTGCACGCGTAGTCGGTGCTCTGCGCCAGTTGCGTTGATGCGTGCGCCGGCTGCGAGCGCTGTGCAAGCCGTGCTTAACCCTGTGCAGCCGGCGCTACGCATGTGAGCGGCGCTACGCGCTGTAAGAGCCGCGTGACGCTGGCGACAGTTCGTGCGTGGCGTGCGAGTCGTCGTGATCGTGTCGAGTTATGCCGACCGTATCAATCATGCTACGTGTTAGCTCGTGATCGCGTCAGTCATGCAATGTGTTAATCATGCGACGTGTCAATCATGCAACATGTTAATCAAGTGACGCGTTAGTCATGTGACGTGTTAATCATGTGACCGTGTTAGTCATCTGATGTGTCAGTCATGTGATGTGTTAGTCGTGACGTGTCAGTCATGCGATTTGTGAAGTGTCAGTCATGTGTCTCGTGTGTCATGTGATCAGACTGACTTGGGCTACTTGTATCCAGTGCTCCAGGATCCGGGCGCCTGCTGCCCGTCTTC
This sequence comes from Hybognathus amarus, assembly GCA_030378365.1. Classification (NCBI taxonomy): domain Eukaryota; kingdom Metazoa; phylum Chordata; class Actinopteri; order Cypriniformes; family Leuciscidae; genus Hybognathus; species Hybognathus amarus. Next base: position 92,102 of record JAQIUQ010000652.1, read on the forward strand.
AGCCGTTCGCTCACTCAGACACGTGGAGATAACGCAGTTGCGTGACGCGTTGAACTGGCTGACCGTGGCCCTGATGGTCGGCGCCAGATGTTCCTTCCTTTTCTTATCTCTCTGAGACCAGATGCTTCCCAAACAGTGATACGGCACCACACTGCTTAAACAGCTCCTGCACAGCACACACAACCCCCAGTTCAGTGTAAACTCATCTTCTCTCTCTGAGAATGAGACAGAGATCTTCCAGTGTGAGTGTGAGTGAGTGAGTAAGTGTGTGTGTATGTGTGTGTGAGCAGAGAGCGTTGATCATGAGTGTGTGTGTTGCTCACTGCGTCCATCAGGGTGAAACTGCTCTGCCACTACAATTGGGTCAAAGCTCAGGAAATCAGGTCGATCTTCATGGAATCCGTTTTCCTCCAGCAGAGAGAAAGGCACAGCAGGCCTGATCCAGCACTCAGCAGACAGACACACACACAAACAAACACTTCACTACCAGTAGATGGCACTAAATTCAGCAGACAATCAAAAGTTTCATCTGACCCAGTGGAAATGAGTTAGATGATTATATGATTAACTAACGACATCACTGGACACACACGTCTATCCTAGATCAGCTCAGGACTGGGTGGAGATGAAGGATTGAGTGGAGATGAAGGAATGAGAGGAGATGAAGGAGTGAGTGGAGATGTGTGGAGATGAAGGAATGAGTGGAAAGAGTGGAGATGAAGGAGTTTCCTACTACTGAAATTTGAAAAAAAAAAACAGAGATTCTATAGATTATTGGACAAAAAACGTCCACACGTAATAACCTAGAATACTAACACTTGATGGCATCTCTATTAAGTCTTCATGTTTGGTTAGAAACCTGGGTGTGCCCCTTTGATACCAATCTCTCATTTGAAAATCACGTGTCTAAAATCTGCTTTTTTCCATCTTAAAAATATATCTAAATTACACCATATGCCCTTATTGACAAATGCGGAACAATTAGTTCATGTGTTCATGACATCAAGACTAGATTATTGTAATGCTCTACTGGGTGGTTGCCCTACGCGATTAATAAACAACAGCAAAAACTACAGCTGGTTCAAAACGCAGCAGGTCGAGTTCTTTACCAGAACCAGGAAGTATGATCATATTAGCCCCGTTCTGTCAACCCTGCATTGGCCCTACACAACCCTGCATATTAAACATTGTATAAATGTTAAAATATTGCTGATTACTTACAAAGCACTAAACTGTTTAGCTCCCCAGTACTTGAGCGAGCTATTATCGCATTTTAGTCCTTCACGCCTATTGTCAATCTCGAAATTCTGGCCAGTTGATAATACCTAGAATATCAAAATCAACTGCAGGCGGTAGATCCTTTTCTTATTTAGCACCAAAACTCAGGAACAATCTTCCTAACATTGTCCGAGAAGCAGACACAATCTGTCAGTTCAAATCTAGACTAAAAACACATCTCTTTGGCCTAGCATACACATAACACACTATAGACTTCCTTAATTCAAAATTAGGCTGCATAGTTTAGATTAACCGGAACTGGGAACATGTCCCGTAAATCCTGATATACTTGGTAAATCAAAAGAAGGATGGTGTCTACGCTAATTCTAGTCTCTCTGTTTATCCCGAGGGACCCTCTATGGTGGACCTGCACCTGGACCCATCCCGACTCCTCCATCCTTAAGTGCCGGCCTCATCAACACGACAGCCATCGACACTGATCCTCAACATCTCGTCTCCATACCGGCCTGATTACTTCGTCTTCCAAACAGATGAAATGGATAAATACTCTACATGTTCCGAATCCAATCTGACTCAAATCATACACTGTTCCTTTGTTGAAGGACTAAGAGGAGATGAAGGAATGAGCGGAGATGAAGGAATGAGTGGAGATGAAGGAATGAGCGGAGATGAAGGACTGAGTGCAGATGAAGGACTGAGTGCAGATGAAGGACTGAGTGGAGATGAAGGGACTGATTGGTGATAAAGGAATGAGTGGACATGAAGGATTGAGTGGAGATGAAGGACTGATTGGAGAAACCCTGCTGGTGTGATTCCTGCGTGAGTCTGCGGTGGAACTGGCTCAGGAGATTACAGGGCCGGCGCTCCAGGTCGGATCCGGGAAGTTGAGCTGCAGGGAGTGGATCAGGCGCCTGCCGACAGGAGTAATCCCGGGGGCTTCCAGAAGTCCTCAGAGTAGCTGATCCAACCAGGCGCCCAGGATGGAGGAGACTGGTGCTTGCAAACACACACACACACACACACACACACAGATGAATTTTAATGTTCAACCGGAAAGGCTTTACAGCAAAATGAATTAACTTTTGTGAATTGCACGTGTCCCGTGAAGTCGCAACTCTGACCTCTTCACAACATGTGATATGAATGCATGTATCAATACTAAGAGTTCGGAATATTGAGACAGCAGTATCGATATGTTTGCACAGCCCTGAGGTTTAATGTGGAGTTGGCCACCCTTTCGCAGCTACTGACAGCTCAGGTCCCTTCATCACCAAACTCCTCATCCATGTCTGCATCCCACGCTTTACACCACTGAATCCCACGCTTTACACTACTGAATCCCACGCTTTACACCACTGCATCCCATGCTTTACTCCACTGCACCCCACCGCTTTAGCCACTGCATCCCACGCTTTATACCACTGCACCCCGCTTCACTCCACTGCACCCCACACTCACTCCACTGAATCCCACACTTAACTCCACTGCATCCCACGCTTAACTCCACTGCATCCCACACTTTACACCACTGCATCCCACGCTTAACTCCACTGAATCCCAAACTTTACACCACTGCATCCCATGCTTTAAGCCACTGCATCCCACGCTTTACACCACTGCACCCACACTTTACTCCACTGCACTTCACACTTTAACACTGCATCCGAAGCTTTTACACCACTGCACCCCACGCTTTACTCCACTGAATCTCACGCTTTACACTACTGCATCCCTAAGCTTTACACCATAGCATCCCACGCTTAACTCCACTGCATCCTCCACTGCATTCCACACTTTACACCATAGTATTCCACGCTTAACTCCACTGCATCCTCCACTGCATTCCACACTTTACACCATTTGCATTCCCACACTTAACTCCACTGCATCCCCACTGCATCCCACACTTTAACCACTGCATCCCACGACTTAACTCCACTGGATCCCACACTTTAGCACCACTGCTACCCAACGCTTCCAAGCCACTGCATCCCACGCTTTACACCACCCACGCTTTACACCACTGCATTCCCACGCTTAACTCCACTCCATCCCACGCCTCAATCCATCACTCCATCCCACGCTTTACACCACTGCATCCCAAGCTTTACACCACTGCACCCCACACTTTACACCACTGCATCCCAAGCTTTACACCACTGCATCCCATGCTCAACTCCACTGCATCCCACACTTTACACCACTGCACCCCACACTTTACACCACTGCATCCGCCACTGCATCCCACTCTTGACTCCACTGCACCCCACACTTTACTCCACTGAATCTCACGCTTTACTCCACTGCATCCCACGCTTTACTCCACTGCACCCAGTATTGTGCCAGTTCATGAAGAACTAGCTCAAATTCCAATCACCCAGATGATAATGAACTAATCTCACGTCCATAGTTAATTGTTTTTTAAAAATTAACTAAGTTCACATATCTAAAATGAACTAGTTCACGTTCATTTGTTAAATTCTTTTTAAGATAGGCCACTATCTTACTCAATAGAACCTCTTTACCATCCATTACCAGCTGCAAATCACTGCCACTCCAAAACTAATTCAAAATTATTGTACCAATAAACAAGAGACAATTATTATAGCCAGGAGAAAAATAATGTTTATGTGAATATATTTACCCCTTAAATAATGTGTAATCAATGATATGTAGAAATTGGAAAATATAAGGTGCAATCAAGGTATACTGTATGTTCAGTGAAATCTTCATTTAGCCAGCATGAACCAAATTACCCATGACTTTAAAAAGGTATATTCAGGTTCATGGGAAAAAGATCAGTCTACGGACAAAAATCCAGCATATTCTGAACGGCAGTAACTATGTAAACCAGACCAAAGTAGTCATGTACTGTAATGTCAAATTAGCTTGGGACTTACCCTGCTCAATGTGCAAAACTCAACCAACACATTTTCACACCTTCAAAAGGACGTAAACAGTGAGTAAACGATGAAAATGCCATTTACATTCATTTATAATAAAACAATCTTCCTGATTATATTTGTCTAAAGAAAATGAACAGCTAGCAGCTGAACAACTTAACTTACTACATACAGTAGGCACTCTGATTCCATGTATGGGGCATTTATTATTCATATGACACACAAACACATGTAGATGAGACCTGTTTAGTTCAAAAGATCACTCGTTATGGAAAAGCGCAGATCATAAGTGATGATACGAGCAGCCCCGAGCGCGGCCAGATCTGCCTTGCGTGCTCGCCCCAAGATGCACTATTGGAACTCCCACCCTGCCTCTCCACGTTACCCCCTATCCGCGACTATGAAACTTCGACCTCGTCTAACATACCCAGTTATAATAGCAAGTCTCCACCACAATACTGTCGGGGTGCATCCGCACACTTAACTCCACTGGATCCCACACTTTACACCACTGTGATCCCGACACTTTACACCACTGAATCCACCCTTTAAGCCACTGCATCCCACGCTTAACTCCACTCCATCCCACACTTTATTCCACTCTATCCCATGTGCTTCACACCAGGGGTTTCTCAACTCCAGTCCTCGCGACCCATGCCTCATATTGTGTATGTCTCCCTCTGTTCAGACATCTCTGAGCTCCGTCAGGGATAGATTTTATGTAACCCTAACTGAGCTGAGGATCTGAATCAAGTGTGTTAAATAAGGGAGACATACACAATATGCAGAGCAGTGGTCGTAGGAATGGAGTTGAGAACCCCTGCTTTACACCACTGCATCCCGAGCTGCACTCCACACTTTTACTCCCACTGAATCTCACAGTTTACACCACTGCATCCCAAGCTTTAGGCACTGACATCCATCACAGCCTAACTCCACTCCATCCCACACTTTGTTCCACTCCATCCCACGCTTTACACCACTGCACTCCACACTTTACTCCACTGAATCTCACAGTTTACACCACTGCATCCCAAGCTTTACACCACTGCATCCCATGCTTAACTCCACTGCATCGCCACTGCATCCCACACTTTACGCCACTGCATCACACATTTACACCACTGCACCCCACACTTTACTCCACTGAAGCTCACGGTTTACACCACTGCATCCCCAAGCTTTACACCACTGCATACACATGCTTAACTCCACTGCATCCCAAGCTTTACACCACTGCATCACATGCTTAACTCCACTGCATCCGCCACTGCATCTCACACTTTACACCCCTGCATTCCCACGCTTAACTCCACTGGATCCCACACTTTAAACCACTGCATCCTATGCTGTTAAGCCACTGCATCGCACGCTTCAGACCACTCGCCCCACGCTTTACTCCACTGCACCCCACACTTTAACACTGCATCCCAAGCTTTACATCACTGCATCCCACTGCTTAACGTGAAATGTGTGCCTGAACTAGGAGCATACTCGTAGTAAATTAAATAAGACAGAACTGTGACGATCAGCAGCAGTGGTGCCTCTCGAGAGGCACTGGAGGGGCACTCTCTCCCTGGGTTATGTTTTCACCTTGGACTCATGTTTTATTATGTACAGCTGTGTTTCATAATTGGTTATTGAGTTCCTTGTTTTAACCTGTGTTTCCCCTTGTGTCCTTTGGGGCAAAAGTTTTGTTACCCTGTAGCGACGATCCTGAGGGTTATTCCCTGTTTCTGTTAAACCGAGTTTCCCTGGACTCTCCAACCTTTGCCTGTATCCTGGACTGTTCACGAACCTGTGGTGCCTGGCTCTCGACCTACGCCTGTTTACACCACCGAGTTGTTAGATTGCCCTTGTTCATTTGTGTGCCTGGTTTATTTTTGTTTACGTTAACGTTATAATAAAGTTCTGCCGCATGGATCCATGGTTCTGCGCTCAGCCGTTCTGCGTTGTTATGCGCACTCACTGACGGTCCACGCACCGCACTTCCGCGCCTTCAGAGCTTCGCCTTTTGCATCCCATCAATATTATCGTGATTATAAATATACACCTAGAAAAAAAAAATATATTTTTTTTTTTAAATCGATTTTTAACCATTTGACATTGATTCAGAATCAATCGACATTGCGCATCGTGATACATCTATAATCGTTTTTTTCCCCCACCCCTACTTTACACCATGCATCCCACGCTTTACACCAACTGCATCTTGCAAGAGCGACTTTTGCGTACACTGTGGGCCTCAGCCTGCTCTGACCCCACACTGGGATTTTACGTACCTGAGTTTCTATTGTTCAAAACTGCTCCCACTTTGTTATAATACCACTAACAGTTGAACGTGGAATATTTAGTAGTGAGGAAATTTCACTGAATGGACTGCATTGCACAGATGGCAACTCATCGCAGTCCCCACGCTTGACAGTTCACTGAGCTCCTGAGAGCGACCCATTCTTTCACAGATGTGTGTAGAAGCATCTTCATGCCTAGTGCTTGATTTAAACTGTGGCCATGGAAGTGAGTGGAACGCCTGAATTCAGTGATCTTGTAGGTGTGCGCTGAATACTTTTGGAAATATAGTGTATATGTTTCACGCACAGATTCTGGAAGTGCACAAATAAATCGGCTCTGTGTTTCAGACATGAGTCACATACTTCCTGAGCTCCGTTCGCTCGTCTGCGGCTCATTCTGTGCGATTCTGCGCCCGGCTGCAGTTTAGCGTATCTGTTAGAACACACACACAATCATATCAAATCAAAATTTGTAAATATCATCCATTTATTAACCAAATTCAATTTCAGTAGTAAAACAGCTCTACAGACAATAGAGGCATTATTCATGTCAGTTCAGTTCATGGTCTGTTCTCAGTGCAACTAAATGTTTGTTTGATTGTGTGTGTGTTAAAGTGTGTCTTTGAGTGAGTGAGTGAGTGAGTGAGTGAGTGAGTGAGTGAGTGAGTGAGTGAGTGAGTGAGTGAGTGAGAGAGAGAGAGAGTGAGTGAGTGTGTGTGTTAGTGTTTGAGTGAGTGTGTGTGTGACCTGTTGAGCAGCAGGTCCAGCACTTGTTTAGTAGTAGCGAAGGTCCTATAAGTGCAGAGGAAGATGGTGACGTATGTGGAGTCATTCCCTCTGAAGGCCGTCCACCATGTTCTCCACCAGTCGCTCCAGCGTCCCGGCTCTGATGATGCGCAGCTTACAGGTCTCTGTACAGACCCAGACCTGAGTCCGAGTCCAGACCCGTCCAGCGCTGGCTTCTGCTCGACGACTGGTACAACTGGACCTTCCTCAGCGTGATGCTGAACACAGCACCGTCCTCCACCTCCTCACTCGATTCTCCTGACTTTCGCATTCTACACACACACGAAGAAGACATCAGGTTCACACGAACACGACAGGCCTTCATCTGCTGCTGTGAGTTAATGAGTGTTAAAAGGGATACTCCACCCAAAAATGAAAATTCTGCCATCATTTACTCACCCTCAAGTGAAGAAATGATTGGAACCACAACAGTTGTTTGGCACCATTGACTTCCATAGTAGAAAAAAAATACTATGGAAGTCAATAGTGCCAAAGTTCCAATCGTTCTACAAAATATCTTCCTTTGTGTTCAGCAGAAGACAGAAACTCATACAGGATTGCAACAACTTGATGGTGAGTAAATAATGAAATAATTTTCTTTTTTGGGTGGAGTATCCCTTTAACCCCCTGGGGGCCAAGGTGTATTTGGGGTCCTTGAGAGGTTCTGGCATGCCCTGACATCTGTGTTTTTTTCAGCTGCTTATAAACATATTAATGGCACAGGTGAAATTACAATATATTTAACAGAAACAGGGCAACCATGACATATGGGCAACATGTTTGTACATGTTTGTATTTTTGAGAGAATATTGTTTATGCGTGGTTATTGTAAAAACAAAAAATGAAATTTTCTGAAATAAGGCCACAAAACACATTCGAAATATGCATCCACAAGACTTTTGACTAATTGATGTTGTTGCCTAGGGTTTTTTCTTCACAATGATCTGAAAATCATCCTCCCTAATCGTTCACATAAAACTGTGAATTGGGCTATATTGTGAAAAACTTTTTTTTTTTCCAAGGCAATATGCGAATGGGCGTGAACAGGCCAGCCCCATCATGAATAATTAAGGTGATTCTCACCTGAGAGACAAAGACATGCATAATAATGAGCCTTTCATTCAGGTGAGTCAGAGAAGAAAAAAATTTAAAGGACAACATACACACACAAACATATGAGAAGTTCAGATGCAAAAGCCTCTAAGTACCATTTTAAATTCCTCTAGAAAGATCATTTTTATCAAGCTTGTATATTTAAATTCAGTAATTTCACTTAAATGACAATTAATAGGTAGTCTTCATTGCCATTTAAGTGAAATTTCTGAACTTAAATATATAAAAAGCTAAAAATTGCAAATGGCACATTTGATATACATGTATGTATAAAATCAAAGTATAAATGAAAGTCAAAACCCATTTTTAGTCATACTTGGAAACAAATCCTGGTCAAATTTTATGTGGGCCATGTAGAATTGGTTCAGAGTTAGAGTTTAAAACATCTTGAAAAGAAAATAATATGAGCAGAAACTCAACAGTCTAACTAAATGAAGTGATGATGACAACTTTCGTGTCTCTGTGACAAGTATTTAATGAGTTACAGGCTCTTTTTTAGGCACGTGTTTCAGAAAGATTTTTGCGGAGACAGAGTGAGCTGAACGCCGCAACCTGTTTATTTTATATATTTTACAAAAACACAAGGTTTTGATCTTAATAAGAGTGTACACACAAAAAAAGACCCTCTATAGTTTATAATCATGTATCGATTTTATTTTATATGACCATCAATGACGGAGGATTTTAAGTCTATGTTGCAGCTGTGTGAAAAAAAAACGATCAAACCGCGGGACGCGCTTTGGTCCCCAGGGGTTAAAGTTGACATATTACTCCCCCTGTCCACAAGATGTAATATAAATCTATGGCTTCCATGTGTCTGTAAATTTCAGCCCAAAATACCAGATCATTTATTAAAGGTTGTCAAATTTGCCCCTTTTTGTATGTGAGCAAAACATACCGTTTTTGTGTGTGTCCCTTTAAATACAAAAGCTCCGCCTCCGTTCAGAAGAGGGCAGAGCCTTTATATGAGCTTCAGAGACTCTGGCAACAACACAGGCCAATCTCACTGATCCAGATTCAGGAATGACCAGCAGCGAGTGCAGCCTTACGGAGAGAACTCAGGGAGAGCTTTACTTTTACATGTTTCTGAATGTTAGCGGAGACATTTCTGTAGTTGTTCTGTAAACAATTCTGTAAATGTAGCTATTGTGGAGTTACACTGATCATCTCATCATCATATTGAGTTGAACTCTTCCACAAGTGTCAACAGTTCCTGAGGTGTTTATAAGACAGCAGTGACATGTTCTGGTCGATAGTGTTCAGTGTCGTTTGTGCTCAACCACAGAACAGTTTCAGGCTTTTTGGATCTTCTCCATTGCGCTAGAACTGGTCTCTGTTGGCGCTCGCTCGTGCTGTGTGTAACCGTGCAGATTAAGGGCCGGGAATATTCAATATTCAGAGTCAGATTTTCATTTTCATGGCCCCTTTTTAAAGCTTCTAATGCACAATCTCAGAGAGAGAGAGAGAGAGAGAGAGAGAGAGAGAGAGAGAGGGAGAGAGAGAGTGAAGAGAGGAGAGAGGTAGAGAGACAAGGTGTGTCTTGTTTCAAGAAGCATCAGTGATTCACATCGATCAATAACTGAAACATAAAACAAGTTGCACAATCACCGTCTCTGTGTGTGTGTGTGTGTGAAACTAGGGGATGAGCAAAACCACAGTCCTGAACAACTACTCAAACATGACACACACACACTGTGTTCCTGATGCATAAAGGAGAGAAACTCATATTCATTCCTCTGACCTCTTCTGAATATGATCTATAAATCAGTCTTCAGGGAACATTCGGGATTCGGGTTTCGGCAAATAAAGCTCAGGCATTACCCAGAGTGCTTTGCACAGAGAGCCGTCCGTGCTTTACAAGTTTCCAGATGAGACTAACAGGAGTCAGAAATGAGAAAGGAGCCGACAGAAATGAGTCCATAAGAGTTGTGTGGATAAAAGCTTCGGCATCAACTGTACAAATGTAGAGGTACATAATCAATATTAAACAGGACCTGGAGAATTCTGGATATTTAGTCACGCTGCACGCACACACGATAATCTGCCAGGAAGATAAAACACATATTTTTGTAATAATACCCCATGCCTGTTTAATAATTAATAATAATAAGTAACCATTTTTACTAACATAATCAGTACAGTTACTGTACCTTAGTTACACCTTTAAATAATATAACATATTCAAATATATGTAACATGTTATAATCACATTACATTTGGTGCTGATCATGAATAATAAGGAATTAAACTGCATAACAATGAAAGTGTTATACATGTGGTTGCACTGATTTATCATGGTGCACAACTGATGACGAAGTGTTTATTAAGTGGCATCACACATATTTCTCATTTCATATTTCTGCAGATTATAATAGCCTATTCAAAATAATATTGCTTATAATAATACAGTCTATTATTATTAGTATTTTATAAGTAATATTATTTTGAATATTTCTAGTGTAATAATAGCCTAAATACAGTCTGTTATCATAACTGCTGCTCTACGCGAGTTATTGTTTGTACCTCCAGCTGAGGTGTGTCCGGGTCCAGCGGAGTGAATCGGTTCAAGAACCGCAGGATTCGGTTCAGTCGTGAATCTCAAGTCTCACTGACTCCCGGATGCTGCCGGATCACGCCAAACACTGGCGTCAAACATGACGAACTCACATCCCGCAACACACACCATCGGTACCGGGAAACCCAACCGAACTACAGCCTCACGCGGCCATCACTGACTGAGTGAGTGAGTGAGAGAGAGAAGAGAAGAGTTCGGGCCCCGCCTCTTCCCGTTCATATCATGATGTCATTCTAACATCAGAACCACAGAATGTCAATCAACACGAGACAGAAGGAGATGGAGTCCAGAACATCAGGGTCCAGAAGGCTGAAACTGGGCAGAGCTTGGGCGACAAAAATATCAAACACAATAATAATAATTAACAAAAGATCGCTGATTTCATTCATATTTTTTGTTCTAATCCGTGGAATTATTATATTTGAATTTTTGAATTTGAATCAGATTATGAATATTTTTTTCACAGTCTATGATTGAATGCAATGTGCTTTCAGATTCATCCGTGTATCTATCAGCGCCTGTTGAGCCGCTGAGCGCCCCCTCCTGGAGGAACTCGACACGACCTGATGCGATTCATCTGAGAATAGAGTTACAGTATAAACACCTTGCCGAGAAGAATAGAGTTACAAAGACAGTTAAACACCTTCTAGAAAAATAGAGTTACAGAGACGAGTTAACTGTAAACATCTTCTGGGAAAATAGAGTTACAGACACAAGTTTACTGTATAAACACCTATTGAGAGAAGAGTTACAGAGACAAGTTTACTGTATTAACATCTTCTGGAAAATGAGTTACCGACACAGAGTTTACTGTATGAAACACATTCTGAGAGAAAAGAGTTAGACGGTTTAGGCCTACTGTGTAAACATCTTCTGAGAGAATGGAAATACTGTATGGAAGCCATTTCCACCACAGTGGAGTAAAAAGTATAATTCTGTAAGTCATAATAATGATAAACTTTCTCATTATAATGAATTAGTTTCTTTATTATATCAAAATAATGTCTCATAATAATGATTCAGTATCTCAATAATAATGAAGAACCTTCTTGTAATAATGACTTAACATCTCATAATAATAAGAAACTTTCTCATAATAATGACCCCAACATCACAATAATGAGAAACTTTCTTGTAATAATGACTTAATTTCTCGCACTTCTACACATGTACAGAGCAGTGGAGCAGAAGGGAGTGGCACGCTAGCGACATCCACTGGTCAAAGCCATGTAAATGCATCACAGAAACGCATCACACAAACATGGCACGCTGGCAAAACAGTTGTTTTCATTCAAGTCAGTGTGGTCTACGGAGTGCAATCTGTAGTATCATTAAATAACATAAATAAAAAATAAAAATGTCCATGTCACGAAAAGGTGAAAGTGGATGCAGAAGCAGGACGGTTACCATGGTAACGAAGGACGCCTGCTTGAGCACACCGATGGAAACTGTGTTACGATGGTAACTGTGTACCATGAAGTTTCAAAACTCTATCTGATTAAAGTTGGAATATTCAGTGAAATGTACAGGTAGATGGAACACCTGCTAGGCATTGCTGCCGGTCGCATCTCTTCCGGTGCCCACGGGTTAGCTGCAGGGTCATCAACCAGGAACCACCATTCACCAACGTTTCACTCCTTTAATCCTGGAACCTCTCCTGGTGGCGGAGCAGTGACAGGGACGTCTCCTGTCACCCCCTGCAGCTGATAGATATTACCCTCTGCGGCTGTTATCGGGGTTAGTTGTTCTTTACCCAGCTCTTGTCTTTCCTCCTCAGCTAGAGCCAAAAGCCTTCTCTGCCTCCTCTGCTAGCTCTTTGGTTGCCTCCTTTAGGTTCCCTCCAGTCACTCAGATGTTCCTCAGAAGGCGTGTGGTTGACAGTCCCACGTAGCCTCGAGCATCCAACCTCCCACTGGATAGATGGAGGTCTTCCAGCCAGCCTCCTGGCACTCAGCAGTCAGTACTTGGCCTTCTTACCTTCATAGGCAGCCTCCATCCCCTCTTCCGCTGGTATTGTGAGCTCAGTGTTCTTCTGAGAGCTGTTTCATCTGTTCTTCCCATCTGTTTGTCCGTAAGCTCTGCCGTGTACTGCCTCCCCAGGCTTTTAATGGGTTGCTCAGAGAGGAGTGGGATTTTCTCTCCCCCTATGACGAAACAGGTGCTGTCACTTCTGATTCCTCTTCTGAGAGAGAGGCTCCGTGATTTTGATGGCTTAATCCTCATTCGTGGCCAAAAATATCAACTCGTCCATCCGTTTCAGCAATCTTGATGTGCATGCTGCAGTCTGAAAGGAGGCTGGTGACGTCGTCCATGTACGTCCTCAGAGGGGTAGTCTCTGCCCAGATGGCAGTTTGATCCCCAACCATTTGTCTTGCTCCAACGAGGATTACCTCAAAGGCTGATCCAAACAAGATGGGAGAGATGGCACAACCCATGGCGATTCCTACTTCTAACTGATGCCACCCGGTGGTAAAATCTTGGAGGGCAAAACACATTTGCAGATCACTGAAGTAGGATGCAAGCATGTTCTTTATGCAGGAGGGCATATAGAAGAACTCCATGGCGTAGGTTATCAGCTGGTGTGGGACTGATCCATACCACGTTAGCAAGGTCAAGCCAGATGATGTGCAGGTCTGTCTTCTCCCGTTTGGCCTTCTGGATCTAGTCCCAGGTCATTGTAGAGTGCTCTACACACCCTGGGAAGCCTGGGACTCCTGCCTTCTGGCAGTTGGTGTCAGTGTAGCCAGTTCTCGAGAAGGTAGGTGATTATACTTCTGGCCAACACTGAGAAGAAGATTTTCCTTCTATGTTTAACAGAGCGATGTTTCTGAACTGGCTAATGTCTTTGGAGTTCACTTCCTTTGGAATCAAGACCGTTACAGCTCTTTGCCACTAAGATGGAATAAGTTGCTTTTTCCAGGCAGTTCTCATGAGGTACCATAGCAGCTCTAGTACCTTGGGGCAGTTCTTATAGAGCTTGTAGGGGATTCCATTGGGGCCTGGCGCTGATGAAGACCTTGCCTTCTCCACGACTTGCCTGACTTCATTGAGCTTGGGGGGCATGATGTTAAACGCAGCAGTTGGATACAGATACAGAGACGAGTTTACTGTATAAACACCTTCTGAAAGAATAGAAATACAGACACAAGTTTACTGTTTAAACACCTTCTGAGATAAGTTTACAGAGACGAGTTTACTGTATAAAAACCTTCTGAGAGAATAGATACAGACACGAGTTTACTGTATAAACACCTTCTAGAGAACAGATACAGAACGAGTTACTGAATAAACACCTTCTGAGAGAATGATACAACACGAGTTTACTGTATAAACACCTTCCGAGAGAATAGATACAGACACGAGTTAACTGTATAAACACCTTCTGAAAGAATAGATGCATACAAAAGTTTACTGTATAAACACCTTCTGAGAATAGATAAAGACACAAGTTTACTGTATAAACACCTTCTGAGAGAATAGAAATACTGAGACAAGTTTACTGTATAGAACATCTTTTGAGAAGAATAGAGATTAAACATTAAGTGTTAAAACTCTCTCAAACTTCTTGTAAGTTCAGTGACACTTGGTCAGACATCTGGAGTGAGTTAAAGAGCAAACTGAGTCCAGAGACAATTTAACTGCCAGTAACCACACACACACATTCATTCTCTCTCTCACATGTGCACCACACACGCACTCACTCTCTCTCTCTCTCTCTCACACACACACACACACTCACTCATTTTCTCTCTCTCTGTCTTTCTCACACTCACACGCTCTCTATCACATGTGCACACACACACACACACACACTCTCTCTCTCTACACACACACTCTTTCACATGCGTGCACACACACGCACACACTCTTTCTCTCACATACACACAAATACACACACGTGCACACACACACACGCTCTCTCTCTCACACATGGGCGCACACACACACACTCTCTCTTACATGTGTGCACACACACACAGTTTGACTTATTTACAGCAATAGTGTAACTGTTGAATGTTTAAGGGTGATGGATTCACACACATATAACATGCTGATATAATCAGTCTGATGTTAAGAGGGTCAAATGATGTGATGTGTGTCTGATGACATCACAGGAACACACACGGGACATCACTGACAGCCAATCAGACAGGAGAAATCATCTGCAGCAGACATCACTGATGATTAGGGGTGTAACGATACACGTATTCAGTACTGAACCGTTCAGTACAAAGGCTTTGGTTCGAATTTTCGTTACGTCATTTTGAAGCCGAACGGTTCGATTCGATTCATTTGTCCCTGCCAGACCAACATTTCGTTATTTCAAATGTATGTGTCACGCATTGCCGCGTTCTCATAATGTAAGAGATGCTGGCAGTGACCACAACATTGTCCAACATCAAATGGGAAATGTAATGTAAGCAGAATGAACCTGAGCTACTCGTTATCTGGATCACAAACCGTTTATCAGTTTGGACCAAGATCAGAGATCAAGACCAAGATCGAGACCGATCTTGATCAGCACTGGTACAAAAACAGCCAAATCCAGTAAAGAAAACATTTGAATTCGCCTCTGAAGTAATAACATCGCTGCGAGATCTAGTGAGAAACATTCACATTTCTCCGTTATTAACGGATTAAACAGCGCTGACGTGGATACCAGGGAGAAACAGTGCCATGGAGTGCCATGAATGAAGTATCCAGTGTCCACAGACCAGCAACATCACCATGGATTTACTGTATAACACTACTATCTGTAAGTTTGGCAGGAATAGTAGGCTATATTAATGCTTTCAAGTAACATCACATCTGTTGTATTTTGACATTATCAATACAATTGCTTCCCTCAAATGTTAATCTAAACTAAAATAAACCTTTGTTTATAACTACTACAATATTAGCCTACATTTCATTTTGTCCAAAGAGCTGTTTTGTTTTAAATGCTCCTAAGAAAAGTCAAGTATAGTTCCATCATTGCTCAAAGTTAAAAAAATGTCATACTTTATGATGTTAGTTTTAATAAAAATATAATTAAAAAATTAAATCAAGAAAATTTCTCTGCCATTTCTTTTTGCTGTATTTGAAACGTACCGAAACTGTACCGAACCGAGACCGTGATACACGTGTATCCTACTCGAACCGGAACCGTGAATTTTGTGAACCGTTACACCCCTACTGATGATATCTGTACTGAATATATATTTGAGTTCAAAATTCAGAGATTTTATATATCATATTATACTCTGCATGTTCTCAGTGTGAAGAAGGTGTAGGTGGACAGGTCATGTGACAGGAGACGTATCACACACACTTCACTGTCCCACAGGAGGACACAGACATGACACAACCCCTGACATGTGTCAGTGCTGTATTACCCAGAATGCAGCAGAACAGCTGTGATCTCTCACACACACAGGATGAGTGAGCAGTCATGTGATCAAAACAGTGTACAGGATGGTCATCCCTTCCTCAGAAACATCCATACATATAATCCACAAGTTTCCGAGAGGCGCTCCTGTAAAAAATAAAGTGGGCGAAACTTCCGAGTGAGGCGGCAGAAGTAGCATTTCAATGGTATTTTGTGTGTTAGTTAGCGAAGAGGCTAGCTGTTTTTCAGAGAATTATTTTACTATTTAAAGACGCAAATCTTTATGAGAGATGTCGTTACGGGAGCTCAGGGACAACATGTGCGGTTCGCGTTTGTTACGTATAACCGGACTAAACTCATTCAGTGGCTTAAACTTGATTGTTTTGAACATAAGCTGAAAACGAAATCGGAGTGATCCTGCCAGAGAGCCCGTCTCTGATCCTGCCAACGACTGTAGTTTCCATCACCTCCCAAAAGACGACGAATCTTCCTGTGTACATTTGTTTAAATTCTTAATATTCTATAAATTCTATCAGCATACGTTTGGCTGTTCGCTACTGATGTTACACTAAACTAAGGATCAAAGCCTGATTTGACAGAATACCAAATGTGCCAGTTAATGTTTCAGAGTGGCACTGTTATGTTGCAACAGGAAAGGGGGAAGCAGGATCCAAAGCAAGTACAATTTAATTCAACAAACAGGTAATCCAAAACAAACAGGTAATTTTCAAAAACTAAGAACAGGGACAAGGCTTCAAGCAAACATAACGTGTACAAGAACTCACAAAGACTGGACTGAAACACAGGGCTTAAATACAGGGACAAATGATCTAAATGGGATAACAAGTAGGGGTGGGGAAAAAACTCGATTCTCGATGCATCGCGAATGCGGACGTGGACGATCCTGAATCGAATTCACAAATATCCCAAAATCGATTTTCCAAAAAAAAAAAAAAAAAAAATTATATATATATTTATAAAAACGTAATATTGACGGAACGCGAAAGACGGAAGTGCAGTGACCGGACCGTCTGACGCGTGCACATAACAGAGACGCGATGGCCGCAAGATCCAAACACCCTCCTCGTTAGGTTAAAAGCTGACGTGTGGAAATATTTTGGCTTCTGAAGTTGAAGAGGGAAAGGAACTGGGCAAGAGCCACGCTAGTTGTAAGCTTTGTAGAATAAAACTAACGACGGAAACACGACAAATATGACAAGCCATATGATGCGTTTCCAGCCAGAGGAGGAAAAACACTCGGCTGTACCGGTCATTATAATATTAATTTACTACAAGTAAGTTAAAGTTATGCTCCTAGTTCAGGCACACGTTTATTTTCCTGTTGGTTCTTTGGAATGCTAATAAAATATATTGTACGTTAATTCTTTATGGGTCATTACTTTGTACATTTAAAGGAAAGTATTTATAGTCACACACACAAAAGATTCAGATAATCGATTTGTAACATTATAAATGTCTTCACTGTAACTTTTGATCAACTTAATTTAATTTATCCTTGATGAATAAAAGTATAGATTTCTTTTTTCTTTCTCCCAAAAAATGTAAGAAAAATTCTTACCAACTCCAAACTTTTAAACTGTATTATTTAATGTTACAAAAGCTTTCTAATTCAGATAAATGCTGTTCTTTTGAATTTCTGGTTGATTCTCTGAATCGGGTGCCCTTCAAGCCCCACAAACTTGCTTCAAAGATTTTCAATTGAAGGAAATCACAAAATGCATTTTAATGCTGTCAATTAATAGAACCAGACCTGTGGCTTTGCATTATAATGCAACACAATTGTTCAAAAAATTATTTAAAGATAATGGGTTGCCTAAGTAGTAGACAACAAGCATGTTTGCATGTCTTCACTAACCATCATTACATTTTCATTGAATTTCAAACAAATAAAAAGTGCAATTAATACCAAAATGATGCTGCTGCTAATATAATCATATGTTGGTCTAGTGTATTTTTGTTTACTGTTGTAAAATGGAAAATCAATAATCGCTAATCGAGAATCGTTAATAATCGAAAATCGACTGTAATCGAATCGGGACTTCAATAATCGTAATCGAATCGAATCGGGAAATCAGACAGATTAACCACCCCTAATAACAGAGGGGCGTGGTTAATGGGAAACACCTGTGAAGACTAATAAACAGACAGGGAACCACTGAACATGATAAGACAAACCCACACCGTGACATAGCCCCCACCCAATGGGCGGCTCCCGACGCCCCTAGTGTAACACCCAAAACAAAAACACAAGTTCAGGAGGGTGGTGACGCGGAGGTGGTCCTGGGGGAGGGAAGGAGGGCCAAGTCTGTGCAGGGAAGGGGACCAGGAGGAAGCCAAGGCGGGCCTGGGCTGCAGAGCGTGGACGGAGCAGGACGAGGCGAGGTCCAGGGCGGAGCGGGACGAGGCTAAGGCCAGGGCGGAGCAGGACGAGGCGAGGGCCAGGGCGGAGCAGGACGAGGCGAAGACCTGGGCGGAGCAGGACGAGGCGAAGACCTGGGCGGAGCTGTCGGACCCTCGGGCGTCCAGGGCGGAGATGTCGGACCCTCGGGCGTCCAGGGCGCAGCTGTCGGACCCTCGGGCGTCCAGGGCGGAGCTGTCGGACCCTCGGGCGTCCAGGGCGGAGCTGTCGGACCCTCGGGCGTCCAGGGCGGAGCTGTCGGACCCTCGGGCGTCCAGGGCGGAGCTGTCGGACCCTCGGGCGTCCAGGGCGGAGCTGTCGGACCCTCGGGCGTCCAGGGCGGAGCTGTCGGACCCTCGGGCGTCCAGGGCGGTGAAGACCTCTCAGACGGCCACGGCGGTGAAGACACCTCAGGAGGCCACGGCGGTGAGGACCCCTCAGGCGGCCATGGCGGAGACCTACTGCCCCCCCCCCAAAATTTTCTTGGGGGTAGCTACGGGGACATAGGCTGGAGCAGGCGCCGGCTCAGAAACAGTCTCTGGCTGGACGTGGCTGACGTGAAGCCCAGGCTCAGCGTGGCTGACGTGACCAGGCTCTGGAAGCTCTGCTGAGACGTGACCAGGCTCTGGAAGCTCTGCTGAGACGTGACCAGGCTCTGGAAGCTCTGCTGAGACGTGACCAGGCTCTGGAAGCTCTGCTGAGTCGTGACCAGGCTCTGGAAGCTCTGCTGAGATGTGACCAGGCTCTGGAAGCTCTGCTGAGACGTGACCAGGCTCTGGAAGCTCTGCTGAGACGTGACCAGGCTCTGGAAGCTCTGCTGAGACGTGACCAGGCTCTGGAAGCTCTGCTGAGACGTGACCAGGCTCTGGAAGCTCTGCTGAGACGTGACCAGGCTCTGGAAGCTCTGCTGAGACGTGACCAGGCTCTGGAAGCTCTGCGGAGACGTGACCAGGCTCTGGAAGCTCTGCGGAGACGTGACCAGGCTCTGGAAGCTCTGCGGAGACGTGACGAGGCTCTGGAAGCTCTGCGGAGACGTGACGAGGCTCTGGAAGCTCTGCTGAGACGTGACGAGGCTCTGGAAGCTCTGCTGAGACGTGACGAGGCTCTGGAAGCTCTGCTGAGACGTGAAACTCTGGCTTGGAGGGTACTGTGGGGTTGTAGGACTCCTTGTCTGCCAAACCCACAGTAAAGGTTGAGCCGCTCAGTAACAGGGCCAAATCAATATAAAATTCTAAAGTCCATTGAGGATTGTGCAGTGGCATGGTTGACTCGAGTGGCTGAAATAGTCCCCCTCTAAAAAATATCATAAGACACACAGAATCCATTGAAGTGACATTTGCCAGTTCAATAAAGTCTCTTACGTATTCCTCTATGTGCCGGTCTCCCTGACGGAGATGCATGATATGTACTGCTGGATCCATCCTTGGTGAGTTCTTCTGTTATGTTGCAACAGGAAAGGGGGAAGCAGGATCCAAAAGCAAGTACAATTTAATTCAACAAACAGGTAATCCAAAACAAACAGGTAATTTTCAAAAACTCAGAACAGGGACAAGGCTTCAAGCAAACATAACGTGTACAAGAACTCACAAAGACTGGACTGAAACACAGGGCTTAAATACAGGGACAAATGATCTAGATGGGATAACAAGGGGGCGTGGTTAATGGGAAACACCTGTGAAGACTAATAAACAGACAGGGAACCACTGAACATGATAAGATAAACCCACACCGTGACAGGCACATTCATTTATAATTTTGAATAAACTCCAAAGCACAATGACTAAGTGTGTATTTTTTATTTTAATTGTTTGTCAGCTCGCACAACTGTCTGTCAACCCCTGCCTTGATGAGTATTGATTATTAATAATGCTATTATAATACTCCCAATCAACTACTGCGGAGGGTAAAGGTACTGTTATTTCACCCTTTTTAATTTCGTTGAGGTTGTGTTCCCACATTCGTTAGCTAGTTTGGATCGCTATAACTTGAAAGACTGTCAACTCTTGAATGAACGAGTGTCAAGCATGTCAAGTCGCGCTTTGTTTACTTTGAACGGAAGTCGCGCCCACTTTTGAAGCAAGGGCTCATGGGGCGTAGGAAACTTGTGGATACAGTAAACCCTGTTCGAACACCAGCGGGTGAACAGAGTTCAACCCAGAGTCAGACCTAAAGAATAAACCTGCAGGATAGTCTTAGGCTTACCAAAGACTGTCATGAGATTATACTGAGTCTATACTGAGACAATACTGAGACTATCCTGAGTCTATACTGAGAAAATACTGAGACTATCCTGAGTCTATACTGAGACAATACTGAGAGTATCCTGAGTCTTTACTATACTATACTGAGGTTATACTGAGACTGAGACTACCCTGAGGTTATACTGAGACTGAGAAAGCAAACATGAAAGTCCGCACCAAAGTCCGAACCAAAGTTCACGTTTTGATACATTTTATACTTTCAGAAAGTTTTAGTTTGGTTTCACACTGCAATTATGCGAGCGCACTAAAGAACTTTACATTACATACTTGTGTCCTGTCGTCATCAGTCGAGTCTACCCTGAGTCTATACTGAGACAATACTGAGACTATACTGAGACTAGGGGTGGAGCCAAACCCGAATACGATATTCGGAAAGGCACAAATAACGTGTTTTTACGAATACTTATTACAATCGCGGTTGTATCTCTTTGCTGGTCTATACTGAGCTATACTCAGGTCTATACTGAGACAATACTGAGACTATCCTGTGTCTATAATGAGACAAAACTGAGAATATCCTGAGTCTATACTGAGACAATACTGAGAATATCCTCTGAGACTATACTGAGACTACCCTGAGTTAATACCGATACTACAGTATACTGAGGTTATACTGCGACTACCCTCTGAGACTATCCTCTGAGACTATACTGAGACAATCCTCTGAGACTATACTGAGTGTGTAAAAGGCCATGGTTCTATTATATTTATGTTCTTACTATAGTGTAATATAGTTGTACAGTGTTCTTTTTTTTCTTTATTCAGTCATGAAAGAACAGCTGCTATATTATACCATTACCACAAGTTTGTGTTGTCTTTCACGTTCAATCACGTGAAGTAATAATGACGCAGCATTTTTAGGGCCCAAGCCCTGAAAGGGCACAGAGCCCTATTGTTTTCCTTCCGATTATTTTTTATTAGGGCCCAAGCCCTGAAAGGGCGCAGAGCCCTATTGTTTTCCTTCCGATTTTTTTTTTTTTTTTTTTTTTTCTAGTGACTATTCGGGCACTTTTGGGGCCCTTAACATGCTCGAAAACTCTTGAAACTTTGCACACGGGTCAGAACCCTCGTCAGCGCCCCCTGGAATGGGGTCCGAACACCTGGTCCATAACTCAAACACACTTGCATGTAATAATATGAAACTCGGTACACATGTCGATAGCAGAATTTCATCTATACCTCGCGTTCTTACTTTTTACCCCAGCCCAACAGGAAGTCGGCTATTGAGGTTTTTTTGTAAAACACACGCAATGAACTTTTAAATACTCCTCCTAGAGCTCTGATCCAAATTCGACGAACTCGGTCAGCGTGAAGTCAAGACATTGAGGATGAAAGTTTGCGTGGGGATTTTTGATATCTCGAACGGTTTGGCCGTGGCGAGGAAACGAAACTATGGCGAGAAACGTGAAACAGGAAGTGTGTCATAACTTCAGCATACATTAACTGATCTGGATGAAACTTCAGCAGTGCGTTCGCTGTAAGAGGACGATCACATGGATGTGACTATTGTGAGTCAAAGTTATAGCGCCACCAACTGGCAGCAGGAAGTGTGTCACTTTCAAAATGCTTTGAAATCACCCTCTTATTTTTACCCGATTTGCTTCAAACTTCATCTGTATAATGTAAATACACGGCAGATGAAGACCTATGAATGGATTCTTGATATCTTTGAAACTGTTGCCGTGGCGACGCATCAAACTTTACCATTCTTTTAGGATGCATTCTTTTAGGGATTCGAACATTTGTCCATAAATCAAACACACGTGCATGGATTAATATGAAACTCGGTACACTTATAGATCACATCAGGCCAAACAACTTTCGTGCTCTAAGTTTTACGACAGTTCAAACGGAAGTCGGGAATTATGTTTTTTTTTTAAATAAATGTCCTAGAAAAACATCAAATTACAACCCATGCTGTTACCAATCACCACCAAACTCGGTGTGCATGAAGTCAAGACATTGAGGATGCTAAATTCCGGACGGATTTGTGATATCTCGAACGGTTTGGCCGTGGCGAATTTTTTTGACTAAAAAAGGACACATAAAGTGTGTTATAACTTGGTTAGTTTTACTGACAGTTACAAAACTTGCCGTGTATATTGTTCTATTCAAGCCAAACAACTTTCTAATTAACAATAATAAGCTCAAACCCACAGAAAGTCAGATATTGTAGTTTGAATATGATCATGCTCTTTCTGAGTCTTTCTTGAGTCTCTTGACAAACAGTCTGTGTGTGTGTGTGTGTGTAGGGGGAGGGGGCTTAATCATTTCACTGTGTGTCTGGCCTGCTAAAGTAAATACATTTCTTAAGCCTGGTATTTTTTAAATAAGTTTTTATTTTTATTTTTTTATAAGTAAAGGCATATAACCTGTTTAATTGTAGTGCATTGACAATAGTTTTATATAATTAGTGTATTAATTAAATTAACTTGGTCCATAAATCAAAAAGGAAGTGTGTTAAAACTTCTGCATACATTAACTGATCTTGATGAAACTTCAGCAGTGTGTTCGTTGTAAGAGGCCGATCACATGGATGTGACTATTGTGAGTCAAATATATAGCGCCACCAACTGGCAGCAGAAAGTGTTTCACTTTCAAAATGCTTTGAAATCACACTCTTACTTTTACCCGATTTGCTTCAAACTTCATCTGTATAATGTAAACACACGCCAGATGAAGAGCTGTGAAAGCATTATTCAATATCTAAGATAATGTTGCCATAGCAACGCATCAAACTTTAACATTCCTTTTTTTTGATGATTTTGAGTCTCTTAGCGGCTTTTGGGGCCCTTAATGGGTTTGAAAACTCTTGAAACTTTGCACACAGGTCAGATCCCACAGCCATCAGAGCCGGGAAGATGGTACCCGGGTGTGGCAAGGGGGCTGAGACAGCGCCCCCTGGAACGGGGTCCAAAAACTTGGTCCATAAATCAAACATGTAATAATATGAAACTCAGTACACATGTTGATCTCATCGTTTCATATATTCATATATTCTCCTCAAGCCGGACAACTTTCTAATTTACACTCATGAGCTAGGACCCACAGAAAGTCAGATATTTTGGTTTGAAAATGTTGAGTGTCTCTCTGAGCCTACACTTCTGTATGGCAAGCCCTTTTAACATTTAAAAGCTAAGTTTGACTATTCGTAATTAACATTGTAGATATCAACAACATCTTTCTAGTCGTAATTACATTTTGGATAGTTTGTATTATCATTTAAGATATCTGTAACGTAATTGTGACTAGTCGAAACGACAGATAGAGTATGGCAAGCCGTTTTAACATTTAATCATTTTAACCTACTAGTCTCTATTTTCATGCTACTAGTACTTATTTTTAGATACTAGTATCTATTCCATTAAGTACTAGTACTTATTCATTAGCTACTAGTGCTTATTCTTTAGATACTAGTGCCTTTTCTTTAGATACTAGTGTTTATTCTTTAGGTACTAGTACCTTTTTAAAGATACTAGTACTTATACATTAGACACTAGTCCTTATTTATTAGATACTAGTACTTATTCATTAGATGCTAGTCCTTAATCATTACATACCAATGCTTATTAATTAGTTACTAGTACTTATTCATTAGATGCTAGTACCTATTAAATAGATACTAGTACTTATTCATTAGACACTAGTACTTATTTCAATGGTGACTAGTAACTATTCTTTTGTTACTAGTCACATTTTTTACAGTGACTTCTATGGTGATCTGTCATTCAGATATCAACTATTCAGTTCTGACTAGTATGTTAGTATGTATTCCAATTGTGGAATACATACTAGTATGTATTCCAAAGCAGGGGTTACGTTTTTGCACGTCGTGCAGAATAACCCTAAAGGCACCAAGGTGGCGAAACTCGGTCAGCGTGAAGTCAAGACATTGAGGATGAAAGTTTGCGTGGGGATTTTTGATATCTCGAACGGTTTGGCCGTGGCGAGGAAACGAAACTATGGCGAGAAACGTGAAACAGGAAGTGTGTCATAACTTCAGCATACATTAACTGATCTGGATGAAACATCAGCAGTGCGTTCGCTGTAAGAGGACGATCACATGGATGTGACTATTGTGAGTCAAAGTTATAGCGCCACCAACTGGCAGCAGGAAGTGTGTCACTTTCAAAATGCTTTGAAATCACCCTCTTATTTTTACCCGATTTGCTTCAAACTTCATCTGTATAATGTAAATACACGGCAGATGAAGACCTATGAATGGATTCTTGATATCTTTGAAACTGTTGCCGTGGCGACGCATCAAACTTTACCATTCTTTTAGGATGCATTCTTTTAGGGATTCGAACATTTGTCCATAAATCAAACACACGTGCATGGATTAATATGAAACTCGGTACACTCATAGATCACATCAGGCCAAACAACTTTCGTGCTCTAAGTTTTACGACAGTTCAAACGGAAGTCGGGAATTATGTTTTTTTTTTAATAAATGTCCTAGAAAAACATCAAATTACAACCCATGCTGTTACCAATCACCACCAAACTCGGTGTGCATGAAGTCAAGACATTGAGGATGCTAAATTCCGGACGGATTTGT
Organism: Hybognathus amarus; assembly: GCA_030378365.1. Classification (NCBI taxonomy): domain Eukaryota; kingdom Metazoa; phylum Chordata; class Actinopteri; order Cypriniformes; family Leuciscidae; genus Hybognathus; species Hybognathus amarus. Next base: position 117,618 of record JAQIUQ010000652.1, read on the forward strand.
GATATCTCGAACGGTTTGGCCGTGGCGGATTTTTTTGACTAAAAAAGGACACATAAAGTGTGTTATAACTTGGTTAGTTTTACTGACAGTTACAAAACTTGCCGTGTATATTGTTCTATTCAAGCCAAACAACTTTCTAATTAACAATAATAAGCTCAAACCCACAGAAAGTCAGATATTGTAGTTTGAATATGATCATGCTCTCTCTAAGCCTTGGTCTGTCTCTTTGCCTGTTTTTGCCTGTGTGTGTGTGTGTGTGTGTGTGTGTGTGTGTGTGTGTGTGTGTGTGTGTGTGTGTGTGTGTGTGTGTGTGTAGGGGGAGGGGGCTTAATCATTTCACTGTGTGTCTGGCCTGCTAAAGTAAATACATTTCTTAAGCCTGGTATTTTTTAAATAAGTTTTTATTTTTATTTTTTTATAAGTAAAGGCATATAACCTGTTTAATTGTAGTGCATTGACAATAGTTTTATATAATTAGTGTATTAATTAAATTAACTTGGTCCATAAATCAAAAAAGTAAGTAAATAAATCAAAAAGGAAGTGTGTTAAAACTTCTGCATACATTAACTGATCTTGATGAAACTTCAGCAGTGTGTTCGTTGTAAGAGGCCGATCACATGGATGTGACTATTGTGAGTCAAAGGCTGCGTTTACACTTGGCATTAACATGCGATCACCGTGATCTGATCAAGCAGATCGGATCATTAGCCAATCAGGACATGGTGAGTTTACATTTGGTCACATTAAGTAGCCTCTGTATCTGGATAGAAGAGCGGATTTCTGTTTCCTGCATAATATTTAAATTAGATATGTTGCACGACACCAGATTAAGAGTAAAAATGATGCAAATAAAACAATGTCCCAGTTGCTTTCACTCATTCGCTTTGCAATCTCCAGTAATTAGATAAAAAAACATGTTAACGAAGTTATACTTCCAGAGTTGATCATACAAAAATAACTGGGTTGATCATAAAACAAGTCATATCATCGATCATCTGGTTTTAAGGTTATAGCGTGCAATGACTATATTGACAGAAATGGGAGATTGGTTAACATGCAAAGACATTCAATAAAAACATTCAACATTTAAAAAATCAGATTGCGATTATTCCTCTGGCAAAGCAGCATGCAGCTCTTATTTAAGATCTCATGACTGACTGTGAATGTACAGGCGATCGCCTCGTTCAGATAATGTTGCACAATTAAAATGAAAAATGACACACATAGTATCATGTAAGCCTAAATTAACTGTTTTAAAGATAAACGTTTATTGTAAGATTCAAATAAGTTTTTATTTCTTGTCTAAACTGCGTCTGGCCATTATTTTTCTCACAGCCACGCGGGGAGACTGGGTGGGATTTAAATTACGTCCACCTGTGAATGCAGACACGATGGCTGGATTGCGTTTACATTACACTGAGATCCGATCACAAAGCGTCCTCGACTACCTCCGAACCTGGACACGCCGATCGGATAACATTCTGATCAGAAGCGCGTTTACACTTGTCTTTTCAATGTGTATGTGGACAACATCCGGATACAGGTCGCATATTAATGCCAAGTGTAAACGCAGCCAAATATATAGCGCCACCAACTGGCAGCAGAAAGTGTTTCACTTTCAAAATGCTTTGAAATCACACTCTTACTTTTACCCGATTTGCTTCAAACTTCATCTGTATAATGTAAACACACGCCAGATGAAGAGCTGTGAAAGCATTATTCAATATCTAAGATAATGTTGCCATAGCAACGCATCAAACTTTAACATTCCTTTTTTTGATGATTTTGAGTCTCTTAGCGGCTTTTGGGGCCCTTAATGGGTTTGAAAACTCTTGAAACTTTGCACACAGGTCAGATCCCACAGCCATCAGAGCCGGGCTGAAGATGGTACCCGGGTGTGGCAAGGGGGCTAGACAGCGCCCCCTGGAACGGGGTCCAAAAACTTGGTCCATAAATCAAACACGCTTGCATGTAATAATATGAAACTCAGTACACATGTTGATCTCATCGTTTCATATATTCATATATTCTCCTCAAGCCGGACAACTTTCTAATTTACACTCATGAGCTAGGACCCACAGAAAGTCAGATATTTTGGTTTGAAAATGTTGAGTGTCTCTCTGAGCCTACACTTCTGTATGGCAAGCCCTTTTAACATTTAAAAGCTAAGTTTGACTATTCGTAATTAACATTGTAGATATCAACAACGTCTTTCTAGTCGTAATTACATTTTGGATAGTTTGTATTATCATTTAAGATATCTGTAACGTAATTGTGACTAGTCGAAACGACAGATAGAGTATGGCAAGCCGTTTTAACATTTAATCATTTTAACCTACTAGTCTCTATTTTCATGCTACTAGTACTTATTTTTTAGATACTAGTATCTATTCCATTAAGTACTAGTACTTATTCATTAGCTACTAGTGCTTATTCTTTAGATACTAGTGCCTTTTCTTTAGATACTAGTGTTTATTCTTTAGGTACTAGTACCTTTTTAAAGATACTAGTACTTATTCATTAGACACTAGTCCTTATTTATTAGATACTAGTACTTATTCATTAGATGCTAGTCCTTATTCATTACATACCAATGCTTATTAATTAGTTACTAGTACTTATTCATTAGATACTAGTACCTATTAAATAGATACTAGTACTTATTCATTAGACACTAGTACTTATTTCAATGGTGACTAGTAACTATTCTTTTGTTACTAGTCACATTTTTTCCATTGACTTCTATGGTGATCTGTCATTCAGATATCAACTATTCAGTTCTGACTAGTATGTTAGTATGTATTCCAATTGTGGAATACATACTAGTATGTATTCCAAAAGCAGGGGTTACGTTTTTGCACGTCGTGCAGAATAACCCTAAAGGCACCAAGGTGGCGGTGCCACCGGCTTTATATATATATATATATATATATATATATAAATATAGCTGCGAGCAGCGATGGAGGGCCAAAGCCGTCGGTACCGCCATCCCGGTGCCTTTAGGCACCGGGGTTGCGGTGCCACCGGCTTGGGCCCGCGCAATCGCTGCTCGCAGCTATATTTATATATATATATATATATTTATTTATTTTTTTTTTTTCTAGCGACTATTCGGGCACTTTTGGGGCCCTTAACATGCTCGAAAACTCTTGAAACTTTGCACACGGGTCAGAACCCGCGGCCATCAGAGCCGGGCTGAAGCTGGTACCCGGGCGTGGCAGGGCGGCTCGTCAGCGCCCCCTGGAACGGGGTCCAAACACTTGGTCCATAACTCAAACACACTTGCATGTAATAATATGAAACTCGGTACACATGTCGATAGCAACATTTCATCTATACCTCGCGTTCTTACTTTTTACCCCAGCCCAACAGGAAGTCGGCTATTGAGGTTTGTTTGTAAAACACACGCAATGAACTTTTAAATACTCCTCCTAGAGCTCTGATCCAAATTCGACGAAACTCGGTCAGCGTGAAGTCAAGACATTGAGGATGAAAGTTTGCGTGGGGATTTTTGATATCTCGAACGGTTTGGCCGTGGCGAGGAAACGAAACTATGGCGAGAAACGTGAAACAGGAAGTGTGTCATAACTTCAGCATACATTAACTGATCTGGATGAAACTTCAGCAGTGCGTTCGCTGTAAGAGGACGATCACATGGATGTGACTATTGTGAGTCAAAGTTATAGCGCCACCAACTGGCAGCAGGAAGTGTGTCACTTTCAAAATGCTTTGAAATCACCCTCTTATTTTTACCCGATTTGCTTCAAACTTCATCTGTATAATGTAAATACACGGCAGATGAAGACCTATGAATGGATTCTTGATATCTTTGAAAGTGTTGCCGTGGCAACGCATCAAACTTTACCATTCTTTTAGGATGCATTCTTTTAGGGATTCGAACATTTGTCCATAAATCAAACACACGTGCATGGATTAATATGAAACTCGGTACACTCATAGATCACATCAGGCCAAACAACTTTCGTGCTCTAAGTTTTACGACAGTTCAAACGGAAGTCGGGAATTATGTTTTTTTTTTAATAAATGTCCTAGAAAAACATCAAATTACAACCCATGCTGTTACCAATCACCACCAAACTCGGTGTGCATGAAGTCAAGACATTGAGGATGCTAAATTCCGGACGGATTTGTGATATCTCCAACGGTTTGGCCGTGGCGGATTTTTTTGACTAAAAAAGGACACATAAAGTGTGTTATAACTTGGTTAGTTTTACTGACAGTTACAAAACTTGCCGTGTATATTGTTCTATTCAAGCCAAACAACTTTCTAATTAACAATAATAAGCTCAAACCCACAGAAAGTCAGATATTGTAGTTTGAATATGATCATGCTCTCTCTAAGCCTTGGTCTGTCTCTTTGCCTGTTTTTGCCTGTGTGTGTGTGTGTGTGTGTGTGTGTGTGTGTGTGTGTGTGTGTGTGTGTGTGTGTGTGTGTGTGTAGGGGGAGGGGGCTTAATCATTTCACTGTGTGTCTGGCCTGCTAAAGTAAATACATTTCTTAAGCCTGGTATTTTTTAAATAAGTTTTTATTTTTATTTTTTTATAAGTAAAGGCATATAACCTGTTTAATTGTAGTGCATTGACAATAGTTTTATATAATTAGTGTATTAATTAAATTAACTTGGTCCATAAATCAAAAAAGTAAGTAAATAAATCAAAAAGGAAGTGTGTTAAAACTTCTGCATACATTAACTGATCTTGATGAAACTTCAGCAGTGTGTTCGTTGTAAGAGGCCGATCACATGGATGTGACTATTGTGAGTCAAAGGCTGCGTTACACTTGGCATTAACATGCGATCACCGTGATCTGATCAAGCAGATCGGATCATTAGCCAATCAGGACATGGTGAGTTTACATTTGGTCACATTAAGTAGCCTCTGTATCTGGATAGAAGAGCGGATTTCTGTTTCCTGCATAATATTTAAATTAGATATGTTGCACGACACCAGATTAAGAGTAAAAATGATGCAAATAAAACAATGTCCCAGTTGCTTTCACTCATTCGCTTTGCAATCTCCAGTAATTAGATAAAAAAAACATGTTAACGAAGTTATACTTCCAGAGTTGATCATACAAAAATAACTGGGTTGATCATAAAACAAGTCATATCATCGATCATCTGGTTTTAAGGTTATAGCGTGTGTAACACAGGTTAAATGAAGGAGGTTAAGTTAATTTAATTGCAATTTATTAACATCTAATTTTCCTAATACAGGTAAAATGGTGATTTGTAAAAGCGATTTAACAAGAATAGTGAGCGATTTAAGAAAATCAGTTGTTTGAATTTTGATTGACCAATGAGAACGCTCTGACATCATGCGCTGCGCGTGTGCGTGTGTGGACGCGCCCGCGTAACGAAAAAATTGAGTTGAGCACAGAGGAGAGAAGACGTGAGTCGATCTTCGCGATAAAAGTTAAAAGTATATAGTTGAAAGAAAAGTAGAAAAACGTTCATCTAGTTCATTTTCATACCGTGCAGTGTATGGAGAGGCTGAGTGAGTGTTGAGCTGCATTTACTCCGAGATTATAGTGAATCCCTTGTGTTCACCGACGCCATTGCTGGCCATGCGGGCCTGTGAGACGCGCTTGGGTGAAAGTAAAAGACGATTAATAGAGTGAACCGCGTGGAGATTCCTCCATTTTAGTTCATCGGCGCCATGCGCCATCTGGTCACGCGCCTTTGTGAGAAGAACAAATAGGATTGTTCTAGAGGCCAGGTTTTTTTTTTGTGTGTCTTTGTATTTTTGTCATTGGTACTGCGGATTGTGATGATCTGTGATATCCTGTGAGAGATTTCAAGTTTGATGGCGAGCCACCCGAACCTACTACAGTGAAAGAATCTACTACAGTGGAATAGTAACAACCCTTAAAGAAGAGGACCATATCCTTTCTTTTTTCCTTCTCCAGTCTTGCTGTCGTGAGACCATTCAGAGTCCATGTAGAGACTATTGAGTTTTTTTCTTTTCTCATGATTGACAGATACAGAAACTGATGTGTGCTTTGAAAAAGCATTGAATACTCGTGATAGTGTGTGGTTATCCATACATTTTGATTTAATACTGAGGATCTTGTTGATTGACATTGTGATGTTGTGAGAGAAGAGTGTTTAAACAAAAAAAAAGACACCACTCTATTATCCATTTTATTTCTTTTATTTTGTTTTGTCATTGCATTTATCTGTGATTGTTTAGGACTAAAGAAGAGTGCACTCTAGGGGTCATTTCATGTTTTGAACTGTGTATAATTTACTGTCATTGTAACCTTTTATTTTTTTGTTATTTTCATTGGGAACAAAAATTACAAACCAGTTCATATAGCCTATCACCTGTGTTGTCTGTTGCTTCTCACCACAACCCGCTACCTCCTTCACGAATTTAGAATCTTCTGCTACACCTATTTACATCAACAGCAATCCAATTAATAATTTGTTGTCATTCTTTAGACACTCGTTACATAAACTTTGGCGAGCCAGCCAGGAGGTGGCGCTGTTGCTGAGAACTAACGGCTGCACAGCTACACAGGACCATTTTAAGGTTCTATTCTTTTGCTCTCAAACAAGCGTCAATAATGGAGATTGTTGAAGCTCAAGGGATTATTATCCCACACTCCGTAATAGTCAGTGGTTTAACAGACACCGAGAGCGATGACGAATTGTTTGATACTCTGAAACGATACGGGTCGTTTGCCAAAACTGTGCGTATCGATGATAAAGAATCCGAGCTCTACCGAAACGTAATTGTTGAGTACAACAGTAACCAAGCGTTGCAATCACTTGGACCAAAATTGCCATATACTCACCAGCTGTCAGGCGAACCCGGTGTTACGTGTGAAGTGAGGGCATTGGCCAGTGAATTTACACAGCAACTAGGTAGTAGCATAACAAAGTCATACCTGGACAGATTAAAAGAAATAGCAGAAATGAGCGGAAACAACTTTGAGTCTATACTGAGTGAAATGCTGTCGCAGATGAGTGCTGACCTCCCACCAGAGCCTGCTGTTTCTGGTAGTACTGGTGAGGACACCTGTGAGAAACCACATTGGGCATCTCCTGATGGGAACTCCGACCCAATTCGTAAGCCACTGAGTCAGATCGATGACGTACCGCGCCAACGTACTCCTATCAATTTGATTGAGCCGACCCTTCGCACGTCGTCCCAATTTCTCAACCCGCCCGAGGTCCAAAGACTAGTAGTTGAGCATGTGGTGCGGAGCAGTGAAGTGGTTGCGCAAGGGCAGATACAGCCTAGGCTCAGAGTATTTTCAGGAAAATGCCCCCGGCCTGGCAACGAGGTAGATTACGACATTTGGCGTTCTAGTGTCGAATTCGTTTTGAAAGATCCCTCCTTGTCCAATTTGCATGCGTCTAGGCGAATACTCGACAGTCTTTTGCCGCCTGCGGCGGATGTTGTAAAGCATCTTAATCTTGAATCTCCTCCTTCCGCTTACCTCCAGCTGTTAGACTCCGCGTTCGGTGCTGTAGAGGATGGGGATGAATTATTGGCGAAATTCATGAACACGTTGCAGGATGCGGGTGAAAGGCCGTCTACTTATCTGTACAGGCTACAGTCAGCTTTAAGTGCAACTGTCAAAAGAGAGGGTATTGTCCCAGAAGAGGCAGATAGGCATCTCCTAAAGCAGTTTTGCAGGGGTTGTTGGGATAATGACTTGATCGCCGAACTACGACTAGAGCAAAAGCGAAACAATCCTCCCTCCTTTGCACAGCTTCTGCTTATGCTTCGTACAGAGGAGGATAAACATACTGCGAAAGCCACTCGAATGAAGCAACACCTTGGGTCCTCTAAGCAGAGAGCTTTTATGCACTCTCAGAAAGCGTGGGTTTCTACTGAATTAGAACAGGACGAAGGTCCTAGAGTGAGCTCTCTTGAAACTGAAACGCGCGAGTTAAAGAAGCAGATTGTGAAGCTTCAGAGTCAGTTAGCTAATCTTGCGGTCCGATCAAAACCTCAAAAGAAAACTCCGTCGCGAGAGGTAGTCCACAAGCCTGCACCACCTGACCAAAGAAAGTCAGGGGCTGCTGCGAGTGTAGTTCCGGTCAACAAGAAACCAACTGATAGACCTAGGCCGTGGTACTGTTTCAAGTGTGGTGAGGATGGCCACATCGCGTCGTCATGTAGTTCTGAGCCTAACCCCGAGCTTGTCGCTACTAAACGTAGGCTATTAAAGGAGAAACAGTTACAGTGGGAGTCACAGAATCCTTCCACTAGCTCCGATTTAAACTAGAGACAGTTCCTGTCGTGGGACATACAGGAACTGAGTTTAAGTCGAATGGTCCCATTGTAAATCGGGTCTTCAAGAAATGCCAAACTCCTAAGAGGCGGAGTGCAAACCTACCTAAGGGTTTAGTTGGTGCTAGATGTGCTGCCGAAGTCAGCATAGCTGGTAAGAAATGTCATTGTCTGCTCGACACTGGATCTCAGGTCACGACTGTGCCTAAGTCTTTTTATGAACGACATCTATCAGAGCACCTGATTAACTCTCTTGACGATATATTAGAAGTAGAGGGCGCAAATGGTTTGTCCGTTCCGTACGAGGGCTACGTAAAGGTAGATATCACGTTCCCTGAAGAGTTTTTGGGTGTGACTATTGAAGTGGCTACGGTAGCTTTAGTTGTTCCAGATGTGAAGTCTCACGCTCAACCGTTGATCTTAATAGGTACCAACACTCTTGACATTCTTTATGAGCAGCAGTTACAGGCAGAATCCCTGAAGCACCAGCCATCTCTATTTGGGTATAGAGTGGTTTTAAAAGTCCTCGAAACAAGGCGAAAGCAGAATACGAGTGGCATTCTGGGTCATGTGAGATTAAGAGGCAACGTACCTGAGGTCATGTCCGCCGGTCAAACTGTCGTAGTGAAGGGCTCTGTTGCAGTGCCAGGTGGGATAGATAAGCATGTAGTGGTAGAACACCCGTCTGAATCCTCCTTGCCTGGTGGTGTGTTTGTGAAGCGCTGCTTACTTACCCCTTCTAGTAGTCAGTCTGTCTGGTTGCCTGTGGTACTAAAAAACGAAACTGAGCACGATATAGCCATTCCCCCTCGATGCATAATAGCAGAGCTGCATGCAGTTGAGTCTGTGCTTCCTCAGCCGAGTGTTTCTCCGATTAGTAAGCAGTCACCTACTCGGGAATCCAATTTCGACGTGAATTTCGGTGAATCCCCACTGTCACAAGAATGGCGGGATCGCATCTCAGGAAAACTCAGAGAAATGTCTGATGTTTTCAGTCAGCATGATCTAGATTTTGGGCATACACAAAAAGTGAAACATCGTATACAACTTAACGATGAAACTCCCTTTAAACACAAGGCGCGACCGATCCATCCGCAAGACCTGGAAGCCGTCCGCAAACATCTGCGCGATCTTCTTGCGAGTAATGTCATTCGAGAGTCTGAGTCGTCCTTTTCTTCACCTATCGTAGTAGTGCGGAAGAAAAACGGAGATGTACGGTTGTGTATAGACTACAGGAAGTTAAATCTTCAGACCGTGAAAGACGCCTACGCATTGCCGAACCTCGAGGAGACGTTTTCCGCTTTAAATGGATCAAAGTGGTTTTCTGTACTTGACTTGAAATCTGGGTATTACCAGATAGAGGTAGAAGAAACAGACAAACCTAAAACCGCCTTTGTCTGTCCCCTGGGGTTTTGGGAGTTTAATCGCATGCCTCAGGGGGTCACTAACGCTCCAAGTACTTTTCAGAGATTGATGGAGAAGTGTATGGAGGATATCAATCTCAGGGAAGTACTTGTCTTCCTAGATGATCTGATCATATTTTCTGAAACTTTGGAAGAGCACGAAAGACGACTGTTAAAAGTTCTTTCTCGACTCAGAGAGTATGGGCTAAAACTTGCCCCTGAGAAATGTAAATTCTTTCAGACGTCCGTTCGTTATTTAGGCCACATTGTGTCTGAGCACGGCGTTGAGACTGATCCAGAGAAAATAAGAGCCTTAAAAACCTGGCCGAGTCCCAAAAACCTTAAGGAGTTAAGGTCGTTTTTGGGCTTTTCGGGCTATTACCGCCGATTTATTAAGGATTACTCTAAAGTTGTGAAACCACTCACCGATTTGACCGTAGGATATCCGCCGACTAGGAAAACTGTTAAACGTAGTGAGAGTAAGGGTCCGTACCATAATCCCAAAGAGTCGTTCGGAGACCGATGGACGCCGCTTTGTGAGGAGGCGTTTCATACCGTTATCGACAACCTAACTGCTGCGCCTGTACTGGGCTTCGCTAACCCTAAACTTACCTACTTCCTGCATACAGATGCCAGCACCAAGGGTTTAGGAGCAGCCCTGTATCAGGAACAGGAAGGGAGGATGCGAGTCATTGCGTATGCAAGTAGAGGGTTGTCCCGCAGTGAGTCCCATTACCCGGCACATAAGCTTGAGTTTCTTGCCCTTAAATGGGCAGTTACTGAAAAGTTTAGAGATTATTTGTATGGTAGCCAATTCACCGTCGTTACAGACAGTAACCCTCTAACGTATGTTCTAACCACGGCGAGACTAGATGCGACTAGCTACCGGTGGCTTGCTGCTCTTTCCACTTTTTCGTTTAAGCTACAGTACAGAGCAGGCAAGTTAAATGCCGATGCTGATGGTCTATCGAGGCGACCGCAGGAACAATTGCCTGAAAATCCTCAATCCCAGAAAGAGTATGAACGAATTCAACAGTTTATGCAGAATCATCTCGCGGAAGCTACAGATTCGATGTGACGCCACAAGTGATGTAGTTCAGGCGATATGTGAGAAGCATTTGGTCAGACAGCCAACGGACGTTGGGTCTGGCACTGCTTTTGTTGAATCTCTTGCACTTCACCCTGATGCTGTACCTGATAGTTATGAACAAGAAGATGACTTAGAGGGGTTACCTGTTGTATCTTACCTTTCAGGGAACCTCTGTGACGAGCAAAGGGCAGATCCAGTGATTCGGGAAGTTGTGTCTTTCTTAGAGTCAGGAGAAAAGCCTCCACCGACAGTCAGGAAGGAACTCCCAGACTTCCCTTTCTTTCTAAGAGAGTGGAACCGTCTTGTTTTAAAAGATGGGGTGCTTTATGGAAGCGGCAGGTAGAGGAATTAGTCACTTACCAACTCGTGTTACCTGAGAAACTGAGATCCCCTGTATTGAGCAGTTTGCATGACAGTATGGGTCATATGGGGGTAGAGAGAACTCTAGATTTAGTAAGGTCTCGTTTCTATTGGCCAAAAATGGCTGCGGAAGTAGAACAAAAGATCCGGACATGCGGTCGTTGTGTGAGGAGGAAAACAATGCCTCAAAAAGCTGCACCGCTGGTAAATTTCCAAGCCACAAGACCTTTAGAGTTGGTCTGTATGGATTTTCTCTCATTAGAGCCAGACAAGAGTAACACAAGGGACATTTTGGTAATCACTGATTTCTTTACTAAATATGCTGTGGCAGTCCCCACACCCAACCAAAAGGCTAGAACGGTCAGCGAAATGTCTTTGGGACAATTTTGTTGTACACTACGGTTTCCCCGAGCGTCTTCATAGCGACCAGGGCCGAGAGTTTTGAATCGCGCACCATAAAAGAGCTCTGTGAAATGGCAGGTATCAAGAAAACCCGAAACAACCCCTTATCATCCCCGGGGAAATCCGTCGAACGCTTCAATAGGACCTTACTCGGTATGTTAGGTACCTTAGAAGAAAAAGACAAGGTTCGTTGGAAAGATTTCGTAAAGCCTTTAGCTCATGCGTACAATTGCACGAGACACGAGGTCACTGGGTTCACCCCTTACGAATTGATGTTTGGACGTCAACCCAGGTTACCAGTCGACCTTGCTTTTGGGTTGCCGTATCCAGATGGTCCGCGACAGTCTCATTCCGAGTATGTCAAGCATCTGAAAACCAATCTGAAAGAGAGCTATTCGCTTGCATCACGTGGTATGTCAAAAAGTGCCGAAAGAAACAAAGCTAGGTTTGACAAATCCGTAACTCATTGTTCTTTGGAGATTGGCGACCGAGTGTTAGTGAGGAACATTCAGGCTACGCGGGAAGCATAAGTTAGCTGACAAGTGGGAGTCTGAGGTGTATGTTGTGGTGAGTCAGACAGCTGAATTGCCAGTTTATACTGTTCGTCCAGAGAGAAAGGACAGTCCTCTGCGTACTCTTCACAGAGATCTGTTGCTCCCGTGTGGGTTTTTACCGTCTTCTGAAGATGAACCCCCTACTCTAAACAAACCCGTCTCCAAACCTCAAACACCACAGAATCCTAAGGTTCCGTTAATTGATGACACTTTCCTCTCTGATTCCGAAGAAGGGAATTCGTATTGCGAGTACAATCATACTCCGAAGATAGAGACAGTGCGTTTCTCTACAGTTCACGATATCTGTACGGAAAGGGAGACGATGAACGCCGATTCTGCTGATAACTTAGATGAACAAACTTTCCCAACCGGTGAAACTTTGCAGGGCGACCAGAGTAATAAATTACTTATCGAAGCCTTACCTGTTGATAAACCTGGTGAATACTTACCCGTCGATACACCTGGTGAACATTTACCTCTTGATGTTCCCGACACCCTTGAACCAAGTAACGTACCTGATAAGGGCCAAGTTGAAGCTGTAATGGGTAGTTCTATTGATGAAGTTGAAGTATCCAGTGTCGTCGAAAGTTCAGATGTTCCTGATAAAACAGAACAACAATCAGAAGATGCGGTAGACACTTTACTGAGGCGTTCTGTTAGACAGAGAGGAGAACCAGAGAGACTTGCTTATTTTCAGCCAGGAAACCCATTAATATATGTGGTCCAGTCTTTGTTCCATGGTCTGAATTCGGCTTTTGTGAAATCTCTTGGTGGAGATGAAGATCGGAGTGTCCTACCCGTGCTGCCTAGTGGTTTACACGATGTCGTCACCAGTCAGCCAAACAGAACATGCAAAGGGACTTGCATGAATTTAGGAAGGGAGAATGTAACACAGGTTAAATGAAGGAGGTTAAGTTAATTTAATTGCAATTTATTAACATCTAATTTTCCTAATACAGGTAAAATGGTGATTTGTAAAAGCGATTTAACAAGAATAGTGAGCGATTTAAGAAAATCAGTTGTTTGAATTTTGATTGACCAATGAGAACGCTCTGACATCATGCGCTGCGCGTGTGCGTGTGTGGACGCGCCCGCGTAACGAAAAAATTGAGTTGAGCACAGAGGAGAGAAGACGTGAGTCGATCTTCGCGATAAAAGTTAAAAGTATATAGTTGAAAGAAAAGTAGAAAAACGTTCATCTAGTTCATTTTCATACCGTGCAGTGTATGGAGAGGCTGAGTGAGTGTTGAGCTGCATTTACTCCGAGATTATAGTGAATCCCTTGTGTTCACCGACGCCATTGCTGGCCATGCGGGCCTGTGAGACGCGCTTGGGTGAAAGTAAAAGACGATTAATAGAGTGAACCGCGTGGAGATTCCTCCATTTTAGTTCATCGCGCCATCGGCGCCATTATTGGTCACGCGCCTTTGTGAGAAGAACAAATAGGATTGTTCTAGAGGCCAGGTTTTTTTTTTTGTGTGTCTTTGTATTTTTGTCATTGGTACTGCGGATTGTGATGATCTGTGATATCCTGTGAGAGATTTCAAGTTTGATGGCGAGCCACCCGAACCTACTACAGTGAAAGAATCTACTACAGTGGAATAGTAACAACCCTTAAAGAAGAGGACCATATCCTTTCTTTTTTCCTTCTCCAGTCTTGCTGTCGTGAGACCATTCAGAGTCCATGTAGAGACTATTGAGTTTTTTTCTTTTCTCATGATTGACAGATACAGAAACTGATGTGTGCTTTGAAAAAGCATTGAATACTCGTGATAGTGTGTGGTTATCCATACATTTTGATTTAATACTGAGGATCTTGTTGATTGACATTGTGATGTTGTGAGAGAAGAGTGTTTAAACAAAAAAAAAGACACCACTCTATTATCCATTTTATTTCTTTTATTTTGTTTTGTCATTGCATTTATCTGTGATTGTTTAGGACTAAAGAAGAGTGCACTCTAGGGGTCATTTCATGTTTTGAACTGTGTATAATTTACTGTCATTGTAACCTTTTATTTTTTGTTATTTTCATTGGGAACAAAAATTACAACCAGTTCATATAGCCTATCACCTGTGTTGTCTGTTGCTTCTCACCACAACCCGCTACCTCCTTCACGAATTTAGAATCTTCTGCTACACCTATTTACATCAACAGCAATCCAATTAATAATTTGTTGTCATTCTTTAGACACTCGTTACACGTGCAATGACTATATTGACAGAAATGGGAGATTGGTTAACATGCAAAGACATTCAATAAAAACATTCAACATTTAAAAAATCAGATTGCGATTATTCCTCTGGCAAAGCAGCATGCAGCTCTTATTTAAGATCTCATGACTGACTGTGAATGTACAGGCGATCGCCTCGTTCAGATAATGTTGCACAATTAAAATGAAAAATGACACACATAGTATCATGTAAGCCTAAATTAACTGTTTTAAAGATAAACGTTTATTGTAAGATTCAAATAAGTTTTTATTTCTTGTCTAAACTGCGTCTGGCCATTATTTTCTCACAGCCAGCGGGGAGACTGGGTGGGATTTAAATTACGTCCACCTGTGAATGCAGACACGATGGCTGGATTGCGTTTACATTACACTGAGATCCGATCACAAAACGTCCTCGACTACCTCCGAACCTGGACACGCCGATCGGATAACATTCCGATCAGAAGCGCGTTTACACTTGTCTTTTCAATGTGTATGTGGACAACATCCGGATACAGGTCGCATATTAATGCCAAGTGTAAACGCAGCCAAATATATAACGCCACCAACTGGCAGCAGAAAGTGTTTCACTTTCAAAATGCTTTGAAATCACACTCTTACTTTTACCCGATTTATTTCAAACTTCATCTGTATAATGTAAACACACGCCAGATGAAGAGCTGTGAAAGCATTATTCAATATCTAAGATAATGTTGCCATAGCAACGCATCAAACTTTAACATTCCTTTTTTTGATGATTTTGAGTCTCTTAGCGGCTTTTGGGGCCCTTAATGGGTTTGAAAACTCTTGAAACTTTGCACACAGGTCAGATCCCACAGCCATCAGAGCCGGGCTGAAGATGGTACCCGGGTGTGGCAAGGGGGCTAGACAGCGCCCCCTGGAACGGGGTCCAAAAACTTGGTCCATAAATCAAACACGCTTGCATGTAATAATATGAAACTCAGTACACATGTTGATCTCATCGTTTCATATATTCATATATTCTCCTCAAGCCGGACAACTTTCTAATTTACACTCATGAGCTAGGACCCACAGAAAGTCAGATATTTTGGTTTGAAAATGTTGAGTGTCTCTCTGAGCCTACACTTCTGTATGGCAAGCCCTTTTAACATTTAAAAGCTAAGTTTGACTATTCGTAATTAACATTGCAGATATCAACAACGTCTTTCTAGTCGTAATTACATTTTGGATAGTTTGTATTATCATTTAAGATATCTGTAACGTAATTGTGACTAGTCGAAACGACAGATAGAGTATGGCAAGCCGTTTTAACATTTAATCATTTTAACCTACTAGTCTCTATTTTCATGCTACTAGTACTTATTTTTTAGATACTAGTATCTATTCCATTAAGTACTAGTACTTATTCATTAGCTACTAGTGCTTATTCTTTAGATACTAGTGCCTTTCTTTAGATACTAGTGTTTATTCTTTAGGTACTAGTACCTTTTTAAAGATACTAGTACTTATTCATTAGACACTAGTCCTTATTTATTAGATACTAGTACTTATTCATTAGATGCTAGTCCTTATTCATTACATACCAATGCTTATTAATTAGTTACTAGTACTTATTCATTAGATACTAGTACCTATTAAATAGATACTAGTACTTATTCATTAGACACTAGTACTTATTTTCAATGGTGACTAGTAACTATTCTTTTGTTACTAGTCACATTTTTTCCATTGACTTCTATGGTGATCTGTCATTCAGATATCAACTATTCAGTTCTGACTAGTATGTTCAGTATGTATTCCAATTGTGGAATACATACTAGTATGTATTCCAAAGCAGGGGTTACGTTTTTGCACGTCGTGCAGAATAACCCTAAAGGCACCAAGGTGGCGGTGCCACCGGCTTGGGCCCGCGATCGCTGCTCGCAGCTATATTTTTATATATATATATATATATATATATTTATTTTATTTTTTTTCTAGCGACTACTCGGGCACTTTTGGGGCCCTTAACATGCTCGAAAACTCTTGAAACTTTGCACACGGGTCAGAACCCGCGGCCATCAGAGCCGGGCTGAAGCTGGTACCCGGGCGTGGCCAGGGCGGCTCGTCAGCGCCCCCTGGAACGGGGTCCGAACACTTGGTCCATAACTCAAACACACTTGCATGTAATAATATGAAACTCGGTACACATGTCGATAGCAACATTTCATCTATACCTCGCGTTCTTACTTTTACCCCAGCCCAACAGGAAGTCGGCTATTGAGGTTTGTTTGTAAAACACACGCAATGAACTTTTAAATACTCCTCCTAGAGCTCTGATCCAAATTCGACGAAACTCGGTCAGCGTGAAGTCAAGACATTGAGGATGAAAGTTTGCGTGGGGATTTTTGATATCTCGAACGGTTTGGCCGTGGCGAGGAAACGAAACTATGGCGAGAAACGTGAAACAGGAAGTGTGTCATAACTTCAGCATACATTAACTGATCTGGATGAAACTTCAGCAGTGCGTTCGCTGTAAGAGGACGATCACATGGATGTGACTATTGTGAGTCAAAGTTATAGCGCCACCAACTGGCAGCAGGAAGTGTGTCACTTTCAAAATGCTTTGAAATCACCCTCTTATTTTTACCCGATTTGCTTCAAACTTCATCTGTATAATGTAAATACACGGCAGATGAAGACCTATGAATGGATTCTTGATATCTTTGAAAGTGTTGCCGTGGCAACGCATCAAACTTTACCATTCTTTTAGGATGCATTCTTTTAGGGATTCGAACATTTGTCCATAAATCAAACACACGTGCATGGATTAATATGAAACTCGGTACACTCATAGATCACATCAGGCCAAACAACTTTCGTGCTCTAAGTTTTACGACAGTTCAAACGGAAGTCGGGAATTATGTTTTTTTTTTAAATAAATGTCCTAGAAAAACATCAAATTACAACCCATGCTGTTACCAATCACCACCAAACTCGGTGTGCATGAAGTCAAGACATTGAGGATGCTAAATTCCGGACGGATTTGTGATATCTCGAACGGTTTGGCCGTGGTGGATTTGTTTGACTAAAAAAGGACACATAAAGTGTGTTATAACTTGGTTAGTTTTACTGACAGTTACAAAACTTGCCGTGTATATTGTTCTATTCAAGCCAAACAACTTTCTAATTAACAATAATAAGCTCAAACCCACAGAAAGTCAGATATTGTAGTTTGAATATGATCATGCTCTCTCTGAGCCTAGGCCTGTCTTTGCCTGTCACACAGTCTGTGTGTGTGTGTGTGATTTTGAGTCTCTTGACACACAGTCTGTGGGTGTGTGTGTGTGTGTGTGTGTGTAGGGGGAGGGGGCTTAACCATTTCACTGTGTCTGGCCTGCTAAAGTAAATACATTTCTTAAGCCTGGTATTTTTTAAATAAGTTTTTATTTTTATTTTTTTATAAGTAAAGGCATATAACCCGTTTAATTGTAGTGCATTGACAATAGTTTTATATAATTAGTGTATTAATTAAATTAACTTGGTCCATAAATCAAAAAAGTAAGTAAATAAATCAAAAAGGAAGTGTGTTAAAACTTCTGCATACATTAACTGATCTTGATGAAACTTCAGCAGTGTGTTCGTTGTAAGAGGCCGATCACATGGATGTGACTATTGTGAGTCAAATATATAGCGCCACCAACTGGCAGCAGAAAGTGTTTCACTTTCAAAATGCTTTGAAATCGCACTCTTACTTTTACCCGATTTGCTTCAAACTTCATGTGTATAATGTAAACACACGCCAGATGAAGAGCTGTGAAAGCATTATTCAATATCTAAGATAATGTTGCCATAGCAACGCATCAAACTTTAACATTCCTTTTTTTTGATGATTTTGAGTCTCTTAGCGGCTTTTGGGGCCCTTAACGGGTTTGAAAACTCTTGAAACTTTGCACACAGGTCAGATCCCACAGCCATCAGAGCCGGGCTGAAGATGGTACCCGGGTGTGGCAAGGGGGCTAGACAGCGCCCCCTGGAACGGGGTCCAAAAACTTGGTCCATAAATCAAACACGCTTGCATGTAATAATATGAAACTCAGTACACATGTTGATCTCATCGTTTCATATATTCATATATTCTCCTCAAGCCGGACAACTTTCTAATTTACACTCATGAGCTAGGACCCACAGAAAGTCAGATATTTTGGTTTGAAAATGTTGAGTGTCTCTCTGAGCCTACACTTCTGTATGGCAAGCCCTTTTAACATTTAAAAGCTAAGTTTGACTATTCGTAATTAACATTGTAGATATCAACAACGTCTTTCTAGTCGTAATTACATTTTGGATAGTTTGTATTATCATTTAAGATATCTGTAACGTAATTGTGACTAGTCGAAACGACAGATAGAGTATGGCAAGCCGTTTTAACATTTAATCATTTTAACCTACTAGTCTCTATTTTCATGCAACTAGTACTTATTTTTTAGATACTAGTATCTATTCCATTAAGTACTAGTACTTATTCATTAGCTACTAGTGCTTATTCTTTAGATACTAGTGCCTTTTCTTTAGATACTAGTGTTTATTCTGTAGGTACTAGTACCTTTTTAAAGATACTAGTACTTATTCATTAGACACTAGTCCTTATTTATTAGATACTAGTACTTATTCATTACATACCAATGCTTATTAATTAGTTACTAGTACTTATTCATTAGATACTAGTACCTATTAAATAGATACTAGTACTTATTCATTAGACACTAGTACTTATTTCAATGGTGACTAGTAACTATTCTTTTGTTACTAGTCACATTTTTTCCATTGACTTCTATGGTGATCTGTCATTCAGATATCAACTATTCAGTTCTGACTAGTATGTTAGTATGTATTCCAATTGTGGAATACATAATAGTATGTATTCCAAAGCAGGGGTTACGTTTTTGCACGTCGTACAGAATAACCCTAAAGGCACCAAGGTGGCGGTGCCACCGGCTTTATATATATATATATATATATATATATATATATATATATATATATATATATATATATATATATATATATATATATATATACTTTATATATTATATATATATATACCCAGCGATGGAGGGCCGAAGCCGGCGGTCCCGCCATCCCGGTGCCTTTAGGTAACTGGAGGCACCGGGATTGCGGTGCCACCGGCTTGGGCCCGACGATCGCTGCTCGCAGCTATATATATATATATATATATATATATATATATATATATATCATTGTAACAGAAACTAATTGAGTTTGTTTGTTTTATTATAGAACCACACACACATGTTTACTTACATTTGTCCAGCTGACCATATCACATAAACCCATCATACGTACACACACTGAACATCACAGCACACGAAGCTGCAGGCCTTTTCATCACATTAACCCTATCAGGACCAGACGGCATCGCATCTGAGGACGACGTTTCTTCACACTTCTTCATTAGTGGACTTCCTCTGGAATATTTGGGACTTCATAAACTGAGTACACTTACATATTGCCACCACTTTGTTGCCCTCTCTCGATTGAGTTGTTTCCTTTGAATATTATCATTGTTTTTATTGTTTGTTTATTTTACGTAGGCCTACGCTTATTATTGTTATATTTTTATTTGTTGACATTGTGAGAAAATCAATACAATGAGTGAATTTGATCTTTGGCTCTGGCTTTTACTCCTCTCCTAGTTACTGGACATTAATTGTGTATTGATACTCTAAGGTGATTTAGAACCGTAATAGCAACCAGTGCATTCTACAGCCTTCAATACACTGAGACTACCCTCTGAGACTATACTGAGGTTATCCTGAGATTATGATCTCTGAAGGTGTAACAGACGCTTTCACCCAAACATCCCCATAAAGACAAATTAATACATATGAATGAAGCAGTTTAATCCAAGTCTCCTAAAGAGACACGATTACTTTACATGATTAACAGATTCAAGTTAAAATTTTTAATTCATAGATTTGGGTGAATAGACTTCCATTGGAGGGACAGCAATCTCTCAGATTTCATTTAAATATCTCTGTGTGAAGATGAAGGAAAGTGTTACGGGTTTGGAACGAAGTGTGGAAGAGTAAATGATGACACAAGTCCATCATGAGAGAGTGTCAAACTTCAGCTGAGATCACGATCACATGATGAGGATTCAGCTCCTGAAACTAACATTAAATGACCTAATGGACACTGAACGAGAGTTGGTGAGGTAGCATTAGAACACACACACACATACACACACACATACCCACTGCACAGCTGTGGTGGACACACACGGGTCCCTGTGGAGTCAAACCCTTCCTGAGTCGGATTTCACTCGGTGACTGACACAAACACACACACACACACGACTCTCTGAATCATGAGCTCGAGAGATGAACACAATAACCCTGCTGTTTCCTGTTCCACACTTAGAGATAATCAGTGTTCACACACTCACACACACCTTCACCACACATTCATAACGAATCTGTCCAGCTGTCCAGAGAAACATACTCACTCACTCTCACACACACAAACACACGTACACACACACACACACACACACACACACACACACACACACACACACACACACACACACACACACACACACACACACACACACACTCTCTCTCTCTCTCTCTCTCTCTCTCTCTCACACACACACACAAACACACACACGCTCACACTCTCACATACTCTCACACACACAGAAAACACACACTCTCTCTTTCTCTCTCTCTCTCTCTCTCTCTCTCTCTCACTAATCTTCTGCATCAACATCAGGAGCAACATTACAAGAGTTTTTCTTTTTCTGCAAGTCTTAAAAACATCATTCACACATGATGAGACTTCCGTGAATCAATGAATCAAATGATTGAAATCGAGTCGAATCAACAGAGCTGTGTTTCAAAGCACCCCATACACCCTTATTCACTATTCCCAACACAAGTCCACTAACAGAAGTGAATGAAAACGAGTGAGTGAATTTGGACATTAGTGCACCGAGAGAGTTGCTGCTTTTGCTGTTTAATAATCATTTTAAACTTGGTAAACTGCTAAAGAATGGATCCATCTAAACTCTGGAAACTAGCATTTACAAACCTTAATTACACTGTAATAATCAATTAAAAAGGACTTTATACATTATATCACGCTGTACATATTGGACCAGCCATTTGGAAAAGGGATTTTTAAACGACCCTTGCAGTGCATTATAGGTGTTCTCACTGACATACACTCATAAACCTCCCTAAGCACTCCCTGAAGTGCGCTTCACTTCGTCAAGTGAACGAGGGAAGAGTATCAGGAGTGGACAGACCCTTGATTCTGATCCATAGACCACAATGCACCATGATTGTGACATCACAACAGACCTACACAACTGTAGTGTACAACATTGGACATATTTTGACATTTAACCACATTTAATACTTGTAACTTAAGCTGACTGCTCTTTTTGCTGTACTGTTTTTTATCTTTGTTTGTGTAATCTTATAAATTTTCTCCAACAGCCCAATCATATAGAATTGTGCATAGAACAAATACATAAGGAAGATATAGGGCTATTCAAGCACACTGCAAGGGTTTCGCTAGTTGTGAACAGCGTAGGCACTAAGCAGTGATGTACACAAGTCTGAGGGTGATCATGAAAAGAGCCATTAGGGACAAGGCCTTAAATACAGCCCAGTTGTACACTCGTTATTGCAATGAATTGGGATTGAATGAGTGCACTCAAAAATGTCCACTACTAATTTAGGTTATAGGGGCGATTTGAGTCTGAGAAAAACTATCGAATCAAATGACATCACTTCCTCCATTGACTCTATTTGTATCGTTTCATTTCATCTCGGTATGAACAGCGCTCACAAAACCTTTATGGGACAAACATCACAAGAACATAAAATAAAAAAAAGCTTCTAAAGACGTTTTTCGCAATGATTCCACAGAAGAACCTTTCGGTGATCCGTTCACAAAAGAACCGTTTTCTTAGTGTGAAGACGAACATTTACGTTAATAACCTAAAGGAGCTTCAGCGGGTATTAAAGGTTCTTCATGGAATCATAAATCCGAATAAAGCAGCTAACGTTATAAGTTTCAGATACCTGTGTCTCCAGCATCATCATCATCATCTTCATCACCTCTCAGTCATGGCTCATTCACTGAACACACTCCGCGTGTCCGAACCGAACCAGCGCGAATGTCCGTCTCTGCGAGTCTTTTTCTCTGATTATGGTGACAAACGCGATCAGATCAGATCAATAATCCACGGCAGAGCATCAACAATCATCCAGAAAAACAATCATAACAGCAAACGCGTCATGATGGGAATAAAATCAAGGAGACGGAAATAAATCCATCATCGCCAATAAAATCATAATATTAAATCAAATTCAAAATGGAGGCGATGCTGAGGATCAACCTTATTTCACATCAGATTTATGTTTTTGTTTAGCATATACGCATCCATCGCTAGTCGAGCTGATCTCAGCGTCTCGTTCATAAACATCAGACCCGGATCGGGTTCACGAGTCCATTTAAATCCACAGGAGAGAGAACGGTCGCAGGATCCGGATCGGGCCCGAATCCCACAGAAGCCGCTAGGATTGGAACCGGAACCGGAACCCGCTGAAGATCCGAACCCGAATCCTCGTTTACTCATGCACGAATCCAGTGTTGTTATTCGCTCGTGTCCTTGACACACATCCAGCTCTCGCGCACATTCTGATGTGGGTTGTGGGTCTGCGGCGTGCACGCGCACAGAGGGCGTGTGTGTGCTCGCGGCAGATGAACGAACACACACACTCGATCAGATGTACATCATGCAGGACAGCAGGTGTGTTTTATCTGCATCAGTGCGAATCAGCATCACGGTACTACGGGTAATGAAGCATCCTCGGCTGGAGGAGTTTCCATGGAAACAGAGATGCTCGACTGACATCACTGTAATGTACACGGTATACTGTATACTTACACCAGTAAAGGTTTACAGATGCGGTATTATATCACATGGCCTCTTTACCTGGGTAATTATACTTAGCTGAAACTATAAATATCTTTTTCGGTACTTGAATAAAAAAAAGGATATATATCATATGCCAAGGCAACATTTCTCATTATCAGTTTAATTTGATTAGATATAATAAACTAATATAACATTTATAACAACTATATAGACTTATTATACAAAATTACTAAAAATGTTAAAATTAAGATATTTTTTACTAATTTACTATGATACTAAAATAACACTGCTCAAGGATGATTGTTGTCCTGGGGCCTGTTTCAGAAAGGAGGTTAAGTGAAAACTCTGAGTATGTTAACCCTGAAATGAGGGAAACTCTGAGTTATCCGTTTCAGAAAGGGGGGTATATCAACCCCGAGAAAAGCAGAGTAAGTCAAGCCCGTTTCTGAAAGAGAGGTAACTTATACTCAGAGTCAGTTACCATGGTAACTTACTCTGTGAACCTAACCTGGTCGGAAGCAGGTTCCCTTTCAAGGCGGTCACTTCGACATTACGTCATACTGACGTATATGGAACTCCTCCTTTCTCCATTTCCACTGAAATCTTATAGGCTAACGCCAGCTGGAGACAGCTGGCCAATTGACGCAAACATGCAAATGCTGACCGGACGCGGGCAGTATAAATAGCATGGGCGCGCCAATTGCACCAGAATCTCTTTCTTCACGCTAGAAGTCTTATGGAAGTCATCGTGGAAGTTGCAATAGAGGTTACGCACCACGTTTCCTCCCCGCATCCGATGGCTGCTAACTTACATGCCAGATATGTGCGGGTCCTTGACTCGCTCTACCCTACAAGGATTCTACAGAGGCCGCACTCACGGTCACGGACGACAGGTATGTGCCGGTCTTCCAGTGCGCGCCCTCAGGGGAATTACCCACCCGGGCATCAGTAGGGATGAGGCCCACTGCCGCCAGCTGGCCGCTGGTGGGCCCTCTCCCGCCCTCGAGTGGACGTCGCTTTCTCGACGCGATAAGCTTCGTCGTAAAGGGACCCTAGCCCCAGTATCTCAGCTACTTCTAGAAGGACTCGTCTTCCACGACGTCCTATGGAATTTGTGCGCTCGACGCGTCTGGAGAAACGAGGCAAGGCGTTGGCTCTGTGTCTCGACACGGATGTGCGGATGCTATGAGTAACCATAGTAACTTTGATACGCTTGTTAGCCTATGGTAATAACTAGCTAGTTAAACAAATAGGCCTACAGTGAAAGCCAGCCAGATGATGATCTATCTTCAGACTTTAAGGATAAAAAAAATGAATTCTTACCCACTGACTTCTTTCCGAAAAATCCCCAAAGTCTCGTTTGCTTCATTTTTCTTTAATCTTTTCTTTCCTGCTCGCTGACTGTCTCAGTTGTTAACTCGCGCTCTTGCGGTTGACTGTGCTAGCTCCTCCCCTACCTGCTGCTGCTGCATATTTAACAGAGAGGAAGAAACGGAGTAGCCCATAGGCTACCGACAGCAAAGAAATGTATTCTATATGTAGTGTTTCTTTTGCCTTCGTCTAAGGAACTACAGACACGTAAGGATATAGTTCCAAACGGCTTCTTTATTACAAACACTAGCAGCGTGTGCTGCTCACCAGCATGTGGAAGTTACACTCACTCACTGCTTCATGGTAACCCAAATATATAACACGAGGTTGCCCTCCAGTGGAGTAAACATAGAATTACACCATCACTATTTAACATCACTACATCCCCTTTTTTCTCAGGAAAACGATACTAGCTACAAGGCAAACTTATAGTCAGTTCATACAGTAGTCCTGAAACTTTACAGGAACTTTCACAATCCGACCACTCCTGGTGATCGTGGTACTGGTATTGCATAAGGACTGATCCAGTATACCCTGTGTAGACCTATCTCCAACTTCGTGTTCCACTGAAACGGTAGAGTGTGCTTCATCATTAGGCTCATAGTGTGCAGTCTGTGCACTGTCAGTAGGCTCATCCGCAGGTTCTAATGTTTCTGTGTGCTTGTGAATTGTTTTCCTTAGGTGGCGCCTGTTGCGACGAAACTGACGTCCTGCTGTGTTAACAACATTGTACGACCTCGGCTCATCTCGTTTAGAAACAATGAGACCCGGCTGCCACCCTTTGTCTGTTTCAATGTGTACGGTATTACCTGCCTGCAGTTCTGGCAGGGGTTTTGCCCGCACATTGTAGTGACACGCTTGCTTCTTTTGCAGGGTTTGGAGAGCCTGATGAACACCTTTGGGAGTGGTTGGTCGCAAGACTTCACTGGATGCTGGTAAGTTGCTCCTCAATACTCTTCCCATCAAAACTTGCGCTGGTGAATAAGGCATGCCAGTGACAGGAGTATTCCTTATCGACAGCAAAGCAAGGTGATGATCCGTTCCTGATTGTTCTGCTTTTCTCAGGACAGTTTTAACAGTTTTAATAGTTCTCTCTGCCAACCCATTTGACTGAGGGTAGGCCGGACTTGAGTGTGTCAGTTTGATGCCCCACTCAGCTGCGAATTTCTTCATTTCGTAGCTTGCAAATGGTACATGGTCACACACTAGCTCTTTAGGGATACCGTGCCTGGCATACACTGCTTTCATCTTTGCAATGACTGTGGATGCGGTCTTGTCTTTAATATTCAACACCTCAGGAAACTTTGACATATAATCAACAATCAGAAGAAACGATTGACCTCTGATTTCGAAGATGTCAGCAGCAACTTTTAACCAGGGGAGCTCTGGTACTTCATGAGAGATGATTGGCTCTTTCTGGTTCCTGGGCTGAAACTGTTGACAGGTTGTACATGCTTCGACCATCTGTTCAATATGTCTGGTCATACCTGGCCAATACATGAACTTTCTGGCATGAGCTTTTGTACGTTGCATACCTTGATGTGCGATATGTAGTTTCTTGAGCATCTCTGATCTCATTGTCTCAGGAATCAGAATCCTGTCAGAGACCATCAATATACCATCCTGCACAGCCACAGTGTGTCTAACAGGCCAGTACTGTTGAATTGTGAGATCAAGTTGTTTTCTATGCTTTGGCCATCCTGTCTTTTGCATCTTCATAAGAAGCTGGAGAGTACTGTCTTTTGCAGTAGCGTCGGTGAGCTGCTTTAGCGTGTCGTCACTGAGAGCTTGTGTTGCTTCAAGAGCATATACAACTCTTTCATCACTGAGGTCGTCTGTACTTGTGTGCTGACCTTCAGTAACGGCGCGTGACAATGCATCAGCTATTAACATGTCCTTCCCTGGCGTGTACTGGACAATGAGGTCATATCTCTGTAGCTGTAAGAGCATACGTTGGAGTCTCGCTGGTGCTTTGCTCAGTGGCTTCTTGAAGATAGGCTCCAATGGTTTATGGTCCGATTGGACATACACACTGTGTCCGTATACATACTGATGGAACTTTTTGGTCGAGAAAACGATCGCCAGTAGCTCCTTCTCAATCTGGGCATAGTTCTTTTCTGTCTCAGTTAAAGCCCTAGATGCATACGCTATTGGTTGCCCCTCCTGCAGCAGACATGATCCTAAGCCATCTTTGGATGCATCTGTTTGTATAGTAAGCAGTTTGTTAGGGTCATAGTACCTGAGAACTGGTGTGCTGGTCAGTGACACTTTGAGTGCAGACAATGCTGAGTCGTGTTCAGGTTGCCACTGGAATGCGATGTCGTTTTTCAGCAGCTGCCTGAGAGGCGCTGTAAGTGATGCCTCATTTGGGATGAAAGGAGCAAGATACCTGATCATGCCCAAAAGACGTTGTAATGATTGTCTGTCTGTGGGTGTTGGCATGTTTACGATTGCCTGTATCTTGCCATCATCTGCTCTCACACCCTGTGGAGTTATCACGTGTCCCATGAAATGTACTTTATTCACCTTGTACTGAATCTTGTCAGGGTTGAATTTCACATTGTGTGTTCTTGCTCTCTCCATAATTTTAGCAACTATGACATCATGTTCAAATTCAGTAGCAGCAGCGACAATCATATCATCTGCTACGATGTGTACACCTTTAATGTCACCAAACACTTCGTTATTGTACTGCTGGAAGACTTCACTAGCAGATTAGACACCAAATGGCAGACGTTTGAATCTATATCTACCCCATGGTGTGTTAAAAGTACATAGCAGGGAGGAGTCTCTGTCGAGTTTAACTTGCCAGTAGCCATCCTTTTCATCAAAGATGGAGAAAATCTTCTTTCCAGCAAGCCTGCATAGTACATCCTCAGCTGTTGGGATAGAGAAGTGTTGGCGTAGAACTGCTCTATTAAGGTCACGAGGATCCAGGCATACTCGCAATGACCCATTTTTTTTTCAGTGATGACAAGACTGTTAACCCATGGAGTGGGCTGGGTGACTGGCGCTATGACATCTGCTTGTAACAGCTGATCCAGTGTATCCTTCAATTTGCCCAACACTGCTAAGGGAATTTTTCTACAGCCATGTATGACCGGGACTGCTTTCGGATAGACATGTATATGATGTTCACCCGGAAACTGACCCAGGCCTTCAAAAACTGCAGAATGTTGTGCTATCAGATCCTCTTTGGAGGTAGGATTGGTTTTCATCACAGTGTCTACTCTTTTCAGCAGTTGCATCCGTTCACATGCCTCCTTACCCAGTATAGGAACGGATGAGTGTCTGGTGATGTAAAAGGGTAAGCAAACTTGCACTTTGGGAGTGACACACTGCAGCTTGGCCAGACCTTCTGGCCTTAATTTTGTTCCACCATACGCCACCAACATAGTCGAGGTCGGTTGCAACAACACTGTTTCTTGCAGAGATTGATAAATGTCAAAGGGTAAAATATTGGCTTCAGCCCCTGAGTCCAATTTAAACTTCACTGTCACATTTCCAATGTCCACATCTGTGTACCATGCTTTCTGTGCAAAGCTGGGAGTCTCTTTTATTTCCACTGATCCAATAAATAATGAATCAACAGTGACACTTCTATTATATTTAGGCTGAATGTCTTTTTTCCCAGACATGCACACTGAGGCAAAGTGATTACGTTTTCCACAGGCATGACATGTAGCTCCAAAGGCTGGACACTGTCGTGGAAGGTGGGATTTTCCACACTTTTTGCAGATGAAAGACTTCACATTAACGTTTTGCAGCTGAGGTTTTGCTCTTTCATACCCCTTGTTCGGTTGTGCTTCTGTTGTCTTCTTTCTAACAGCAAGGACATTTTTATTCTGTTCTCCCATTGCTTGAATCTGTGTTTTTGCTGCCTCTGCTGCTCTGCAAATATCAACAGTTTTTTCAAGGGTCAGGTTTATTTCTCTTAAGAGCCTCTCTTTTAAGCGCTGATCACCGATGCTAAACACGATCTTGTCTCTTAACATTTCAGATTCTGTTGAGCCAAACTCACAGTCTTTACTTTTTTGTTTCAGTTCTGTGACATATTTATCGATGGTTATTGAATCAGGCATAGGATAAGCCCAAAACTGGTGCCTCTCAAACACAACATTCTTCCTCGGCAAGCAATACTTCTCAAGTGCAGTTACAATATCTTGCATTGTTTCCTCTTCCTCTTCAGACTCAACAGACAGTGAATTGTACACTTCTAAGGCCTCCTCTCCTAATGCATGTAGTAGAATGGCAATTTTTACCTTCTCAACTTTTGAATCTGATCCTGTAGCAGTCATGTAAATGTTGAACCGTTGTATCCATCTCCTCCAATTTTCGCCTGTATTTCCAGACAGGACTAATGGTGGTGGCAATCTGAACTGGTCCATTTTCAATTTACACTCAGCAGACTCACTTTCAGTCACAATGCGCCGGCTTTTCCGTTGTATCTCAGTGCTGTCTAGTGCAGATCCATGAGTTTGTGAATCAACTGTCTTCTGACACCATGTAGTGTTTCTTTTGCCTTCGTCTAAGGAACTACAGACACATAAGGATATAGTTCCAAACGGCTTCTTTATTACAAACACTAGCAGCGTGTGCTGCTCACCAGCATGTGGAAGTTACACTCACTCACTGCTTCATGGTAACCCAAATATATAACACGAGGTTGCCCTCCAGTGGAGTAAACAGAGAATTACACCATCACTATTTAACATCACTACACTATAGGCTAGATTATTTTTAAGATCTATTTTTACCGGCTGTATGCATGCAAAGCCAAAGCGCAATGAAATAAAGCAACTTATGATTTCGGGCGTTTACATAGGCTATTGTTGTCCAGTTTCATATTTGCTCAGTGACAGTCATTACATTCGGGGCTTGACTCAAAACATTCGGGGCTGAAGCCCCGGGAAAATCGGCTGGCGACGCCCTGGTCTCTATTTGTGGCGATTCGGGCCACGGAGAGCGCCGCGCCAGACGTGGATCCCCCTGGCTGCCTCTGGACACCTGCTCAGGCTTTTATCCAGTGACTGGATTCTACCATGTAACTAACTCACAGCTTTTGTCGCTACGCCACTGACGCTGTGCTATATTTCACGGTAACGCCCTTATGTATTGCCCTGTTTCCTCCAGTGCTACTGGCCATTCTGTTATCACGATTCACAGTTGTTGTTGCTACGCCACTGACGCTGTGTTAATGTGCATGCTGATATGTCATATCACACTGTTATGCCCTTATATATTGCCCTGTCCTCTTCAGTGCAACTGGCCCTTCTATTATCCACGTATTTACAGCTGTTGTCGCTACGCCACTGACGCTGTGTCTATGCACGCTGATTATGTGCTATATTTACGGTGCAACTGGGCATTCTGTCAATCACGATTCACAGTTGTCGTCGCTACGCCACTAACGCTGTGTTTTGTGCACAGACTGCACACTGATATGTGTTATTATTACTGTTATGCCCCTATATGTTGCCCTGTTCCTCTGTGCAATTGAGCGGCCGCACCGTCCTCGAACCCCGTCCCCGGGTGCCTCGAGCGGAGCGAGACCCGCGTGTAGGGAGCCAGCGTGTCACGGTTCTCCTTCCCCCAACGGTGCGGTTCCGTTCTGATTACCGTATTCACAGCTGTTGTCGCTACGCCACTGACGCTGTGTTTACTCACAATACACACGGATATGTGCTATGATTTGTGCCATTATATAGTGCCCTGTTCCTTCAGTGCAAATGGCTTTTCTATTACTACGTTTTTACAGTTGTTGTGCGATGTATTGACAACGCTGTTTTTGTGTGCACACTTCACACTGATGTGTTCATGATTTATGCCGCGATAAGTGCCCTGTATCTTCAGTGCAACTGGCTTCTGTTCACAGTTGTGCGATGCGCTGACGCTGTGCTATGTACACGCTGTTATGTGTGTTATGATTGTGCCACGATATTGCTCTGTACCTTCAGTGCAACGGGCCAATCTGATTACTACATATTCTCAGTTGTTGCGTTGCCGCTGTGTTATGTACACTCTTATGTGTGTTTTATCTTGCCACGCTATTGCCCTGTGCTTCAGTGCAATTGGCTATTCTGATTACTACATATTCACAGTTGTTGCGATGCAACCGGCGCTGTTACGTAAGCACTTCACACTGTTTTGTGTAGGATTTATGCCAGTATTTTTGCCCTGTATACTTATATTGCCCTGCATCCTTCAGTGCAAATGGCTATTCTATTACTACACTGTGCATTTTCACAGTTCTATCGTGTGATGCAACAGGCTCTGTGTGTATGTATACTCTACAGTCTAAACACTGTATGTGTTATGGTTATGCCGCTGTCACTGCTCTGTGTCATTCAGTGCAAATGGCAATTATATTACTACACGGTGCATATTCACAGTTGTTGTGTGAAACAACTGGTGTCGTGTTTATGTACACTACACACTGTGGTGTTATGATGTGCAAATGGCTATTCTGATTACGCGCACAGTTGTGCGACGCATCTGACGCTGTGTACACGCTGTCTCACTGATCTGTTTTGGTTACGCCGCTAAATATTGCCCTGTATCCTCAGTGCAACCGGCTATTCTGATCTACTATGTATTCACAGATGATGTCGCTATGCCTCTGACACTGTGTTTTGGTACACGCTAATGTCACTATGCTATCGTGGGGCCCTGTATCCTTAGTGCTCCATGGCTATCCTATCTAACTGTGCCTGTCTCAGTTTATCGCTACGGCGACTTGCACTGCTGGCGTACACACTGAAGCGTTATGCTCTTATGTTGCCAACGTAACTGACCATTATGTTGATCTGCACATACTCATGCAGTTTCGGTCGCTTCGGCGACCCGCACGCATTTCACACACGGATGTTAAATGTACACACTGATGGGTTATGCGTTATGTTGCCCTCTTCCTCAGTGCAACTACCAGATATTGTCGCGATGGTGACTACACTGCACGTGCAAGGGCGTGTTTTGCTATTCTTGCCCTGTTCCTTCAGTGCAGAACTAGCTATCCTATCTAACCATGCATATCCACAGTTCTGGATGTATGTACGTAACTGAGGTGTTATGCTGTTGCTACCTTGATCCTTCAGTGCAACTAGCTATCCCGGTCAAACTGTGCATTTCACAGTCTCTGATATGGTGGCCTGCGATACCTACACGTGGATGTGTTCATGCAGTGGTGTTGCCCCGTATCCTTCAGTGCCTATACTGATCTATCTGCGTCTATGGTGTTGGAGCTACAGCGACCGATGCTGTTATGTTGCCTCTAGTGCAACTGGCTATTCTCCGATTGAATAGGCTGACTGACTTTTCTATTTCTGACTGCGTTATTCTCAGTTGTTGTCGCTATGGCCAATGGCACTGTGTTTATGTACATTCAGTTATGTGTTGTTTGCACTTCTTACATCGGCTATGTTCTACAAGGAAGTCTCAGTTCCTCGTGACCCGCTTACTGGATGGAAGAGGGGAAGTGTGGCCGTGGCAAACGCAAAAACCCCTGCTGGTGACCAGACCGTCGTGAGTCCCACTCAGAGTCTCTCTGGGTGGGTATATAAATCCAGATTACGCTGCGCCGTGCCGCAGTGGAGCTCTGGAAATACGAAACCTCCAGGGAAGACAGGTTCTGAAAGTGCACCCCAGGCAGGGTGCATCTTTCCTGGGCTTGAGCCCAGCGCTCATGCCGGATTGGGTGATGCTGGTTTCAATTGAAACTCAAAACTATATCACCCCCGGTTCACGGACCCGTGAGTTATGGGGGGCCTATGACAATCCCCCTCAGGAGGGTTCTGTTCTACAGACGATTGGCACTCCTGCCCCCAGCTGTGGAACCTTCGTGGATGTCCGCTGCTGAGTCCATAGTTGAGCAAGACACTTCACACTAACAAGTGCTCAGACGAAGCTCTCCCTGAGATGGCCTTAACCCCGTCCCTCGCCCAGCGAGCACTTGGAATCCTACGCTCATTTTAGTGACTGATATCACATCGTCTCGGATCTGGTGACTGCAGCGTCACTCTCCGTTCGATACCTAGCTACATCCGAAGTCGCTTACACCGTTCAGAGCACAGGTGGATCCCTGCCCGCCTTTCTGCTGAGCCGTAAGCCTCACATGATGCCGATGCTCAGAGTGATGTTGGTCCTATAGAGATTGTGGATCTCTAGGGTAGCAGACTGACAAACTGCTGTTTGTGTGCTTGGTGGATGGTACTAAGGATGTGCTGTTTTATACAGAGACTCTTCTCTGAATTCAATGCTTGTTTGCTTAATACCTACGGGATTAGGTTTGCTGGCTGTCTTCTCAGAACGCGTTCACAGGGTTAAGTTTGATGCTCCGCCTATAGCGTTGTGGGTTCAGTGAGTTATTTGAACTCATGGAACTGTTCCCTCCAGCTGTGCAGTAGTCTGTATTGCAGAGTTACCTTTGTTGCTAACTCTGTGTGTGGCTGTATGGTTATGCAGCTGTCACTGCTATGCTGTTGTCACTAGGTTAACTCTTTGCTTTAGTGCTTATGGTGTTGTGCTGCCCTGCCCAGTGCAGCCCTCGCTTCTTTGCATTGGATGTGCATCTTGGTAAAGTAGGAGCAAACGTTGGTCTAGTTCGCCTATCAGTTTGTGTGCTCCTAGCGGTGTGACTGGCTTAGAACTGTTGTTTCCTGTGGAAGTGTAGCTTGACCCCGTCTGGGCTTATCTTCACTGCGCTCACGGCGGGATTCTCATACAGTTCCCATATACGTCAGTATGACGTAATGTCGAAGTGACCGCCTTGAAAGGGAACGTCTCCGGTTACTATCGTAACCTCGGTTCCCTGAGAGGCGGGAACGAGACATTACGTCATCCGCCGTGCTCGCCGTTTGATCAGCTGTGCTAGCGTTCAGTCGTTATTCTGACGCAATTGGCACGCCCATGCTATTTATACTGCCCGCGGTCCGGTCAGCATTTGCATGTTTGCGTCAATTGGCCAGCTGTCTCCAGCTGGCGTTAGCCTATAAGATTTCAGTGGAAATGGAGAAAGGAGGAGTTCCCATATACGTCAGTATGACGTAATGTCTCGTTCCCGCCTCTCAGGGAACCGAGGTTACGATAGTAACCGGAGACGTTTTCTTCAGTAAACCCAGAGTTTCTTGCGGTCTCCTCCCCCTTTTTAAAGAAGAAGTGCTGTTTAAACACCAACAATAATACTAAAATATATTTACACATTCTTTAAGACATACACATATATATTGTTTGTCCATGGTTTAATTGACTAAATCTGTTTGCAGCACTTTGCCAAAAAATAAAAGGATTAAAATGTTTGCTAAATTTGTATTTGATTGCACCGTTTTTGATCATATATTTCTATTAAATCATTAACAAAATTGGAATAAAAAACATTTAATAGAACTAAATTATTTTTCAAAAATAATTTAATAAGTTATAAATGATAAAAATAAGATGTTAATCTTATTCCTAATCAATTATTGAAGTTAGTTGATTACATACGTTTTATTGAACAAATGTTTAATTTATTTAACTGTCATTTTAACTGATGATAATAATAACCGTAATTTAATAATGCAGTTTATATATTTAATAATTGTTTAATACCATAAACCGTGATATTTTCTGAGACGGTTCTCATACTGTGAAACTCTCCCCACATGGGGGAGTCCCCCCATCTTCAACGGTGTAGTTAGATTAATGTAATAATTACTATCTCTAGAAAGTATTGGTCTACATATTACTAAACCCTATATCAACCTCAACCACTTGATTAATACAAGGAGGAGAGACAAGAACCAGCACTTTTAATGCTTTCAAATTAACAATATACAATTACATTAATTATTCTTGAATTGATCAAAGTGTTTAGAGGGAGAAGGTTACATAAAAAATATACCTTTTAAAATGTATGTTAAATCCACTATTGTTTTATACTGAATTGGTCTATAGTTTATGCAGTAGCCTATTTAATGTAATCGCATCATATTTTATTTTAAATTACAGAAGAATTAAGAGAAATCCCTTTAATTAAATTACAATATTTAGATTACTTGGTAATGAATTACACCCAACACCTCTTTTTGTCTGGCGCTGTTGCCATGGTGACTCGTAATATCTGCGCTCCATTGATAATGGCTTTTTATAGTTGTGGTGCACGCGCTTAACTCAGAGTCAGTCAACTCAGAGTTGATTGAACTAACTCATTTCAGCTGTTCTGAAATCGAAAACTCAGAGTTTCCCATCTCAGGGTAAGTCAACTCAGAGTTCAAGCTTTAACTCAGAGTTAGTTGAACCTCCTTATTGAAACGGGCCCCTGATGTCATTGCACAAATAAATATTTCGAATTTTTTAATTTGTGTTAAAATGTTTTTAGCTTCTGTCAAGATGTCAAACATTCTAAAATCACTAACATAGGACAGGTGAACAGAGACTCACACACACAGACAGAGAGAGAGAGAGTGTCACACACAGAATGAGAGAGACAGTCAGACACACACACAGTTGGACACACACAGACAGTTGCTGATATGAACACAGACCGACACACGGACAGGCGGGAGGAGACGCACACAGCTAGGCGTACACACACAGACTGTTACTGATATAAAGGGCATTGGCACTGATTGGCAGAGATCAAGCAAGCGATGTTGGCGAGCTCTGGTGAAATGTACACTGGTGTGTGACTGATGTGAACGCACCTTCATGAGAATGTTCTAGATTTTAATAAGATGGACATTTTGAGATTTAATTTTTTTATTGTGCATCTGCAAGCACTGTAAAAACATTGATATACAATGGCAAGAACTACAGGTGCCTTCATACAAAAACATCTTCACATGCAAAAGAAAACAATCCTCTTCAAATGTACACAATGGAGGAGCGGTTACAGAGAGACACGTGTGGCCAGCCATTCCCCGAAGAAGAAGAGCATCGATTTCCCAGACAGATTAAAATACAAAAACAACGTGACATTTAAAAAAAGGTGAATTGCAACACATTTTAAAAAACACATAATAAACTTAGATCAGAAGTTCCCTCAAACAAACACGCTCAGCGCTCAGTCAGTATTAGTGTGACGAAATTAATGCAGATATTAGTGGAAGATTGACTAGTGACGCATCTGAAGAGAGGCATGATAGGATACTGACGCCATCGCATCTGAAGAGAGGCATGATGGGATACTAACGCCAGAGCATCTGAATAGAGGCATATGGGATACTGACGCCATCGCATCTGAAAGATGAGCTCATGCTGGAGTGTGTGAAGGAAGCCAGATGAACAAGCAAACACTCCTCTGGATCAGGGAAATCCTGCAGGAGGCTTTCATTCGCTCACGGATGAACTGGAGAATCTGCAGTCAGGATTTTGTTCATTTGTGAAAGATACGTGATCAAGTATTAAACAAAACAAACAAACAGAGACCGTAAACAATCACTGATATAAACACAGCCGTATAAAGTCCATCAAACACTGTCGATGTGATAGTCTTTTGTTCTCTTCAGGATTTATACTGTAGTAATTACGATCAGTGTTCTGGAGTGCTTCTGGAGTCCCGTCTGCAGTGTGTGTGTGTGTGTGTCAGTGTGTGGGTCTTTATAAGCGTTCAACAGTAAACACAGTCACTTGCACACACACAAACACACCCTCTCACACTCGTCTACCTGAGAGACGGTAAGACCAAACGCTCAATCACACAAAGGCAAACGATGGATCCCACCCAGGTCGGATGGGCGGCACTGCTGTCAGTCATCAGACTGGGGGCGGAGCCTGGGGTGTGGCCTGAGGGGGCGGAGTCTGTGGGCGTGGCTACAAGCCTTCCTGCAGTTCTTTAGCTTTAATGAGGATGGCATGAACATCAGAAATGGGATAATCCTGAAAAAAAGCAGAGAGAGTGGAGGTTAGAGGGCGTGTGTGTGTGCAGAAAGAGAGTGTGTGGGTGTGTGTGAGAGAGAAAGAGAGTGTGTCACGGCTGTATCGTAACCATTCTAATTCTAATTCATCGAACTTGTCCTTTAAGCAAAACTCAGAGGAAAATTAAAAAGTTGTTTGACCGTTACACTGCACATCGGAAGTTTAGTGTTGGAGACCAGGTCATTGCACTTCTGCCTATATTAGATTCCCCGTTCCAAGCTAAATATACTGGGCCGTATGAGGTAATACATTGTGGGGCTATGGATAATTATACGATTCTGACGACAGACCGAAGAAAGACATCTCAAGTCTGTCATGTAAATCTCCTTAAGCCTTATTGTCAGTCAACCAGTTTCAATGGCAGTGATGCCTGTGGTGCTAGTGGACAGCTCCTCCCAGTCGTGTGTTAAACAGGTCATGACAAGCATGCCTGTGGATGAAAAATTCTGACACGTTGAAAACTTGTCATCCAATTTTAATAATTTAGACACGTAACAAAGTCAAGAATTGATCAATTTGCTTTCGAAATTTAGGGAATTGTTTTTGGATGTTCCAACCCAAACAACAGAATTGGAGCAAGATATCGTGGTGGGCGAGGCTGCTCCTGTCCGTCAGCGTTTTTACAGGGTTCTGCTGAGTAAACGAGAGGTTTTGGAAAAGGAAGTCCAGTATTTGCTGGTTAATAGGTCAGCCGAGCCTTCTTTTTCCAGCTGGTCCTCGCCGTATGTGTTAGTTAAAAAATCTGATGGTATGTTCCAATTTTGTACGAATTATAGGAAACTGAATTCTGTTACAAGGCCAGACTCCTTTCCTCTGCCGAGAAGGTCGGTGCTGCAAAATTTGTGACAAAATAGGACTTACTGAAAAGCTATTGACAGATTCTGCTCACAGAGCATGTGTGCAAGGTTTCCTCGTTTATAACACCAAATGGATTATTTTCTTACCAGGTTATGAGTTTCGGTCTTCGAAAAGCACCAACGACGTTTCAAAGAATGATAAAACTGTTTATTTGTATGATACGATCGTGGTAAGTGAAACATGAAACTTAAATGTTTACGGCTGCTTTTAGACCATCTCGCTCAAGCAAATCTTACATTGAATCTGGCTAAGTATGAGTTTGCAGGAGCAATGGTAACATATCTTGGTAAGGTAGTGTGGGGCAAGGACAGGAGCGTCCAGTAAGGGAGAAGTTCAGAGCAATAGATTCATATCCTAATCCTGTTACTAAGAAAGATTGTTCTGTGTCTGGTTTCTGTGTCTGGTGGGTTTTTACAGCTGTTTTTTAGGAACTTCTCTATGGTTGTTGCTCCTTTAACGGACCTACTGAAAGCTAAATCCAGGTTTGTTTTGGTCTGTAGCTTGTCAGAATACCTTTGAGGCAGTGAAAACGTTGTTAACTATGACACCTGTCCTAATGGCACCTCGTCGGGTAAAAAAAAAATAAAATTCACGAAGATGCCAACAAAGAGGGAGCAGGGGCAATGTTGATTCAAGAGGATGATGTAGGTAGAGCGGCCGGTTTGTTTTTTCTCGCGAAAGATCAATAATTATCAAAGGAACTACTCCACAGTTGAAAAGGAGGAGCTTGCATTCATTTTGGCTCTCCAGCATTTCGAAATATATGTAGGTGGTGTTAGATTTTGGTGTTTGCCGAGCAGTGGTTTCGGTGGCTCGCCAATGGATTGGATTTCTCCAATACATAAAATAAGTGAGCTTGACCAGTTCTTGTGAGGAGAAGAATTTATTGAAGGTTTGTAGTGTAGCAGTCCTTCAGCAGCGATGTTATCATGTTGCCCTTCAACAATCTTAACCCAATGCTCTGTCTGTGAGACAGAACTTCATACATGAAGACTATGAGGCTACAAACAATAGAAACCTGTTAGGACCTCCCACAGGAGATGCTAATCCACTCTTCTTTGTCATTCACACCAATCAGTTTCTGTGGGCCATACATCTGAATGGGCCATTTGGCACACATGCACCTTAGCAGACACAGACAGAGTGATTACATCTAAAGCATGGTTGATTAAATCTAAGGCAGAGTCACAATGTTAATGAATCTGATGATTGAAAACACAGTCTATCAGCGGGCATGTAAAGGCCTCTGAAAATGCAGTGGCCGACGCGCTGTCCAGGGCACCAGTATAAGCCAATATTGTGAGATGTTGCCTTAACATTAATATTAGTTCCCCTAGCCTGTATTTGGTCCCCTCGTGTCTAGAATTTTCAATCGGTGTAAACCTAAAAGCTTTGGCTATTTTTCTCTTCTCTGCAGCTCAGACACGCTAATCTTGAATCTCCTAGTTATTACATCATTACAAGGAAAAGTTACCTCCCCTTTCTCTGCTTTGCCCGGCCGGAGAATTTGGCTCACCCATGAGAAAATGAGCTAGGAAATACGAACGCGCGAGCACGTGTTTTTCCTAGAGAAATAGCTTTGAGTTTTTCCTTTGAGAGATATCACGGCTTGCACATCGAGCGAAGCATGGCAGTTGATCAGTGTTTTCGGATGTATAAATTGAACACAAAAGTATTTTTTAGATCCTTTAAATTCTGAACAAATTATACAGAAAGCGATCAAAGAACAATCTTTCCACACAGAGCGAGTTTATCTGGACAACTCGTTATGAAATCAATGTGCATCACTGCACAACGAAACTCTTACTCTATGTACATCGTGTCTGCATTGGTGAAAGCATTAGAGAGAGTGCAGAAACTGCGCTGCAATGATAAGATCTTTATTCTCGTGATCAACAGACTGTCCTCTGTTTGCTCAATGCTCATCACAGCAACATTTTATGTGATGGGAATAGATCTAAATACTTTAAAAACTTCTCACGATTCGTTAATCTTGATAGCTGTAATAATTAAAACCTATAATAGCTGTAGTAAAATTATTCGAGAAAGTTTCGCATGTAATACATAGCTATTTCATATGCAAACATGTCAGCCAATCACAGCAGTGGCTGGCTACACTGTAATCCCACAGCAGACACGCCCCTTCAAACAGAGTGTTCAAATCAGAGGCTAAAATCGGCTGTACTTTGGACTGTCTTTTCTGCCGTGTGTGTCAGTGTGTTTATGTCCTGCCCCTGCATGTGCGCCACAGAGCTGGGGGTAATCAGGTGGATTGGATGCACCGATGCACAGGTGTGCCTATCGATAAGAGTTTCCTGTTTGGTGTTCTCCTTGCTGTTACTTCGATCCCTGGCCAGGTCCGAGATGTTGGTCGATGTTGTGGCGTATTGATAACAGCTTGAATAGCTATTGTTGCTCCCTGATAATGGCGTGACAGAGTGTGTGTGTGTGTGTGTTTGTGTGTGCGTGAGTGAGTGAGTAAGAGTGTGTGTGTGTTTGTTACCTGCAGTAATCTCATGTTGGTTGTAAAGTCTCCAGCCAGTAACTGATCTCGAATCAGTCTGCAAAAACACAGAGTTAAAGCACAGATGAAAAAACAGCCAACTTAGTTCACCTAACTGAGGACGTGTTATACAGTCCAGAGCGTTTCACAGTCATAAACGGGAATATCAGCATCAATGATCAAACTCAAATATGAGACAAATTCTGTTTTAGCTGTAAAGCAATCAAAAATCTCACACTGTGCGAGTCGGTACTACATCTAAACTTGCTGTTAAACAGTGTGCTGTATATTGTATGAATACAGGTAGATTGAATGCAATTGGGACAGACTACATTCGCCATGTTGTTACGGTCATGTGACGCATCACAAATCGTCTCCCGTGGCCTCATAGGATAGCAGATCCATCATCAGAGTCCATCATATGCACACTTCAGAATCTCTGAGGAGGTAGCGGGTCATCCGGGGACCTTTCGCAAACTGGTTTACGAATGTATTCAGACTCGCTACTCATTCACATGCTATATAGTGGGAAGGGTTTGATTTTGGATGCAGTGAATAGAGTCATTATTCAGACCAATTCAGCTCAATTTTTTCTCTCATCTAATATTGTCAGTAGCTAGTCAAATCTATAATATTACTGAACATTACGTGTGTCTAAAGTAGAGATGTTCCGATACCCTTTTTCTCTTCCCGATACCTGGCACTCAGGGTATCGGCTGATACTGAGTACTGATCCGATACCTGGGTGTGTATCTATATAATTCATACTAGCCCTGTATGAATTGATAGAATTATTGGTAACACTTTACAATAAGGTTCATTAGTTAACATTAGTTAACTACATTAGTTAGCATGAACTAATAATGAACAGCACTTATACAGCATTTATTAAATTAATTTCAATATTTACAAATACTTTATTAAAATCTTGTTAACATTAGTTAATGCGCAGTGAACTAACATGAACAAACAATGAACAGCTTTATTATTATTAACTAACATCAACGAAGATTAACAAATACTGTAACAAATGTATTGCTCATGGTTAGTTCATGTTAGTTAATACATTAACTAATGTTAAATAATGAACCTTATTGTAAAGTGTTGCCGAATTATTTTATGGTGTGCTTCAGACTTATCCCTTAATAAAACATGAACAAATACATACAGTGAACTAGAATATTTTTATTATCTGACATTTGACAGCAATATTTTATTTATTTTTCTTAAGTGAAAAATAACTTAAAATGCAGCCACAGGTCTAATACTTCAAACTGAAAAAGGTATTTTAGATTTACAATATAACTGTATAAAAAAGTGCAACAAATAAATCTAGGAATCTAAAAAATGATAAATGAATACTATATGAAAATAACCTCTTTATAATTTAAAGTCCAGAAACAATTTTGTTAAATACACGCCATTTCAGTTTTGACTGCGGCTGGTCATCCAGAACAATAAACTCGATAATTTTGTCGGTTATATTTATCGCTCGTTGGCTGTCTGCCTCCCTCCGAAACTGCAGTATGGCATATGAGAGATGTCGCCGTTTTACTGGCTGGTTGGTCCAGTCTTAAATACTGCTAGCACGCGCTTTCTTCTTCGCTGTTCTAAACAGTGGTTGCTTGTGGCTACAGCACAACGTCCTGTGTTGCCACAAGCTACCACTGTTTAGAGCAGTGAAGAAGAATTAATCTCTGATTTGCAGTGTTAAGCAAAACTAGCTTGCAAAACTAGTTATTGTTTAAGAAAGGATCTCATATCGGACTCGGTACATGGGTAGAAGTACTCGCCATATGCCTATGTCATGAAAAAATTGAGGACGGGAAGTATGTCTTTTAGTAGGGTACGGCTCGCTTTTACAATGATGGCGTCTGATAGATACCGCTGGACCAAATCTTTCCGCAACCTGTCTGAAGTCACATATGACGATGTGGTTCGGATGCAGAGCAACCCGGTACACTACAACAACAGCTGCGGGTAGCTCTAGCCGTTCGCCAGTAAGGTAAATGTTTCTATAGTAACAGCGAACTGGACCAATCAGCAGATGTTGCTATTACGCTTAGGATTGTGGGTAGTGTATTTTTTTCTGCAGATCAAGGATAAAACATGTTTTTCTTTAAACAAGGTTGATTTCATACAAACTTATAGCTTCAACCGGAGCAGAAACCTTTGTTTCACAACCTCATAGCTCGTGGTCAGTCTACCTCGGATGGTTTAGACATTAGGGCTGATAATCTAAATGCTTATCGAGAAATACTGTTGACCAGAAGTTCTGTATCTCTACTCCACATTCCGGAATCAGGAAGTGTGACACAGGCCTATAACGATGCCAGAATTTTTATTGGTATTGGCGGCATTTCCGATTCTAGTATCCGAATCGGAACAACTTTAGTCTGAAGCCTGTGTGTGTGTGTGACTGATCTTACGTAAGCATGGCGCAGCACACAGGTATGATGAACTCAAACCGATCCTGATCCCAAAAGAGCGAATCCCAGATCCGAATAACATCTGGAAGCAGGAACTCCTGAGAGAGCAGCAGCGTCAGCCAGCGGAAGGTAAAATACTGAGGCTTGATGTTCTGCTCTTGCTGTCAGACAGACAGATGCATTTTGGATGTGATTAATCATTTCATAGCCCTATAACTCAGTTCCGTTTTGTCATAAAAAAAGTTGGACAGTGATTATTAGTTCAGTAGTCTTTGTGTTTATGCCATGATAACTCAATAAATAATAATCATCAGAACAGGGTTAAAAAGTGTCAGATGCTCAGATGGAAAACCCTTATAAGTAATTACATGTAATTTCACCAAACTATAACATTCAGGCTAAAAAGTAGTGGTCACCAGTCTCATGTAGAGCTCGGTGTCTTTCTCCTTGAGTTTGGAGAACACGCTCTCCATCTTGAAGGTGATGCCGCACTGCGAGTCGTCCAGGCTCTTGATGAAGTTATCTCTGTTCTCAGACATCAGGTTCGTGAAGCAGAAGAAGGTGTCAGCCTCTGCGTGCTCTGAGACGCAAGAACACAGACACTCTAATCTAGGACTAATACATACAATCCACCGCAAAACATGCTTTCTTACTTAGGATGTGTGTCTTGTTTTCTGTCCAAATATCTAAACATTTTTAAATCAAGAAGCATTTACCAGAGAACTAAACTGACATAGTTCTTCTATCTTCTATTTAATCTTCTAAAATACATTCTATCTTTTTTTCTGATAAACAAAAAAATTAACCTTATTACGTTTTTGCTTAAAGGTGGGGTTAGTCGTTTTTGAAATATACAGTTTGGATGTTAGTCGGACTGACACAACAAACGTGTAGCCAATCAGCATTAGGGGACGAATGACGGTGGAGGAGGGAGAACGAGCAAGAGGGAGATCTGAACTGAAGAAAGACTGCAGAAATAGAGATAATACAATACAAAAAAAAAAAGCTCAGAAGAAATCACTGGAAAATAAAAGGTTATGTCTGGGCAAGAGCTTTAGGACCCATGTAAATATTAGAAATGCTTTCCAGTGCTGGTGGAACACTGAGGAACACGCCATTAACGCTGAGGAACACGCCAGTAACGCTGAGTTACGCTGATGAACATTGAGGAACACTGGGTAACGCTGAGGAAAATGCGAGTAACGCCGAGTAACAGTAAGGAACAGTGAGGAACACTAAGGAACGCAGAGGAACACTCGCGGACACTGGGGAACGCTGGGAACACTTGTTTTAAAGTCCCTGTAAAGGCAATTCTACAAAAAAGTTCTAAACACATTATAAATGTTACATATGTATTGCTAAAACATATTACAAAGTGTAATAGAAGTACTGTGAAGTACTGAAATGTGCAGTTAGACCGTTAAACAGTTTTTCACCATTGCAATTTTACGGATTGTTTGGGTGGGGCTCGATGACGCACTGGAGCCCATGAGCTCCTGGACACACCCCTATTTGATGACGTACGGAGTCTGATCTCTGCCCTTACACACAATAACTACACTCCCCGAGCACATTCGCATTCACCGCTCAATCGTAAGTGACTGTCAGTACAATTAGTTACTACAGCTGAGCCTACAGTTTTCTAGCTAGCTATGCCTTCAACACAGAAATGCATAGGCTACTACCTGGATGCGATCATGTACAAAACAGATCGGTATCTTTATTTAAATTCCCTAAAAACGATCACATCAAGAAGAGGTTTTTAGAGAGCCAACCTCTGATGAAGAGCTGAGGATCACCGCCAACACCTGCCTCTGTAGTGATCATTTTACACTGGATTTACTTATTTTATATCAGAAAACAAGATAGATTTTCTTGTCATTTCACTTCTCTAGCAAATGCTTCTTGATTTAAGAATGTTTAGATGTTTTGACTGGAAACAAGACGAACATATTAAGTAAGAAAAGCATTTTTGCAGTTTAGAAAGCAGTGAGAGGATTACCCTTCCACTGGCTGTTAGGGTCGGTGGCAAAGGTGTAGTAGATTGGTCCCACAATCCGTTCATGCCCTGCACGTACGCGATGCCCGGGTTCAGTTTGGCGTAGATGAAAGGATCGCGCTCCACCACTTCCCAGTGCGCCTTCGCATCCATTGGGAAGCACCTCGTACTCGTTGGAGGGATACAGGTTTAAGGCCTTCCCTGGAGAACTGACCTAGAGGGAGAGCAGATGCATCAGAACACACACGACCGCGACCGACCGCACACACACACTTATAACTCACTCTTACATGGGCCTTGAGCGTGGTCTGCTTCACACACAAACACACACACTCGCATTAGTGATGCAGCAGTGGTTCGGCCCACTGTCTGAGACTTACATTTTACTTTTTTTTAAACATTTTTATTAATTTAGCTGACACTTTTATCCAATGCGACTTACAATTGCTATATATGTCAGAGGTCGCACGCCTC
This sequence comes from Hybognathus amarus, assembly GCA_030378365.1. NCBI lineage: Eukaryota > Metazoa > Chordata > Actinopteri > Cypriniformes > Leuciscidae > Hybognathus > Hybognathus amarus. Next base: position 162,366 of record JAQIUQ010000652.1, read on the forward strand.
TGGAGCAACTAGGGGTTAAGTGTCTTGCTCAGGGACACATTGGTGTCTCAAAGTGGATTCAAACCCGGATCTCTCACACCAAAGGCATGTGTCTTATCCATTGCGCCATCACCACCCGCGTGCACAAACACACACTTGAGCGTGGTCTGCTTCACACACAAGCACACACACACTCACGTTAGTGATGCCGCTGTGGTCCCGGCCCACCGTCCGGGACTTGAGCATGGTCTGCTTCACACACATTCACTCTCACACACACACTCACGTCAGTGACGCCGCTGCGGTTCCGGCCCACCGTCTGGGACTTGAGCGTGGTCTGCTCCACACGCCGCCGCAGCGTCTCGGTACTCATTCTGAGGATCCAGTATCAGCTGACAGGGAAACTCTGTGGGACGCTGGAAGAACGCCATATCTGGGTACAAGCGCCTGACACACACACACCCACCCAGGCATATTAATATTCATCACAACTCATGTGACAGCACAAACACACACACAGTCTCACTCACATAATCACACACTCACACTGCATACTCGGCACTCACACTCGCACACACATACTCGCACACACACACACTCTCAGACATTCAGACTCAAAGACACTCACACAAGATTTTTTTTCAACATTCAAATAGCTTTATTGGCATGGGAAATAAATCTTTACATTGCCAAAGCATTCATAACAGTAGATGAAAAGTAAATAATTATATATATTTTTTTATAAAAATAAAGTATTTTTTTTCGTGGAAATAAAAAAGTTAAATCTTCTAATATTTACACTATGTCTCTAGGCGTGTAGTTTGTAGCTTTGTCCTGCCAGAGGCTCTTTCTTCGTGACAGGACCTCATGTACCTGGCAGCTCGCTGGGCTTTCTTCTAGCAGGAGTGGGAGTTTATCCATATTAGATTTCTGATGGAAGTCTTTCTACAGTAGCTTGTGAAAAAGGGATAGAAAGTGTCTTTTAATATTTGTATGTTTGGGGCAGGATGTCAAAAAGCCAAGCTCTGTCTCCACTTGGTTATCTGTGGAGTGAGGGCACTGTCGCTCTTCCTTCAGTTTAGGGTCGCTCACTGTGCTCAGTTATCCTGCCAATTCATTTGGTCTGTTTAGGGCCAAATAGCATTCCAGTTTACTTTGTTTGGCTGTTGCGGCTGTCCAGTGTTTGAGGTATTTTTCTTTTTGTGTTTCAGAAGTGTATTTAACACCTGCCTTGTTTGGTGTTCGATTCGAATCAAACTCTAGTTCGTTTCCCCCTTGGTGCGGACCTTTTGGGCAGGTGTGAATACAGCAATCGAACTCGGGTGCGGACCAAACAATCGAACCGAGACCCAGCTGAAGAGGTGGTCTCGGTACGGTTCCAAATGAACTCTGGTACGGATCGTTTACGGTGTGAACATGAACCGACCCAATTGCAAGAAAGCACTGCGTCAAAGAGAATATTCAGCCACGCTGTCTGGCCACACGATATTGCGCTTGCACGTCTTTCTGTCGTCGTGTGTGCATCATTGGAATGGAATGAATGAATGAATGTGTGCATCAGGACATTCACATACAGAGCGTTCTCTTTAATCTAATCGCGCATAGACGCAAAAAAAATAAAAATAATAATTTGCCGTTCATAAAGCATTTGCAGTTCACCACATTTTGGTGGTGGTTGATGAGATTCCCCCTTCTATGTAAGTGCTTTGAGTGCCAAGAAAAGCGCAATATAAATGTAATTAATTATTATTATTATTATTATTAAGGACCATGCTGCGTTAATTTACGTTAAACTGGACAAACTTAATCGCAAGCGTTAACATTGACAGCACTTGTTAGCAGTATATAAAAATAAGAATCTCATTATTTGAATGTGTGAACATAGCCCCTCTCTATGAATGAAACTTTATACCTTATCCGTCTTCAGCGCAGTGCCACTTGTAACGCGAAGTTGACATGTTGCCCAGAGATAGAAAACAGTAGATGGTCGGATGAAAAGATGCAGGAGAGACGAGAGTTGTCGTATTTCCGTTTATAGAACCCTCAAGCGTTACACTCGTCGCCTTCTCAAAATCTGAATTACAACACGTATAGATGACATTGTCATTAGTTTCTTCATATTGCGTTGTACAGAATAACACAAAATGCAACACTGATATCATGACTTTTGCGCAAACATACACGCCACTTTTAAGTCAAGAGGCGTGTTATCTCATGCATTTTGAGCTATCCGCGTGTATGCGTGTATGCTCTACGCCATTAATGTCCGAAGCTGATTCGCGTGTCTGTAATGTTCGATAAAGTGATTCCGTGCGTCAAATGTCCGAGCGAAATGAAGCAAAATGTAGATCTGCATCTGGGGAACTATCTTTTTCCTAGGATGGTAGGGGAACAGTCATAAATGCCATTAACCCCAGTGACGGGTTGGTTTAGGGACGGGGTTGGGGTAAGTCATATATATATACAGAAGAACGTTAAGTCAAGGCGTTCATAAACACACTGAAAAGCGATTATGCGTGTTGATAGCACGCTGAAAATGGAAATACGAATTGGCGTTTCATACACGCGCTACTTCATGAGATCAGTCTGCAAAATTAGTAAAAGAACAAATATTGCAGTACAAAATATCTCCTTGCTGAGCCTTTTTTGCACTTCCTGATTTCCCTGACTTGAGAATCCTTGTCCAATGAATGGTCGACCTTAGCACACGTGTGGTTTTGTTTACAAATTTTGGTTCACTTGCAAAAAGAGCAGTGTGAAAGCCAACCGTACCAAAAAATAATAATAATAATTTATTTGGTCCGGACCAAAGCAGGTGAACTACAGACAGTCCACTCCCGTTCAGTTCACAACCCGAACGGGCTCTATTACTGTTTTGATTATTTTTAGCCAGATTCTAGATTGGGATGTCAATTTCTATATTTCTCTTAATAGCATAAAAAATTATTTGTGCCTTGTATCACAAGCTTTGTTTTTTTCTTGTAAACAGCTTTTTTTTACATTTCCTGTGTTGCTAATATTTGTGCCAAGGTAAGTATAGTCCTGTGTGTGTTCAAGGAGCATGTTGTCTAATTTTAAACTATGATGTTGGTCTTGGCAGCTGGGTCTTTTTTAGAAAATCATTATCTTAGTCTTTTTTTGGGTTAACTGCCAGGGCCCATGACTGACAGAAGTTGTGCAGGAGGTCTAGATGCTGCTGTAGACCCTCTTTAGTGGGAGACAGCAGTACTAGATCATCAGCAAACAGAAAGCATCTGACTTCAGTGTCCAGTAGAGTAAGACCAGGTGCTGTTGACTGATCCAGAGCCCTCGCGAGCTCATTTATGTAGATGTTGAACAGCGTGGGACTTAAGCTGCAGCCCTGTCTCACTCCATGACTCTGAGGAAGTCTGTGTGTTTGCTAGCAATTTTAACTGCATGATGTCATGTTTTTCCTCCAATGCCACATTTAATTAATTGAATAAAAAAGACATTTATGCCAAATGGAGTCAAAAGCTTTTTAGAAGTCAACAAAAAGCAATAGAAAATTTTACTTTTGTTTATCGTTATTTAGTTTATCAACTAAGGTATGGAGAGTGTATATATGGTCTGATGTACAATATTTTGGATGGAAGCCAATTTGACACTTGCTCAGGACATTTCTGTCTCTGAGAAAATGGGCTAGTCTGCTGTTTAGGATCTTGCAGAAGAGTTTACCTAGGTTGCTGTTTACACATACCACAACAGTAATTAGGGTTAAATATGTCTCTGTTTTTATAGATTGGGGAAATAAGACCTTTATTCCAAATGTTGGAGAAAATACCTAAAATCAGGATGATATTGAAGAGCTTGAGAATGGCTAATTTGAATTTGTGGTCTGTGTATTTAATAATTTCATTTAGCATGCCATCAACACCACAGGCTTTGCAATTTCAGGTTCTGGAGTTTGGTTAGTGTCATTGGAGTGTCTAATGGGTTCTGGTAGTCTTTGATGGTTGATTCTAAAACCGTTAGTTTGTCATACAGGGCATTTTGTTCCTGATTTTTGTTTACATTATTAAAGAGGTTGGAGAAGTGGTTAATCCAAACATCTCCATTCTGGATAGCTAGTTCTTGATGGTAGGATTTGTTTAGTGTGTTCCAATGTTTCCAGAACTGGTTCGGATTCTAAGGATTCTTAAATTTCCCTTAGTTGACATTTTGTGTTTTGTTCTTTTTTCTTTCTTAAAGTATTCCTAAAGTGTTTAAGTTTTTCGTGATGGAGATGACTGATGTTCTCATTGTCAGCATGTCTGTGTTTCTGGTTGGATAGGAAGTTTTTTGCAGTCATTGTCAAATCATTTCTCAGTGGCATGTGTTTTTTTCAGTTTTCTTTTTGTGGTTTTTAAGTTGGATAATGTTACTGATACCTCAAATATTCTGTTCAGCTTGTCTACTGCTAGGCTTGTACCTTCACTATTGTGCGGGAAAGGAGTGGCGAGGAATTGATCTAATACGGCTTGAATTTTTTTGTTGAATAATTGCACTTAGATATGTATCTTTACTGTTTTGTTTCCATCTATACATGTTAAGTGAGTGGAGCTGGGTTTGTTTAGATGCTTCTTGGTTGGGCATGGCTCTGTTTAAAAGGACAGTTCGGCCAAAAATGATATTTAAACCATGCATTACTCACCTCAAGCCGTTTTAGATGAATATGTCAATCTGGTTTCAGACAAACACATTTTCAGTTATTTTAGAAAATGTCTTAGACCCTTCAGTGGATATATGTGAAGAAATGGGGTCCAGCTCCTTCAAGTCCCAAAATGTGCATAAATCCTTCACAAAAGTAATTCATCGGCTCCAGGGTGATAATCAAGGCCTTTCGAGGGTAATCCGTGTGGTATTGTTGTAAAAATATACATGTAAAACTTTATAAATGAAAATATCTGACTTCCGGCAATGATTCGCCGTATGTTCACGGGTGATGGAAGTCAGCGTATGTAGCGCAGGTACCGTCGCAACGCTTCCTGACACTACGTCCTGACCTCGCACGCCGACTTCCATCACCCGTGAACGTACATAGCGTAGGAACCGTCGCGCCGATCGTTGCCAGAAGTCAGATATTTTCATTTATAAAGTTTTAAATATGTATATATTTTTATGACAATACCGCATGGATTACCCTCAGAAGGCCTTCGTTTATCACCCTGGAGCCGGATGGATTACTTCTGTGAAGGATTTATGCAAATTTTTGGGACTTGAAGGAGCTGGACCCCATTTCTTCACATTATATCCACTGAAGGGTCTAAGACATTTTCTAAAATAACTGAAAATGTGTTCGTCTGAAACTGGATTGACATATGCATCTCGAAACGGCTTGAGGGTGAGTAATGCATGGTTTAAATATCATTTTTGGCCGAACTACTATTCTTTTAGTGTAGTCTGACAGGGGGTTTAGTGGGCTGACTGTGAATGCTCTGAAGAAGTTTGGGTTAAGGTTTGTCAGAAAATAGTTGACTGTACTGCTACCAAAAGATGAGCTGTAGGTCTTTCTACAGTAGGAGTCTCCTCAAGCCTGCCGTTGACTAGGAACAGACATATCACAGATGAAGAAGATGTGTTACACTTTTTTTTGATGTTTTATCATAATTGTGTCTCTGTGCTTGAATAGGTGTGGGGAGGAAGTCTCCTCCAGACAGGTGTTTGTCCCCTTGAGAGTTCAATGTGTCCAATTCTTCACCTGTTCTGGCATTAAGGTCTCCACAAAGCAGCATTAATGTCTACTTCAAGAATGGAGAAACGGTCTTCATTAAAACATGGAGACTCTGCTGGAGGGATATAAGAGGCACACAGGAGGATGTTTTCTCCATTGCAGTAACTGACTTAAGGCCTGGCCTGACGTGCTGAATTTAAGAGTGTAAAGGCTGAAAGAAGATGCTCAAGTGCTGGTTGGGATGGTCTCAGCATGTGAGAGTGCTGTTGTCTTGACGGAAGTCTTCTGGATGTTCTCTCTGGGGGTATACTGCGCTTTCTTACAGGTCTGGGTGGAGGTTGATGGCCCCTGTTGCTCCTGGGGGTGCTGTTGAGATACCGACTCAGGGCCACATCTTTTTAGGGTCCTGGCGAAGACAGGAACAGCTGTCTTGTACAGATACAAAGGTTTATGAAACTCTTCAACTAACATCCCAAATGAAATGAACACCATGACTGAAACAGTGTCATGTTACAGGGCTGATAGAAGATTTTACATGCGAGAGACAGAGAGACAATGGGAAGACAGAAAAAAATCTTTAATAAAGACTTTGTTGAATTAATCAAAGTCTAACTAATCTAATAAAACATGTGCACTTTATGTATTTGGTTCTGATAGACAGCTTGCAGACAAAGTCTCTTTTATGATCTTGATCTTGCTACATGCTCAAAGCGCTGCACATGCTAAGAAATAATTATTCTTCTGTGGCCATGGAAGATACCCTTTTCTTAGTATAAATTAATAATCAAAAGAGTCCGCTGGACGAACTTGATTAATTGATTGAAATATTAATTTAGCCAAAAAGTTTACCCAATTAACTGACCTAAAATTTCATAATTAATCATAACAAGTTCCTTACAAGGGGTCTTCTGCAGTGTAGACAGGTTTCTCATGAGGCTGGATCTACACAGGCCCTGTCTCTGTTCTTTGCTGTGGGGCTGTTGCTGATCTGGTATGTTGTCTGAACTGTTTTTGCAGGGAGAAGATCATCTCCTTGAGCTGGACCATTTCTCCCTCTAGTTCTGTAAATCTCTTCCTCATGTCAGTGCAATAGCAGTGTGGATGGTCCTGTGGTCTTGTCCTGTGCTCGAAGGGTCTCTTTGTTCTGTCTGATTTAGGTCACTTGATTGAGTTTTTTGGTTCCTTGCCACTGTTGCCTTTGTCTTGCTCAGTTGGGGATATTCAAATTAATTAACAAATCAGTAATACCCTTGATCAGCTCTACCAAACGTGGATGTTTTTCCACTAAGAAAAACGAACATTATTTATGTTTTGATTGATACTGTGAAGCTGCTTTGATGCAATCTATATTTTATATAATATAAATATACTTGAATTGACTTGACTTGATCCTCGTCCGTGTGGAAGACTGACTCCTCAGGAGGGATAGGTTGGTCGCTTGTAGTAGTCTCTTTCTGTGCTCTATCTTTCTTTGATGCAGAGGAATTCTTGTTCAAAAAGACCATTGTTGCTTTTTACCATCACTATACCCGTTGTTTTGTAGATATTTACGGTCGTGGTTGTTGTGTCTTCCTCGTTTCTTATTTTTAGCTGGAAACCTGTGCAGATGCCTTTTGTTTCAGCAGAGGGTTAGTGTGTAATGGCATTGTGCCATGCAAAGGGCTTGTTGGTATAGAAAATCAGGTTTCTTATGCTGCCTTTATGTAGGTCTGCAAAAAGGGTTTCTGGGTTGTCTGTCAGTCTTTTGTTTTTGAGCAGGCAAAAATATGACTTTCACTGATTTTGTGAGAAAAAAATATATAAATTTCTTTAAAGTTCAAGTTTCAGTTTTGTCTCTTTGTGCTGTTTTTCAAAGGAAAAACTCTTTTTTAGAGGTATGAAAAGGCACTTTCTGTTCAGAATGTCTTAACCTCTCTTCTTTCTTGTAAGTTTTCTTCTCAGTTGTTATGTTGTTTATGTTCCTTGATGTCATCCTTTTCATTATAAATTCTCTCTCTCTGAGAATTCACACTCACTGACACTCACAAACTCATATACACTCACATACAAACAGCACTTAAAATACTTCCAACATTTACATTAATCTGAATCATCACATGGACATTAGAAAAAGTTAGAAAGGAACATTATTTTTATAAATATTAATATTGGTCATTAATATTAATCTGAATCAGCAAATGCGGAAGTAAAGGGTAAAATGCTTGAACATTTGCACTTGAGCCGCTTTAATATGAAGATGAATCTGATTCGAAGATTAATTTAATCAAATCTGTTATTTAATGAAATGCCTTCATCAAAAACACTCTCTCTCTCACACAACACACACTCACACTGACACACACACAGGAAGTGATGAAGCACCTGACATCTTTATCGATCTGCAGCAGAACCTCGTTGTCTTTGAAGTAGGTGTTCCAACGGCTGTCGGGGTTCGGGTTCAGCGGCTGGAGACGAGAGACGAAAGCGTCACACACACCAGCAGTCACACACATGCACTTCCTGTCCTGGAATGTGCTCACACTCACGTGATCCTCCAGCGTCACGTCCTCTCGAGACACGCCCAGGTTTGCCTTAGCGATTCCTGGCTGGATGATCATCTCTCTCAGAAACTGGGCGTACAGATCCCTAACCAATCAGAGTTAAGCTCATTACCATAATGTGTCTGTGCTCCACATGGGACTTTAAAGATAGGGTATACGATTTCAAAGATTGTTCATTATTAATATCCTCGTTTATATGCTGGTTATGGTTATATAGTACAATCCTAACAATATGAATAGAAAAAAGAATGAAAAATATAGCTGCGAGCAGCGATTGCGGGCCCAAGCCGGTGGCACCGCAATCCCGGTGCCTTTAGTTACCTAAAGGCACCGGGATGGCGGTACCGCCGGCTTTGGCCCTCCATCGCTGCTCGCAGCTAGCTATATTATATATATATATAAATATATATATATATATATATATATATATAAAGCCGGTGGCCCCGCCACCTTGGTGCCTTTAGGGTTATTCTGCACGACGTGCAAAAACGTAACCCCTGCTTTGGAATACATACTAGTATGTATTCCACAATTGGAATACATACTAACATACTAGTCAGAACTGAATAGTTGATATCTGAATGACAGATCACCATAGAAGTCAATGGAAAAAATGTGACTAGTAACAAAAGAATAGTTACTAGTCACCATTGAAATAAGTACTAGTGTCTAATGAATAAGTACTAGCATCTATTTAAGAGGTACTAGTATCTAATGAATAAGTACTAGTAACTAATTAATAAGCATTGGTATGTAATGAATAAGGACTAGCATCTAATGAATAAGTACTAGTATCTAATAAATAAGGACTAGTTTCTAATGAATAAGTACTAGTATCTTTAAAAAGGTACTAGTACCTAAAGAATAAACACTAGTATCTAAAGAAAAGGCACTAGTATCTAAAGAATAAGCACTAGTAGCTAATGAATAAGTACTAGTACTTAATGGAATAGATACTAGTATCTAAAAAATAAGTACTAGTAGCATGAAAATAGAGACTAGTAGGTTAAAATGATTAAATGTTAAAACGGCTTGCCATACTCTATCTGTCGTTTCGACTAGTCACAATTACGTTACAGATATCTTAAATGATAATACAAACTATCCAAATGTAATTACGACTAGAAAGACGTTGTTGATATCTACAATGTTAATTACGAATAGTCAAACTTAGCTTTTAAATGTTAAAAGGGCTTGCCATACAGAAGTGTAGGCTCAGAGAGACACTCAACATTTTCAAACCAAAATATCTGACTTTCTGTGGGTCCTAGCTCATGAGTGTAAATTAGAAAGTTGTCCGGCTTGAGGAGAATATATGAATATATGAAACGATGAGATCAACATGTGTACTGAGTTTCATATTATTACATGCAAGCGTGTTTGATTTATGGACCAAGTTTTTGGACCCCGTTCCAGGGGGCGCTGTCTCAGCCCCCTTGCCACACCCGGGTACCATCTTCAGCCCGGCTCTGATGGCTGTGGGATCTGACCTGTGTGCAAAGTTTCAAGAGTTTTCAAACCCGTTAAGGGCCCCAAAAGCCGCTAAGAGTCTCAAAATCATCAAAAAAAAGGAATGTTAAAGTTTGATGCGTTGCTATGGCAACATTATCTTAGATATTGAATAATGCTTTCACAGCTCTTCATCTGGCGTGTGTTTACATTATACACATGAAGTTTGAAGCAAATCGGGTAAAAGTAAGAGTGCGATTTCAAAGCATTTTGAAAGTGAAACACTTTCTGCTGCCAGTTGGTGGCGCTATATATTTGACTCACATCCATGTGATCGACCTCTTACAACGAACACACTGCTGAAGTTTCATCAAGATCAGTTGATGTATGCAGAAGTTTTAACACACTTCCTTTTTGATTTATTTACTTACTTTTTTGATTTATGGACCAAGTTAATTTAATTAATACACTAATTATATAAAACTATTGTCAATGCACTACAATTAAACAGGTTATATGCCTTTACTTATAAAAAAATAAAAATAAAAACTTATTTAAAAAATACCAGGCTTAAGAAATGTATTTACTTTAGCAGGCCAGACACACAGTGAAATGATTAAGCCCCCTCCCCCTACACACACACACACACACAGACTGTGTGTCAAGAGACTCAAAATCACACACACACACACAGACTGTGTGACAGGCCTAGGCTCAGAAAGAGCATGATCATATTCAAACTACAATATCTGACTTTCTGTGGGTTTGAGCTTATTATTGTTAATTAGAAAGTTGTTTGGCTTGAATAGAACAATATACACGGCAAGTTTTGTAACTGTCAGTAAAACTAACCAAGTTATAACACACTTTATGTGTCCTTTTTTAGTCAAAAAAATCCGCCACGGCCAAACCGTTCGAGATATCACAAATCCGTCCGGAATTTAGCATCCTCAATGTCTTGACTTCATGCATATCGAAGTTTGGTGGTGATTGGTAACAGCATGGGTTGTAATTTGATGTTTTTCTAGGACATTTATTTAAAAAAAAAAAAACATAATTCCCGACTTCCGTTCTGAACTGTCGTAAAACTTAGAGCACGAAAGTTGTTTGGCCTGATGTGATCTATGAGTGTACCGAGTTTCATATTAATCCATGCACGTGTGTTTGATTTATGGACAAATGTTCGAATCCCTAAAAGAATGCATCCTAAAAGAATGGTAAAGTTTGATGCGTCGCCACGGCAACAGTTTCAAAGATATCAAGAATCCATTCATAGGTCTTCATCTGCCGTGTATTTACATTATACAGATGAAGTTTGAAGCAAATCGGGTAAAAATAAGAGGGTGATTTCAAAGCATTTTGAAAGTGACACACTTCCTGCTGCCAGTTGGTGGCGGCTATAACTTTGACTCACAATAGTCACATCCATGTGATCGTCCTCTTACAGCGAACGCACTGCTGAAGTTTCATCCAGATCAGTTAATGTATGCTGAAGTTATGACACACTTCCTGTTTCACGTTTCTCGCCATAGTTTCGTTTCCTCGCCATGGCCAAACCGTTCGAGATATCAAAAATCCCCACGCAAACTTTCATCCTCAATGTCTTGACTTCACGCTGACCGAGTTTCGTCGAATTTGGATCAGAGCTCTCAGGAGGAGTATTTAAAAGTTCATTGCGTGTGTTTTACAAAAAAACCTCAATAGCCAACTTCCTGTTGGGCTGGGGTAAAAAGTAAGAACGCTGAGGTATAGATGAAATTCTGCTATCGACATGTGTACCGAGTTTCATATTATTACATGCAAGTGTGTTTGAGTTATGGACCAGGTGTTCGGACCCCATTCCAGGGGGCGCTGACGAGCCGCCCTGCCACGCCCGGGTACCAGCTTCAGCCCGGCTCTGATGGCCGCGGGTTCTGACCCGTGTGCAAAGTTTCAAGAGTTTTCGAGCATGTTAAGGGCCCCAAAAGTGCCCCGAATTCCATTCACTCTATTGGCTGTATAGCCGCAGAGAAGTTGACCAATGTAAGCTGTGCGGCCGGACAGCTTACATTGGTCAACTGCTCTCATCCAATCACCAGCTCCACTTGAAACTCCGCCTGGCGCTCGCATCTCCAACCCAACCGCACCCGACCCCCTCCTTACGCGAGCAAGTGCAGCTGACAGACAGTCTATGGTAGCTAGCTAAGTAGCATCATATCAGCACTGGATAAAGCAATGGATAAAAATATAAACGAGCAAGCGGCCCCTGCTTGCCCCTATTGTAAAGTTTGGACGAAAGAGATAGTATGTGGAGGAAAGAGCGGAGATAAAAAAAAACAACTAAATGTGACGCTGGACTAAGTAGGATAAATATAGGGTCTATTGACCATTGGAGGAAGCTTCAGGGAGATCTGGCACTGAAACCGACGCTGACACAGGCACGACTGACTTTTTGTTGAGCAGGTAAACATTTATTTATACTTTTATGTTGTGACGTGTGTTACATCAGCTTTTTATCAGTTTGACAACTTGCTCATGCTGCCGGTCGGCATTGGCAATGTTAGCAGTTTAGCATTCACCGATCACGGGTCAAAGTAATTATATTTCTAAAAGTGCTTGAATATATTTCAGTATGCCTAGCGGGTTTCTGTTCAAGCCGATCGGAATTTGAACAATATGCGCTGTGTGCTGCTTTAACAATTACTCAAAACCTTAGAAGAACATTTCATGTGTTGCTAGACTTGCGTTGTTGATGTGAACTCATCCATGACATAGCTCAGGGATCAGGTAGCACAGAGGGGAGGGGTGTGTGTTTGTGGAGGGGCAGGATGAGTTTTTTAAAACTTCCCTTTCGTCTCAGGCTTTCTCGAACCGATTTTCAACATCGTATACCATAGATTTAAAGGGGAAATATCATGAAAATCAGACTAGTGCTATAATCGGGTCCCCACTGCTTCTACCATCCCAGAAAATGTGAAAAGTGAAACTTTTGAATTTTGAATTTTGAACAAGTGAATTTTGTTTTGGGGAGTCATTCTCTGCAAACATGTTATAAAATAAGCCGATTTGATTTTGCTAGCCTTTAGACGTATGAAGAGGATCTTATTATATAATTTTACTGGCCCTTAATTTGCATGTTTACACCCACGGAGATGCCATGGTTTCATAAGCGACAACAGTGACCAGTTCCGCGTACACACAAAAAGGGGTCAATTTGACAAGCTATAATAAAATATCAGATATTTTTAAGCTGAAATTTCAGACACATTATGGAGACACCATAGATTTATATTACATCTTGTGAAAAGGAGCATAATATATCACCTTTACAGCCTAAACAAGCACAACAACAAACTCAGTGTGTATAACCATATTCTGGGGGCAAATATGTGCTGAACCTGATGAAACCTCCCCAAACCTGCTGGCTGGAGAAGTCTATGGGATCAAAATCCCGCCAAATGTATTGCGGCCACGGATCAAAAAATAATAAGCGTGATTTAAAAATGTAAAAACACATGTAAAAATATATTGCACAAACTGAAAAATATCATGCAAAATTATCAGAAAAGCAAAGAACGTGGTCACGGATCAAAATATAATAAGCGTGAACCAAAAAATAACAAGCATGATTAAAAACTTTAAACATATAAAAAATATATTTTGCTCAAAACTTAAATTTGTGTTCATGTTTTTCGTGCTTCTTTCCGTGTTCTGCGCTTGTTCTTCCAAATGTTGCAGTTCGAGTTTCATGTAAATTAGGGCGGGCTTAAGAGTCACCATTGGTCCATAGTTCTAGATTGACAGCTCCTCCTCTAGCCAATCAAATCGAAGAGGGGAAGTGGACGTCACTCCAATGCGACTCATGACGCTACTGATGTTCACTCGTAGAGGTGCAGGTGAAGATAACCAACAGTTCAGCAGACAGCAGGCAAAAGTCTTTCCGTGGCAGGACACCATTAAACTATATGTGTGCCTGCAACTCGACCTGTTACTGCTACATATACGTCTACCTGGTGACACGTTATTATAGTCATCCTGACGACGACGAACTGTCAAAGTTGTACCTGTCCGGTGATCCATCATAATTGCTGGCCTTACTTCTGGAGCTTCGATCTCCTTTGAGCCACACAACAGTTTCATCAAAGAATTCCCGATTTGAACGAGAAGTTTGAATTAATGACTCATTCATAAAGACAACAACTTGTAACCACCTACAGGCCGTTTTACTTTCATATTCAATCTATAACATGAAGGGCAATGTCGGTTCCTGTGTGCAGGGTTTTGCTCCTCCAACCCTAATCAAACACACCAGAAGCAGCTAATCATCTTTAGGATTATTAAAACTCAGATGATGTTAAACTCTGCTGGACAGCCGCACTCCAGAATAATTTTCATGTTGTTGTATTAAAACTGTAAGTTATATATAAAACATTAAACCTAAAGTCATATGCAAATATGTAGCTATGTAAATAAACACAATAAGTAATAAATCACTGCATATCAAATCCACCAGGTTTCTGTAATCTTCTCTGTAGCCTACTATCATTTCATTAATCTTTTGTCAAATGGTATCTAGTCTTAGAATTAATTTACCAGGCTATCTATATGATAGCTTTTGCGGGTGGCATAGCCTATGTAACGATCGCCAGATTATGGCTGTGCATTATTATTATTATTACAAAGGCTACATGTTCATTTTAAATGTTAGTTGTTGTTGATGATGTTCTTTGTTTTACATTCTATGAGATGTACACAAATGCCTTGTATTTGCCTTGTAGCCTACTTTTTGCTCCTTGTCTGTAATGTAACTAAATAAAATGTAGTATATAAAATATAGTTATAAAGGTATATATATATAAAGGTAGGCTGCGTGTAGCGTTGACAGATTAAAGTCCTACGGTTACAATGGCCGTTTTTAACTTAATTTTTGCAAAGAAATGTACAATGTTTCAAAAATCCAGGATGTTTCACTTAGAGCTGCCTTAACATATTAACGTCATGAGCCAAGTAATATTGTTTAACACCAATTACCAGTGTGCACATAAAATTCTCATGTAGCCTAGGCTATCTCAAACAAGTGGAATTTAATTATTTGTATGTGTCCAGACTCAGAGTTCAGATAACTGTACGTCCTTCCCCTTTATGAGTGAATCCATGGAGTGAATCAGTAGCGTGAGTCGCATTGAAGTGACGTCAACTCTCTTCTTTCGATTGATTGGCTAGAGGAGGAGCTGTCAATCTAGAACTATGGACCAATGGTGACGCTTAAGCCAGCCCTAATTTACATGAAACTCGAACTGCAACAATTGGAAGAACAAGCGCAGAACACGGAAAGAAGAGCGAAAAACATGAACATAAATTTAAGTTTTGTGCAAAATATTTTTTTATGTGTTTAAAGTTTTTATTCATGCTTGTTATTTTTTGATTCATGCTTATTATATTTTGATCCTTGACCACGTTCTTTGCTTTTCTGATATTTTTGTATTATTTTTTGCAGTTTGTGCAATATATTATTAC
>JAQIUQ010000652.1:182500-204837 GCA_030378365.1 Hybognathus amarus
TGAGAGTGTACTAGATCTACGAAACGGCGCTGCTCATTCATACAGAGACGCGCTGAATATAGAAGGGGCTTGCACACGAGTCTTTTTGCGTTGTATATTCACAGACACGCACATCGCGATTTGATTTAGGCTACTGCAGCTATATTTTGATTTATTCATCCATCTATCTTTTAAATCGCGCATTTTACGTGGCATATCTGTATTGTAACACAGAAAGACGGGTGTGCGTCTTTTTGACAGACCGGGATTCCCTCAGCATGACAGAAATAATATGGCCTTAAGTTATAAACGTTATGAATAACCTTTATCTTCACTGAGGGATGGTGTTCCTGAATATGGGAGAACATGTTCGACGTGTTTCCTGCTTTTGCAGCCACTCTTCGTCCACATATCTTGCAAATTGGATATCCATCTTCAAGGACAACACCACGATCGTTTTTCGGATATCCAAAATATTCCCATACTGCAGATTTTATTTATTTTTTCGGCGGGAGATAGAGATTCGCAGCCTCTGTCTCTGACATTTTCAGCGCTGTACAGGTATGGAGTGTAAGCAGTCAAGCTGAAAGAAGTTGCATGCGGCAGTGCAGGTGAATTCTGGTTTAATTTTTTTTTTACCGCGGATAAGTAAATGTGCACGATATGATAATCGTACATGTCAATATCGTGATAAACCGCCATACCGGTATACCGTTACAACCCTAGTGCCAAGAAAACATTCCCCACACCATGACACCACCACCACCAGCCTGAACCGTTGATACAAGGCAGGATGGATCCATGCTTTCATGTTGTAGACGCCAAATTCTGACCCTTCCATCCAAATGTCGCAGCAGAAATTCGAGACTCATCAGACCAGGCAACGTTTTTCCAATCTTCTATTGTCCAATTTCGATGAGCTTGTGCAAATTGTAGCCTCAGTTTCCTGTTCTTAGCCCGGTGTGGTCTTCTGCTGCTGTAGCCCATCTGCCTCAAAGTTCGACGTACTGTGCGTTCAGAGATGCTCTTCTGCCCACCTTGGTTGTAACGGGTGGTTATTTGAGTCACTGTTGCCCTTCTATCAGCTCGAACCAGTCTGGCCATTCTCCTCTGACCTCTGGCATCAACAAGGCATTTCCGCCCACTGAACTGCCGCTCACTGGATGTTTTTTCTTTTTCGGACCATTCTCTGTAAACCCTAGAGATGGTTGTACGTGAAAATCCCAGTAGATTAGCAGTTTCTGAAATACTCAGACCAGCCCTTCTGGCACCAACAATCATGCCACGTTCAAAGTCACTCAAATCACCTTTCTTCCCCATACTGATGCTCGGTTTGAACTGCAGGAGATTGTCTTGACCATGTCTACATGCCTAAATGCACTGAGTTGCCGCCATGTGATTGGCTGCTTAAAAATTAAGTGTTAACGAGCAGTTGGACAGGTGTACCTAATAAAGTGGCCGGTGAGTGTATACTCACCGGCCACTTTATTAGGTACACCTGTCCGACTTTGAACGTGGCATGATTGTTGGTGCCAGAAGGGCTGGTCTGAGTATTTCAGAAACTGCTAATCTACTGGGATTTTCACGCACAACCATCTCTAGGGTTTACAGAGAATGGTCCGAAAAGAAAAAACATCCAGTGAGCGGCAGTTCTGAGGGCGGAAATGCCATGTTGATGCCAGAGGTCAGAGGAGAATGGCCAGACAGGTTCGAGCTGATAGAAGGGCAACAGTGACTCAAATAACCACCCGTTACAACCAAGGTGGGCAGAAGAGCATCTCTGAACGCACAGTACGTCGAACTTTGAGGCAGATGGGCTACAGCAGCAGAAGACCACACCGGGTGCCACACCTTTCAGCTAAGAACAGGAAACTGAGGCTACAATTTGCACAAGCTCATCGAAATTGGACAATAGAAGATTGGAAAAACGTTGCCTGGTCTTGATGAGTCTCGATTTCTGCTGCGACATTCGGATGGTAGGGTCAGAATTTGGCGTCTACAACATGAAAGCATGGATCCATCCTGCCTTGTATCAACGGTTCAGGCTGGTGGTGGTGGTGTCATGGTGTGGGGAATATTTTCTTGGCACTCTTTGGGCCCCTTGGTACCAATTGAGCATCGTTGTAACGCCACAGCCTACCTGAGATTGTTGCTGACCATGTCCATCCCTTTATGACCACAATGTACCCAACTTCTGATGGCTACTTTCAGCAGGATAATGCGCCATGTCATAAAGCTGGAATCATCTCAGACTGGTTTCTTGAACATGACAATGAGTTTGCTGTACTCAAATGGAATATATATATTCAACTCATCATATTTATCATTCCATATTCTGCATTATTGGATGTTTTTTTTTAATAAACACTGACAAAAAAAAACTAAAAATAAAAACAGTTTTAGGGCTGGACGATATGATGATATATAGGCTATATATAACACTGATATAAGTGATTACCCGTATTTAGACCAATATTCTATTTATATAAAGCGTTTACAGGCAAATTTGCTTTATGTTTAGGTCTATATTGCTTTTATTTACCCGGTGTCGAAATCAGGCAAACATAAATGTCAGGCAACACGATTCCTGGCTGCATGTCAATGATATCCATGGATCACTGGATCTTTAGTAAGTTGTAAGGAACACTATATTGAGTCCAACATTTAATTTAAATTGATAAAATTGTTCATTTTAGTCGCATTTTAGCAGTTTCCCCTATTAAATCCAGTCACGCAGCAGATCTTTTGCCACTCGGTCAGGCTGAGGGGGGTTGTTTCCAGCGGGAAAGTCACGTGAATGCACTTCCCTCTATTGTTGAGAGGAACAGAAAGGTTTCGTATCCAGAATCTTAAAAGTTAAATAAACTAATTTATGAAAATTATGACACAGATCTTTGTCAAAACACTCGATGATTGTTGTATTAACATCTGGAGGAAAGAGCATCTGCTGCATCACATGATTAAACCGCCCAATCAGAAGTCAGTATGTATGTACTCTTAAAGGGACAGTCCAGACAGAAATCATCTGTTGTCATTTACTCGCCCTACTCACAGACTTTCTCAAAACACCTTCTTTTGTGTTTCGCAGAAGAAAACAGCTGGAGGAACAGCTGTAGATCTGGGCCAATCTAGTAAGTAATTTGGTCATTTAATTTACAGTACTTCAGAGTGATTCACTGATCCTGAATCCTGAATATCAGCTCGAGTGAATTCTGTCGCTCATTTACCAGCATTTCAGACACAATCCAGCAGAGGAATCAACACAAGCAGAAGAATCAACACCAGCAGAAAGAATCAACACCAGCCGAGGAATCAACACACCAGCCGAATGAATCAACACACCAACACACCAGCCGAGGAATCAACACACCAACACACCAGCCGAGGAATCAAGACACCAGCCGAGGAATCAACACACCAGCCGAGGAATCAACACACCAGCGGAAGAATCAACATCAGCCGAGAAATCAACACACCAGCCGAGGAATCAACACACCAGCCGAGGAATCAAGACACCAGCCAAGGAATCAACACAACACCCGAGGAATCAACACACCAGCCGAAGAATCAACACACCAGCCGAGGAATCAACACAACAGCCGAGGAATCAACACAATAGCCGAGGAATCAACACAACAACCGAGGAATCAACACAATAGCCGAGGAATCAACACAACAGCCGAGGATTCGAACACAACACCCGAGGAATCAACACAACACCCGAGGAATCAACACACCAGCGGAGGAATCAACACACCAGCCAAGGAATCAACACACCAGGGGCCTGTTTCAGAAAGGAGGTTAAGTGAAAACTCTGAGTATGTTAACCCTGAAATGAGGGTAAATCTGAGTTTTCTGCTTCAGAATGGGAGGTATGCTAAACCTGAGAAAGCAGAGTAAGTCAAGCCCGTTTCTGAAAGAGAGGTCTCTTATACTCAGAGTCAGTTACCATGGTAACTTACTCTGTGAACCTAAACTGGTCGGGAGAAGGTTTTCTTCAGTAAACCCAGAGTTTCTTGCGGTCTCCTCCCCTTTTTTAAAGAGGAAGTGCTGTTTAAACACCAACAATAATACTAAAATGTATTTACACATTCTTTAAGGAATATATATTGTTTGTCCATGGTTTAATTGACTAAATCTGTTTTGCAGCACTTTGCCAAAAAATAAAAGGATTAAACGTTTGCTAAACTTTTATTTGATTACCACCGTTTTTGATAATATATTTCTATTAAATCATTAAAAAAATTGGAATAAAAAAATTTATAATAAGAGCTCAATTATTCATTATACTTATACTCAATTATAAGTTATTAATGATAAAAAATAAGATGTTAATCTTATTCATAATCAATTATTGAAGTTAGTTGATTAGATATGTTTTATTGAACAAATGTTTAATTTATTTAACTGTCATTTTAACTGATGATAATAATAACCGTAATATAATAATGCAGTTTATATATTTAATAATTGTTTAATACCATAAACCGTGATATTTTCTGAGACGGTTATCATACTGTGAAACTCTCATATATTACAACCCTAGATGGGGGAATCCCCCACCCCGCTGTTAAACAAGTTACTCAGCAACTTTAACTCATGTTTTAAATGAACTACTTCTTACTAGAGTAGATTTTTAGACTGGTATTTTTACTTTTACTTAAGTAAAAATATATCCAAAAAAAAAAGCTCATATCAGGCTTTTCAACTGTGTAAAAACGTGTAATTTGTTTTTTTTTCTTTAATGACAAATCTTATCATAAGGAATATTACCTAATTAATCTGCTTCTTCTGTTAGCTAAATTTAGTAGGCCTATTCATAAATGAAAATTTGGAGGAAACAAGCCTTTGTCATTGCTTTGTTTGCCTCTTTATGTTTGTTTATTTGGTTTACTCACTGTACTAAATTTATTACAATAATGGCTGTAATTTTAATTCTTAAAAAAATATTGATGATTGACGGCATTGTTTTTTAAATGAGTTTATTAATTATTAGTGTGACCATTTTTTAATGCATATATCTGTCGTATAGATTATCACATTATTTACAATAACGTTTTTAATAATACTAATATTTTTCATTATAATAATTATTTTATAATATTATACTTGTTTTAATAAAAAAGGGAGAATGTAGCCTAGATAAAAAAATTATTAAATCAGCCCTGAATTTGATTTATATTACAATAAAAATATAAATGGGCATGTGTTTCATTTTAGACACCAGCGGAGGAATCATCAACACCAGCGGAGGAATCATCAACACCAGCGGAGGAATCATCAACACCAGCGGAGGAATCATCAACACCAGCGGAGGAATCAACACCAGCGGAGGAATCAACACCAGCGGAGGAATCAACACACACCAGCCGTCAGCCGAGGAATCAACACCAGCAGAAGAATCAACACCAGCCGAGGAATCAACACACCAGCCATGTTTCTACTCCAATTCATTTTATAAACATTTAAAAGGGGGCGGCAGACTTAATACAACCACACACACACTTTCTATCTCACTCACACATTCTCTCTCTCTTATTCACTCTCTCTCTCACACACACACACACACACACACACACACACACACACACACACACACACACACACACACACACACACACACACACACACACAAACACTCTTTCACAAAAACACATCAATACACTCTCTCACTCACATTCTATCTCTCTCTCCTCTTCACTCACTCACTCACACTCACTCACACACACACACACACACACACACACACACACACACACACACACACACACACACACACACACACACACACACACACACACTCACACACTCTCACTCTCACTCACTCTCTCTCTCTCTCTCTCTCTCTCTCTCACTCACTCTCTCGCAAAAACATACATTCTCTCTCTCTTTCTTTTACTCACTCACACACACACACACACACACACACACACACACACACACACACACACACACACACACACACACACACACACACACACACACACACACACACACACACACACACACACACACACACACACACACACACACACACACTCTCTCTACTCTCATCTCTCTCTCTCTCACTCACTCTCTCTCTCTCACTCTCTCTCTCTCTCTCTCTCTCTCTCTCTCTCTCTCTCTCTCTCTCTCTCTCTCTCTCTCTCTCTCTCTCTCTCTCTCTCTCTCTCTCTCTCTCTCTCTCTCTCTCTCTCACTCTCTCACTCACTCATCATACAGACACACACAAACTTCAGCGATGTCATCACGCGTGTCGATGAAGTAAGTGTGTGTGTGTGTGTGAGTGTGAAGGCTCATTTAATGGCGTGTTTGTTGTGTTTCTTACCTGTTTCTGTAGGAGCTCGACATGTTGGACTGGTTCAGTCGCGTGCTCCAGGAAAACAGTCCCCCGGAAACACGGGCCGCGCGCGCGTTAGTTCCGTTACAACACAAACATTACAACACATTACACATCACATTACATCACAATACAAAACATCACAACACATCATAACATAAAACATCCCAAATCAGCGTCACATTTCACGATCGTGAGCCGTGACAAGAAACACTCAAACTACCGTGAATGACTGATTGAGATCGGATTTTAATCTAAACACAATTTCTCTCCAAAAGGTGTTTTATCTCGAATAATAAGTCCATTCTGTTTTAATCTGAATCATTATTTCTTATGAATTGGTTTTGTAATTATATTGTTTTTGTTAGCCAACTGTATAACCATGAAGGACTTATTGACCGATTCTGAATTTCCTTCAATATATAATATTCCAGTGACCCTACATGTTGCTGTGGTTATGATGCTGTTCCTCTGGTCAAACAGTGCTTTTTACAAACACCTGTCCTCTGCTATCTCCAGACTTGCCGGAGTACGTCATAGGCTGTATCTGTCTTTCTCTTTCCGTATATTCATTCGGTTCACGTGACGTCACTGGTAGCTTCGCGCCGCCATCTTTGCGACCAGTTTGCGACCGACGGTCACATTAATGCCTGCAACGTGTTGTGCAGTTGGCTGCAAAACAGCCGAAAGAGGAACCCTGAACTGGTATTTTATTCCATACCAAAAGAAGAGAGAATAGAAAATCTTTTTTTTAAAGACTTAGTCTCATGTTGCTGATTTGTGGTTTATTATATTTCTATTACAGCCTACTCTCAGTGGCCAACATATACAAACAGATAGACAGATAATGTTTTTTCTTCATTAAATTTGTTGGATCTGTTTAATGCACTTTATCGTGGTAAGGTATTAGATTTGGGGTTATTTTGACATAACTGTCTGTCTGTCTGTTCTGTCTAAATCTAATAAATATTTTTCTGAAGTTCATAAAGATGTGTTTGTCTTGCGTTTGTCTTCGTCAGACGCGCTTTAGATGTTATTTTTGTGCAAGTGTTAGCTCTGCAGATCGATGCATAATCAGCCTTGAAATGCATATTAAAGGACTAACGTTAGTTCTTCCAAAAATGATAAACTCTGCCGTCATTTAACTACTCACCATCATGTGCAAATCCTTAAGTTTACTTTCCGTGGAAGACAAAGGGACATTTTTGAATTATGTAGCCTAAAGACTCTCTTGTCGATGTAATAAGAGTGAATGAGTAACAGCCTACTGGGGGCTGTCAAGCAAAAAATAATAATAATAAAAGACAAAAAACATCACAAAAGTATCATAAAAGTGATATAATACTACTCGTCCGTTATATTAATATCGTTATTTATTAATATGATAGCTTTATGTGACGAACAAACTGCAATTTATGTCGTTATATTATAATCACGAAGAGCTTTACCTCTTGATAGCTTTTAACCGCAGCCAAATCATTCAAAAAGATTCGACTTGAAAGACTCATTTCGATATTTGTGATTAACCTTCTCTGTAAGTTAACTGAACATCTGTTCTATCAGAGAGATATGGCAGTCTTTTATAATATTTGACTGATGTCTCTGACTGTGCTGATGCAGTTGTCTCTGTCCCAGTGCTGATGTTCGGATTAGAAAGATTCATTCATGCCAGCCGAACTGCTGCAGAGGATTCATTAATGACATCGCCTCGACTCTCATGAACGCGTGCCATAGCTCTATGACAAATGTATTTCTATTTCATGAAAGGCCAATTAGGGCAAGCCTGGGGCAGATAATAATGGACTAAAGAAAACTGGGGGTAACAAATAAGGATCGGAGCCTAAAATTGAAATTTTCTCAAGGTATCTCTATCTCTCTCTCCATTCAAATAGGCAGTTTGAGCTGCCGTACCGGGCGAGTCGGTCGCAAATATGGCGGCGTTCTATTTGTAGTGACGTAGGTGGCATCTATGAATTAAAAATAATAATCATATGGGCTTTGTTTCAAAGGGATATTATTTCAGACCTGGTGTTGTATCATTCTAGGAACGGTTGTGCTGATAATCTGTGTGGAATCAAATCCGGAAATTTCCTCATAAATATTTAATTACAAACAAAATCAAAGAAATTTCCATAAAACTGATTTATAAATATTACCCATGGTCAGATTTCTGTTCCTTTATTAAAGGTCGTATCAGGCCTTTCAACTATGCTTTAAAAATGTGTAATTTGTTGTTGTTGTTTTTTTCTTTTATGACAACTCTTATCATAAGGAATAATAATTAATCTGATTCTTCTGTTAGCTAAATTTAGTATTCATAAATGTAAATTTGGAGGAAACAAGCCTTTGTTCAGTAAGCCAGAAATTCAACAATACCTAAAAACAATTTTTATTTATTAATGAAAAATGCATATATCTGTCGTATAGATTATCCCCCACACACACATTACAATAACGTTTTTAATAATAAAATATAAAAAAAATATTTAAATATAAAAAATATTTAAAATTAAATATAAGGGATAATGTAGGCTAGATAAAAATAGATCAAATCAGCCTGTATTTGATTTATATTACAATAAAAATATAAACGGGCATGTGTTTTATGTCGGAATGATGTAGTTATTATCACAACAGGAGAGAGTTTAGACTGGACCTTTTTATTAATATACATTTATTTATTTATTGATTAACATTTTGCAAGTAATACCAATTAACATTCATTAAATTGACATAAATCCTACTGACATTTGAACTTAATAATGAGTAGAACAATTAACTCTGTACGAGGGACATAGAGTATTGACATTTTAACAGAAAATACATACAAAATGAATAAGCAAATAAAATAACAAAAAATAAAGGCAAATAAATAAATGACATTACTTTCGTTTAGTAGGGCGATAGAACGATCTCATTTAAACATGTTAACTCTGTTCACAGGCGACTTCATAATATTATTTAATATTTGGGATGATTCTAGAGTGGACTTCATTAACCCACTTCTCATCAGCTCCCCGATCGATCACCCAACCGGAAGTGATTGCGTCACGTGCACAGGTGACCCGGATGTGGCGCAGGTTGTGTTGACATCAGAGCGGCGGAGATCA
This sequence comes from Hybognathus amarus, assembly GCA_030378365.1. NCBI lineage: Eukaryota > Metazoa > Chordata > Actinopteri > Cypriniformes > Leuciscidae > Hybognathus > Hybognathus amarus. The sequence goes on from JAQIUQ010000652.1 coordinate 191,930, forward strand.
TCATTAGATCATGTTCATATTTCTGCGTTTCTTGTGAATCGAAGGGGCGCGTCAGTCGGTGTACCGGCGTCAGGTAAGAGACACACGCACGCGCCGCGCGCGTCAGACGCTGTCAATCACTGAGCGACGATATTAAACTCTCACGCTTTATGAGCTGCTAACGGTTAGCCCGCACGCTAACACTCTTCGTCAAATCAACACGGACACAAACATCGACAATCCACAGTGTATGTGTCAATGTCAATCAGTTATGAAACTAATTCAATTCAGTTCAATGTTGATTCAATTCAGTTTGATTCAGTTCAATGTCAATGCTGCAAAACGAATCAGTTATCAAACTAATTCAGTTCAATGTTGAATAAATTCAGTTGGATTATGTGTGTGTGTGTGTCAATGTTACAATATACATCTGTTATGAAACTAGTTAAATTCAGTTCAATGTTGTTTCAATTCAATAACAGTGTAAATGCTGTATCATGCAGTTCAAAAGTGTGTGTGTGTGTGTGTGTGTGTGTGTGTGTGTGTGTGTGTGTGTGTGTGTGTGTGTGTGTGTGTGTGTGTGTGTGTGTCAATGTCAATGTCACAATATTCATCAGTTATGAAACTAATTAAATTCAGTTCAATCTTGATTCAATTCATATCAATAACAGTGTCAATGCTGCAAAGCGAATCAATTATGATGCTAATTCAGTTTATTGTTGATTAAATTCAGTTGGATAGTATGTGTGTGTGTGTGTGTGCGTGCGTGTGTGTGCGTGTGTGTCAATGCTGCTAAACGAATCAATCATGAAACTACTTTGCTTCAACTGATATGAGTGTGGGCGGATCATTGATGTTGGTGTGTTGTTAAGCAGAGTGTGTTCTGCTCGCTCAGGTGGAGTGTGTTCTGGTCCTTCTCCATGTGCGGCGCTGAGATCCGGGCCTCAGTCCTGCAGTTCTGAGCGAGTGTCGCCATGGCGACGCGGCGGGTGACGACCCGGAGAGCCTGATGACCCTGGTCACTGTGTTCTGCCTGAAGAACCTGCGCAGAACCCTGTGCTACAGCGAGCAGAACCGGCTTCGGCTGCGGCCCGACGTGTTCCTGCCCAGCGAGTATCTGCGACCGGCTGGTGCACGCGTGAGTGTGTGTGTCTGTCTGAGTGTGTGTCTAGGGCTGGGCGATATATCGATTTTTAAATGCGATATGGAATAAGGTCATATCGCATGTATCAATATAGTTCAAATATGTGCTGTCATCCTTGCTTCATGCAAGCTGCTGACCGAAGCCATCGAACCCTGAAAACAGTGTTTCTTGCTACAATCATTCCCCGCGGCCGCCACACCTGACATCATCCCACCTCGGTTGCAGCTTCTCAGTGAAGTCCAGTATTGTGCACACTATTGTGTTATTGGTAAGCCCTACTAAAGGCATAACAAACATTGTAAAGCACCATTAAATTTTCGTGCACTGTATTCCAAAGACTTCTAAAGTCATTTGATTGCATAATGTCAGGTAAAAATTTAATATTTAAGTCGTTAAAGTTAATGAAAACTCGTCCTCTCCTCATTCAGCATCACACAGCGCATCACGTTCGGTATGACAGTCACACAACAACGACACTCTCTTCAAGATCAATGTTCCCACTATTATACTGTATTTGTAGATAAAGGTCTATAGTTTGCATAAAATGACTTTATCTTGCTGGAGATTATAGCGCTATCCCCTTAACCGTATCCCTTCTCTCCCCAGTGGGTTTTACAGCACTGGGTAGAGATCACAGGCGCACTGTAACTGAAATGTACAACTGTTAAAAGAAAAGGCTTAGATAACTGTTGCATAGATATAATATACCAAGCATTCGAATATCTTTTCGCTTTTGTGCTTAAACTTTTAAATGTGAAGCGTTGCAACTTTGCGCTGATTAAAGTGCATTATTTTGAGCACTTTTGCTCATAATCGCTTTGGCCGCTCTCAAATTGGAGTCTTTCATATTATAATACTTAGGCAGGTTTAAACACCGGGGGAAAAGGGGCGTGGCCATCGGAATATAATTGCTGCCCCAGCATTCTCTTGGTACGGCGTTACGTCACTAATCATGTGACCTGCATAGCAACCAGCCTCGAAGGGTAAAACAAACCGAAGTCGATGCCCGAGGCAAATCAAAAAGGTATCTATTCACAGAAGTTTTGCGGTGGATTATGTCAGTTATGGATATAACGGACTACTTTGTATTAATAAATGATATCTGTGTATGCGAATGTATGTCGAGTGATAAGACGTGAATAATAAAACACTATTAGGTGCTTTGTGACTAACGTTAGCTAACGTTACATGTCTGTGAAAGGCGCTAACTTAGCAGCTCTACAGTATATGACTACATATATTCATCTTCTATTACAGAATGACTTATCAAATATAGACAGTCTCCAGCACCTGCATTGACCAGGTACCACAGTAAAAGGTGTCGCTGTAGGTTTAACATTACAATATTGTCCCTATCGGCATCACGGGAATCTTGGGAGAACAACCCAAAAGCATTGCCCAGCTCATCAAATCCCCTGGTATGAACACCATGTGTGTTTAAATACCCATCAAGCATCGATTACATTAACTATGTAATCGTTTTTTTATTCATTCACAACAACAACAAAAACTGTTAATTCAAAAGCACTGTTACAAAGTGGCTGTAATGAGCTCAGTCTGTCAGTGGCACAGCTTGTACAATGTCAGTGAGGGACACAGTTTTTTTTTTTTTTTTTTTTTAAAAGCCTAAATCTGTATCTTATTCCCCACAACAACTAACGTTACGTGCATTTCATTGTTGCATATCAGTGAGAGCTGCCGACCTTTATGCATAGCAATGTCATAACATAGCAACACAAAATTGAGTGGCCATCTCTGCAGTGGTATTATTTTGTTATTCTTTATTTGTCCATTCATTAGGGCCCAAGCCCTGAAAGGGCGCAGAGCCCTATTGTTTTCCTTCCGATTATTAGGGCCCAAGCCCTGAAAGGGCGCAGAGCCCTATTGTTTTCCTTCCGATTATTTTTAGGGCCCAAGCCCTGAAAGGCGCAGAGCCCTATTGTTTTCCTTCCGATTATTTTTTTTTTTTTTTTTTATTTTTTTTTTTTTTTCTTTTCTAGCGACTATTCGGGCACTTTTGGGGCCCTTAACATGCTCGAAAACTCTTGAAACTTTGCACACGGGTCAGAACCCGCGGCCATCAGAGCCGGGCTGAAGCTGGTACCCGGGCGTGGCAGGGCGGCTCGTCAGCGCCCCTGGAATGGGGTCCGAACACCTGGTCCATAACTCAAACACACTTGCATGTAATAATATGAAACTCGGTACACATGTCGATAGCAGAATTTCATCTATACCTCGCGTTCTTGCTTTTTACCCCAGCCCAACAGGAAGTCGGCTATTGAGGTTTTTTTGTAAAACACACGCAATGAACTTTTAAATACTCCTCCTGAGAGCTCTGATCCAAATTCGACGAAACTCGGTCAGCTAGAAGTCAAGACATTGAGGATGAAAGTTTGTGTGGGGATTTTTGATATTTCGAACGGTTTGGCCGTGGCGAGGAAACGAAACTATGGCGAGAAACGTGAAACAGGAAGTGTGTCATAACTTCAGCATACATTAACTGATCTGGATGAAACTTCAGCAGTGCGTTCGCTGTAAGAGGACGATCACATGGATGTGACTATTGTGAGTCAAAGTTATAGCGCCACCAACTGGCAGCAGGAAGTGTGTCACTTTCAAAATGCTTTGAAATCACCCTCTTATTTTTACCCGATTTGCTTCAAACTTCATCTGTATAATGTACATACACGGCAGATGAAGACCTATGAATGGATTCTTGATATCTTTGAAACTGTTGCCGTGGCGACGCATCAAACTTTACCATTCTTTTAGGATGCATTCTTTTAGGGATTCGAACATTTGTCCATAAATCAAACACACGTGCATGGATTAATATGAAACTCGGTACACTCATAGATCACATCAGGCCAAACAACTTTCGTGCTCTAAGTTTTACGACAGTTCAAACGGAAGTCGGGAATTATGTTTTTTTTTTTAAATAATTGTCCTAGAAAAACATCAAATTACAACCCATGCTGTTACCAATCACCACCAAACTCGGTGTGCATGAAGTCAAGACATTGAGGATGCTATATTCCGGACGGATTTTTGATATCTCGAACGGTTTGGCCGTGGCGGATTTTTTTGACTAAAAAGGACACATAAAGTGTGTTATAACTTGGTTAGTTTTACTGACAGTTACAAAACTTGCCGTGTATATTGTTCTATTCAAGCCAAACAACTTTCTAATTAACAATAATAAGCTCAAACCCACAGAAAGTCAGATATTGTAGTTTGAATATGATCATGCTCTTTCTGAGCCTAGGCCTGTCACACAGTCTGTGTGTGTGTGTGATTGAGTCTTTTGACACACAGTCTCTGTGTGTGTGTGTAGGGGGAGGGGGCTTAATAATTTCACTGTGTGTCTGGCCTGCTAAAGTAAATACATTTCTTAAGCCTGGTATTTTTTAAATAAGTTTTTGTTTTTATTTTTTTATAAGTAAAGACATATAACCTGTTTAATTGTAGTGCATTGACAATAGTTTTATATAATTAGTGTATTAATTAAATTAACTTGGTCCATAAATCAAAAAGGAAGTGTGTTAAAACTTCTGCATACATTAACTGATCTTGATGAAACTTCAGCAGTGTGTTCGTTGTAAGAGGCCGATCACATGGATGTGACTATTGTGAGTCAAATATATAGCGCCACCAACTGGCAGCAGAAAGTGTTTCACTTGCAAAATGCTTTGAAATCACACTCTTACTTTTACCCGATTTGCTTCAAACTTCATCTGTATAATGTAAACACACGCCAGATGAAGAGCTGTGAAAGCATTATTCAATATCTAAGATAATGTTGCCATAGCAACGCATCAAACTTTAACATTCCTTTTTTTTGATGATTTTGAGTCTCTTAGCGGCTTTTGGGGCCCTTAATGGGTTTGAAAACTCTTGAAACTTTGCACACAGGTCAGATCCCACAGCCATCAGAGCCGGGAAGATGGTACCCGGGTGTGGCAAGGGGGCTAGACAGCGCCCCCTGGAACGGGGTCCAAAACTTGGTCCATAAATCAAACACGCTTGCATGTAATAATATGAAACTCAGTACACATGTTGACTCATCGTTTCATATATTCATATATTCTCCTCAAGCCGGACAACTTTCTAATTTACACTCATGAGCTAGGACCCACAGAAAGTCAGATATTTTGGTTTGAAAATGTTGAGTGTCTCTCTGAGCCTACACTTCTGTATGGCAAGCCCTTTTAACATTTAAAAGCTAAGTTTGACTATTCGTAATTAACATTGTAGATATCAACAACGTCTTTCTAGTCGTAATTACATTTTGGATAGTTTGTATTATCATTTAAGATATCTGTAACGTAATTGTGACTAGTTCGAAACGACAGATAGAGTATGGCAAGCCGTTTTAACATTTAATCATTTTAACCTACTAGTCTCTATTTTCATGCTACTAGTACTTATTTTTAGATACTAGTATCTATTCCATTAAGTACTAGTACTTATTCATTAGCTACTAGTGCTTATTCTTTAGATACTAGTGCCTTTTCTTTAGATACTAGTGTTTATTCTTTAGGTAACTAGTACCTTTTTAAAGATACTAGTACTTATTCATTAGACACTAGTCCTTATTTATTAGATACTAGTACTTATTCATTAGATGCTAGTCCTTATTCATTACATACCAATGCTTATTAATTAGTTACTAGTACTTATTCATTAGTATGCTAGTACCTATTAAATAGATACTAGTACTTATTCATTAGACACTAGTACTTATTTCAATGGTGACTAGTAACTATTCTTTTGTTACTAGTCACATTTTTTCCAGTGACTTCTATGGTGATCTGTCATTCAGATATCAACTATTCAGTTCTGACTAGTATGTTAGTATGTATTCCAATTGTGGAATACATACTAGTATGTATTCCAAAGCAGGGGTTACGCTTTTGCACGTCGTGCAGAATAACCCTAAAGGCACCAAGGTGGCGGTGCCACCGGCTTTATACATATATATACATATACATATATATATATGTATATATATATATATATATATATATAGAATATAGCTGCGAGCAGCGATGAGGCTCAGAGCGGTCGCAACGCCAGGCGACCGGCTGGCCTATCCTGTGCCATTTAGGGCACCAGCCGGCTGAAGTGGGCCCGGTAGCCCTATCGCTGCCTTCGCAGCTATATTTTTTTTTTTTTTTTTTTTATTTTTTTTTCTTTTTTTCAGCGACTATTCGGGCACTTTTCGGGCCCTTAACATGCTCGAAAACTCTTGAAACTTTGCACACGGGTCAGAACCCGCGGCCATCAGAGCCGGGCTGAAGCTGGTACCCGGGCGTGGCAGGGCGGCTCGTCCAGCGCCCCCTGGAATGGGGTCCGAACACCTGGTCCATAACTCAAACACACTTGCATGTAATAATATGAAACTCGGTACACATGTCGATAGCAGAATTTCATCTATACCTCGCGTTCTTACTCTTTACCCCAGCCCAACAGGAAGTCGGCTATTGAGGTTTTTTTGTAAAACACACGCAATGAACTTTTAAATACTCCTCCTAGAGCTCTGATCCAAATTCGACGAAACTCGGTCAGCGTGAAGTCAAGACATTGAGGATGAAAGTTTGTGTGGGGATTTTTGATATCTCGAACGGTTTGGCCTGGTCGAGGAAACGAAATTATGGCGAGAAACGTGAAACAGGAAGTGTGTCATAACTTCAGCATACATTAACTGATCTGGATGAAACTTCAGCAGTGCGTTCGCTGTAAGAGGACGATCACATGGATGTGACTATTGTGAGTCAAAGTTATAGCGCCACCAACTGGCAGCAGGAAGTGTGTCACTTTCAAAATGCTTTGAAATCACCCTCTTATTTTTACCCGATTTGCTTCAAACTTCATCTGTATAATGTACATACACGGCAGATGAAGACCTATGAATGGATTCTTGATATCTTTGAAACTGTTGCCGTGGCGACGCATCAAACTTTACCATTCTTTTAGGATGCATTCTTTTAGGGATTCGAACATTTGTCCATAAATCAAACACACGTGCATGGATTAATATGAAACTCGGTACACTCATAGATCACATCAGGCCAAACAACTTTCGTGCTCTAAGTTTTACGACAGTTCAAACGGAAGTCGGGAATTATGTTTTTTTTTTTAAATAATTGTCCTAGAAAAACATCAAATTACAACCCATGCTGTTACCAATCACCACCAAACTCGGTGTGCATGAAGTCAAGACATTGAGGATGCTATATTCCGGACGGATTTTTGATATCTCGAACGGTTTGGCCGTGGCGGATTTTTTTGACTAAAAAAGGACACATAAAGTGTGTTATAACTTGGTTAGTTTTACTGACAGTTACAAAACTTGCCGTGTATATTGTTCTATTCAAGCCAAACAACTTTCTAATTAACAATAATAAGCTCAAACCCACAGAAAGTCAGATATTGTAGTTTGAATATGATCATGCTCTTTCTAAACCTAGGCCTGTCACACAGTCTGTGTGTGTGTGTGTGTGTAGGGGGAGGGGGCTTAATCATTTCACTGTGTGTCTGGCCTGCTAAAGTAAATACATTTCTTAAGCCTGGTATTTTTTACATAAGTTTTTATTTTTATTTTTTTTATAAGTAAAGGCATATAACCTGTTTAATTGTAGTGCATTGACAATAGTTTTATATAATTAGTGTATTAATTAAATTAACTTGGTCCATAAATCAAAAAAGTAAGTAAATAAATCAAAAAGGAAGTGTGTTAAAACTTCTGCATACATTAACTGATCTTGATGAAACTTCAGCAGTGTGTTCGTTGTAAGAGGTCAGTCACATAGATGTGAGTCAAATATATAGCGCCACCAACTGGCAGCAGAAAGTGTTTCACTTTCAAAATGCTTTGAAATCGCACTCTTACTTTTACCCGATTTGCTTCAAATGTAAACACACGCCAGATGAAGAGCTGTGAAAGCATTATTCAATATCTAAGATAATGTTGCCATAGCAACGCATTAAACTTTAACATTCCTTTTTTTTGATGATTTTGAGTCTCTTAGCGGCTTTTGGGGCCCTTAATGGGTTTGAAAACTCTTGAAACTTTGCACACAGGTCAGATCCCACAGCCATCAGAGCCGGGCTGAAGATGGTACCCGGGTGTGGCAAGGGGGCTAGACAGCGCCCCCTGGAACGGGGTCCAAAAACTTGGTCCATAAATCAAACACGCTTGCATGTAATAATATGAAACTCAGTACACATGTTGATCTCATCGTTTCATATATTCATATATTCTCCTCAAGCCGGACAACTTTCTAATTTACACTCATGAGCTAGGACCCACAGAAAGTCAGATATTTTGGTTTGAAAATGTTGAGTGTCTCTCTGAGCCTACACTTCTGTATGGCAAGCCCTTTTAACATTTAAAAGCTAAGTTTGACTATTCGTAATTAACATTGTAGATATCAACAACGTCTTTCTAGTCGTAATTACATTTTGGATAGTTTGTATTATCATTTAAGATATCTGTAACGTAATTGTGACTAGTCGAAACGACAGATAGAGTATGGCAAACCGTTTTAACATTTAATCATTTTAACCTACTAGTCTCTATTTTCATGCTACTAGTACTTATTTTTTAGATACTAGTATCTATTCCATTAAGTACTAGTACTTATTCATTAGCTACTAGTGCTTATTCTTTAGATACTAGTGCCTTTTCTTTAGATACTAGTGTTTATTCTTTAGGTACTAGTACCTTTTTAAAGATACTAGTACTTATTCATTAGACACTAGTCCTTATTTATTAGATACTAGTACTTATTCATTAGATGCTAGTCCTTATTCATTACATACCAATGCTTATTAATTAGTTACTAGTACTTATTCATTAGATACTAGTACCTATTAAATAGATACTAGTACTTATTCATTAGACACTAGTACTTATTTCAATGGTGACTAGTAACTATTCTTTTGTTACTACTAGTCACATTTTTTCCATTGACTTCTATGGTGATCTGTCATTCAGATATCAACTATTCAGTTCTGACTAGTATGTTAGTATGTATTCCAATTGTGGAATACATACTAGTATGTATTCCAAAGCAGGGGTTACGCTTTTGCACGTCGTGCAGAATAACCCTAAAGGCACCAAGGTGGCGGTGCCACCGGCTTTACACACATACACACATACACACACACACACACACACACACACACACACACACATACACTGCGAGCAGCGAGTGGAGGGCCAAAGCTGGCGGTACGCCATCCCGGTGCCTTTAGGCACCGGGGTTGCGGTGCCATCGGCTTGGCCTGTAACTCGTGCTCGCAGCTGCAGCTATTTTTTATTTTTCTTCATAAGTAAAGGCATATAACCTGTTTAATTGTAGTGCATTGACAATAGTTTTATATAATTAGTGTATTAATTAAATTAACTTGTTCCATAAATCAAAAAAGTAAGTAAATAAATCAAAAAGGAAGTGTGTTAAAACTTCTGCATACATTAACTGATCTTGATGAAACTTCAGCAGTGTGTTCGTTGTAAGAGGTCGATCACATAGATGTGAGTCAAATATATAGCGCCACCAACTGGCAGCAGAAAGTGTTTCACTTTCAAAATGCTTTGAAATCTGCACTCTATACTTTTATCCGATTTGCTTCAAATGTAAACAGCACGCCAGATGAAGAGCTGTGAAAGCATTATTCAACATCTAAGATAATGTTGCCATAGCAATCATTAAACTTTAACATTCCTTTTTTTTTGATATGATTTCTGAGTCTCTTAGCGGCTTTTGGGGCCCTTAATGGGTTTGAAAACTCTTGAAACTTTGCACACAGGTCAGATCTCACAGCCATGCAGAGCCGGGCTGAAGATGGTACCCTGGGTGTGGCAAGGGGCTAGACAGCGCGCCTGGAACGGGGTCCAAAAACTTGGTCCATAAATCAAACACGCTTGCATGTAATAATATGAAACTCAGTACACATGTCTGACTCATCGTTTCATATATTCATATATTCTCCTCTAGCCGGACAACTTTCTAATTTACACTCATGAGCTAGGTACCCACATGAAAGTCAGATATTTTGGTTTGAAAATGTTGAGTGTCTCTCTGAGCCTACACTTCTGTATGGCAAGCCCTTTTAACATTTAAAAGCTAAGTTCGACTATTCTGTAATTAACATTGTAGATATCGAATAACGTCTTTCTAGTCGTAATTACATTTTGGATAAGTTTGTATTATCATTTAAGATATCTGTAACGTAATTGTGACTAGTTCGAAATCGACAGATAGAGTATGGCAAACCGCTTTTAACATTTAATCATTTTAACCTACTAGTCTCTATTTTCATGCTACTAGTACTTATTTTTAGATACTAGTATCTATTCCATTAAGTACTAGCACTTATTCATTAGCTACTAGTGCTTATTCTTTAGATACTAGTGCCTTTTCTTTAGATACTAGTGTTTATTCTTTAGGTAGTAGTACCTTTTTAAAGATACTAGTACTTATTCATTAGACACTAGTCCTTATTTATTAGATACTAGTACTTATTTATTAGATGCTAGTCCTTATTCATTACATACCAATGCTTATTAATTAGTTACTAGTACTTATTCATTAGATACTAGTATCTATTAAAATAGATACTAGTACTTATTCATTAGACACTAGAGTACTTATTTCAATGGTGACTAGTAACTATTCTTTTGTTACTAGTCACATTTTTTCCATTTACTTCTATGGTGATCTGTCATTCAGATATCAACTATTCAGTTCTGACTAGTATGTTAGCATGTATTCCACTTGTGGAATACATACTGAGTATGTATTTCAAAGCAGGGTCACCTTTGTACGCTCGTGCAGCAATAACCTAGAGGGTACCAAGGTGGCGGTGCCACCGGCTCCATATATATATATATATATACATCATATATATATATATATATATATATAAATCACACACACACACACACACACACACACACACACACACACACATGTACACACAGCTGCGAGCAGTTGATGAGGCCAAGTCGGCGGCACCGTCATCCCGGTGCTCTCAGGCATGGGGGCCGCGGTGCACCGGCTGGGCGCAATCGCGCTCGCAGCTACTTTACAGGAAAGGCGCAGACCCTATTGTTATCTATATTTTATTTTTTTTTTTATTTTTTTTTAGTGACGTATCGGCACTTTGGCGAACATGCTGAAACCTCTCGAAACTTTGCACATGGGCTCATGAATCCCGCGGCCATCCAGCTGGGCTTAAGCTGGTACCCTGGCTGCTGCAGGCGGGCTCGCCAGCGCCCCTGGAATGGGTTCGAACACCTGGCTCCATAACTCCAAACACACTTGCATGTAATAATATGTAAACTCTGGCAACATGTTTCGATAGCAGAATTCTCATCTATACCTTCCGCCTCTACTTTTTACCCAGCCCAACAGGAAGTCTGGCTATTCCAGGTTTTCTGTAAAACATCGCAATGACTTTTAAATCTCCTCCTAGAGCTCCTATCTAAATTCACGAACTTGGTCAGCTAGAAGCTCAAGACATTGAGGATGAAATTGTGTGGCATTTTCATTCTCGAACGGTTTGGCCGTGGCGAGGAAAACGCAAACTATGCGAGAAATGTGAAACAGGAAGTGTGTCATAACTTCAGCATACATTAACTGATCTGGATGAAACTTCAGCAGTGCGTCGTGCAAGAGGTATCACCACATGCATGTGACTATTGTGAGTCAAAGTCATAGCTGCCACTAACTGGCAGCAGGAAGTGTGTCACTTTCAAAATGCTTTGAAATCACCTCTTATTTTTATCGATTGCTTCTAACTTCATCTGTATAATGTACATACATGGCATGATGAAAGACTTATGAATGGATTCTTGATATCTTTGAAACTGTTGCTCGCTGCGACGCATCAAACTTTGACTCATTCTTTTAGGATGCATCTTTTAGGGATCTGAACATTTGTCCATAAATCAAACACACTGGTGCATGGATTAATATGGAACTTGGTAGCATAATCATAGATCACATCAGGCCAAACAACTTTCGTACTCTAAATGTGCTTTACGACAATTCAAATTAAAGTCGTAATTATGTTTTTTTTTGAAACAATTGTCTAGAAAAACATCAAACTGATATACCCATGTGCTGGTTACGATCATGAGAGCTCGGTGTGCATGAAGTCAAGACATTGAGGATGCTATATTCCGGATCAGGATTTTTGATATCTCGAATTGGTTTGGCCTGCGGCGATTTTCACTAAAAGGACACATAAAGTGTGTTATAACTTGGTTAATTTTACCGACAGTTACAAACACTGGCCGGATATTTGTTCACTATGTTTAAGCAATACTTTCTAATTACATATGAGCTCAACCTACATAAGTCAGATATCTTGTAGTTTGAATATGATCATGCTCTTTCTGACTGCAACTAGGCCGTCCACAGTCTGGTGTGTGTGTGTGTCGTGTAGGCGGGGAGGGGTTATCATTTCACTGTGTGTCTGGCCTGCTAAAGTAAATACATTTCTATAAGCCTGGTATTTTTTAGATAAGTTTTATCTTCATTTTTATAAGTAAAGGCATATAACCGGTTCAATTGTAGGTACATTTGACAATAGTTTTATATAATTAGTGTATTAATGAAATTAACTTGGTCCATAAATCAAAAAGGAAGGACGTGTTAAAACTTTTGCATACATTAACTGATCTTGATGAAACTTCAGCAGTGTGTTCGTCGGTAAGAGGTCAGTCACATACGTGAGTTAATATAAGAAATATGTAACTGAATCAGTAATATTA
>JAQIUQ010000653.1:0-22500 GCA_030378365.1 Hybognathus amarus
CCCGTAGCGTAAGCTAGCTTACGCAATACTCGTTCCCTCATCTAGAGAGAACCGAGGTTACGTTAGGTAACTCGATTCGTTTTTACTGAATAGTACAGATAGTACAGAGATTACGGATTCGTGAGAAGTTTTTTAAGTATTTAGATTCTCATCACATAAAATGTTGCTGTGATGAGATTGAGCAAGCAGAGGACAGTCTGTCTATCGCGAGAATGAAGATCTTATTGTATAACGCAGTTTCTGCACTCTCTGCTTTCACCAATGCAGACACACACAATGATGTACAGTATAAGAGCTTCGTTGTGCAATGTAACGCAGTTTCTTTTCTCTCTAAAGCCCGGAACTCGTCCGCTCCATAGCCTAATGTGCGTTCTGCGCCGGCATTTAATGAGCCAACTGTCTATTTCTGCAGATATATTAGTCTATATTCGTCATTCAAAAAGAAAAACCGACGCTGCCGCTGCAGATAAGTTACACATAACGTAAACAAAGCAGTGCGTGCTGACTGTCCGCTATAATGTGCTTTCTGCGCCTGCATTTAATAAGCCAACTGTCTATTTCTGCAGATATATTAGTAGGCTATTCGTCATTCAAAAAGGAAAACCGCACGCTGCCGCTGCAGACACACATAACGTAAACAAAGCAGCGCGTGCTTACTGTCCGCTATAATGTGCTTTCTGCGCCTGCGTTTAATAAGCCAACTGTCTATTTCTGCAGATATATTAGTCTGTATTCGTCATTCAAAAGGAAAACCAACGCTGCCGGCTGCAGATAAGTTACACATAACGTAAACAAAGCAGCGCGTGCTTACTGTTTAGAATATCAATCCTGCTAAACACTTTCCTTAAATAAAATTATTTTCATCCTACTCAAAGAAACGATGTGAAGTTGATAATAGTCTGGCTTGACTTACTGATGCATAAACAGTATCAAACGATTTTGAGAGAAAGATTAACTAACGTCTCCTGCCTGTTGGACCTTACAAAACTTTGGGAGTTGAGTCGGCGCATTTCCATAGAAAATAAAATTAACCCATTGTTTCTTCAGAGGCGCGGGTGAAGGAACTAAAAAATACTTTTGTGTTCATTTGTACATCCGAACACTGAGCAACTGCCATGCTTCGCTCGTTTGCAGCCATGTTTCTCGAGGAAAAAATAAAACCGCGCCTGCGCGTGTTCGTACGTCCTGTTCAGCTCGTTTTCTCATGGTCGGTCTCTGGGCGGGCAAAGCAGAGAAAGTGGAGTAACCTTTCCCCTATATGACGTTATATAGGGGGAGATTCTAGATCAGCGCGTTTGAGATGCAGATGGATGCAGAGAAGAGAAAAATAGCCAAAGCTCGGTTTACACCGATTGAAAATTCTAGACATGAGGGGACCAAATACAGTCTAGGGGAACTCATATTAATGTTAAAAAACCTCAGAAAATGAAAATTTCATGTCAGGGGACCTTTAAAAGCCTTGAAAAAGTCTTGAATTTGATCGTCTCAAATTAAGGCCTTAAAAGCCTTGAATTTAGTATACAAAGTCTTGGATTTCGTAGGCCTACAAAGGTCTTATTTTTTATTTTATTTTTTGCCTTTCCTAGGATTAAGTTCATACCGTAACAAAATTAACTAATGTAGGCTAATTCTAAATGTATGCAGCGTTGAGTGCCCCTCGCGCTCCACGTCATAGCAGAAAAAGCGATCGCGTGCGCACCCGTTATGGTTACTAGGCAAGTGAGGTACAGATCAAGATAGTACCTAGCCTAGTTTAATCCGCTGTGGCCAGAAATGACAGAATTTAAACCCCAAATAAGAGCTTTTCTGTTAAAAGAACATGTTTTCTACCCGGTCTTTTCAATAGTATCTGGCAACCATGCGCGCGCTCTCTCTACACTGCTGAAGAAGCGCGGATTATCTGAAAACACAGACAAGATGGAGTTCAGCGATCTTTAAGATTTTCTTCTTAAATTAAAGTGTCATTCAGTCGGTCTGTGTTCTGTAACGAGCCGCTGTTTGTGCGTCTAAATCTGCGATCAAAATGCAGGCTGATATCCAGCAGTGTTCATACAAGCAAGAATGCAATGTTTCCCGAATATCCACACGATTTCAAATGTGACATTGATTTTATACAACAGTAAAAAAGAAAAGATAAATGGTAACATTAAGTGATGTACATGTACTACATTTAAACAGCATCGTCAGGCTTGCCCTATAACGAAATATGTGGCTTTGAACGAATCGTGAGATTCAATGTATGAATGACTCACTCACTTATCAAGATAGCGAGTTACTGCCACCTAATGGCGATTTTAATGTTTTTTTTTAACATTGCATATTTGATGAACATTGTTTTATTTAAAGCATTTTTAAAAGGTATTATAAAGGTAAATAAAATGAAATGGAAAATTTGATTGAAGGGGGCAAATATTGCCCCTTAATGGAAAAATGTGTGAGTGCAGTCCAAGTGGAAGAGAGAGGGCTACAGGGGGTACGGATAATTATGTGGAACTGCACAAGTGCTACTGCTAAAGAGTGCAATATCAATAATTTATCATAAGCTTAATTAAATTGGCCTAGAGAGAATAATTATGACATTTTCTGTCTAAAGACTACATATAAAATAACTACCAAAAGTTAAGTAACTGCAGTTTGACTAAAAGTTGAAAGACTTTGACTAAATCAAAAATGGCTGCCAAAATTAACACTGGCTTACACACATGTGCGCGCTACAACGTTGTTGTTTATGTATTAAATATGACTGATAATTTAAGTAAAATGTTTTATTTAATTCAAATAGCCTCCTTGTACATAATTATTTTCTAGGGTTTGGAATGTATACAGATTTGACATTTTCCCCTCATACTTCTGTCGGATTGGGTATGAAGTTGGCATTAAATTTCATTTGAAATGGTATTAAAAAGCCTTGAATTTAAGTTGGTGGATCCTGGGGTACCCTAACTATTAGCCACGACCAGATGTAGCAATAAAATACATGCATGAATTTTATTGCTACACATGTTCTTACAGGTATTCAAGATTATTTTATTAATCATCTGGCATGTGATGAGCTTCAGAAGCTAAATTACAGGGCATTGATTGAAGCCAGGTCAGAATTACACAAGCTCCGGATGGATTGGCCAGATACTGCATACCATCGCAGATGAGCTCATCACATTAAAAGGTGTCGTGAGGTTTTCACAGGCAGTGAACTCGTACCCCTACAAACAAGGGACGTCCCCCGGACTTTTCAAACGTCCCCTTAGGTCCTCATTAGGTCTGCTTTGTAACGTTCCCTAGCGGATGTTCGGAGGACGTCCGCACTTGGTCCCCTTTGTAACGTTCGTGGACGGACATTCCGATGACGTTCGCATTTGGTCCGCTTTGTAACGTTCGCTGGCGGACATTCTGATGACGTTTGCATTTGGTCCATTCTATAACGTTCCATCTGGCATACCGGGCATTTTCCCGGTGGGCCGACGTGCTTTTGGGCTCGATACATCTCATAGGGCTACTTTCTTTTTTTTTTTACGGCCCATACAACTCGTATCGGCGGCCCATTTGTTTAGTTTTGTTTAATTGGCGGCCGCGATCTTTGTGCCGTTGAAACCTATTGTTGAAACGCATTGGACAAGTGTGTTTTTTTTTATTTCTCACACACCGGCCCATGAAACACGGAGATCAGCGGCCCATTGGTTCATTTCTTGATTGACACTTGGCTGGTCCAATCATATCTTTAATCACCTCCCCCTTGGGCTCTGAGTGAGCGTGCAGTGTGTCGTTCAAAATAGTCAGATCAGATCGATGGAGAAGAAACGCAATGAATGTGCAGAGAAATGGCGTACGTGGACAAAGAAACAGGGTCTTCAGTGTCTGATGAGGAGTGAGGAGGATCAGGAGAGACATTAGTGAGTGTAGAGAACTGTGGTAAGCAGAACTAGGCTACTTTCAGAACACAGGCTGGGAGTAGGAACTCATTACCCAGTTATGGATTTTTTCCACATCTGCATATTTGACGATTACGCATTTTACTAGAGTTGTAATGAGAGTATGAGACCCTGTTTGTAAACCATGTTTTCCGCCAAAATAAAAGCTCAATGCCGTTTCCATCAAAATAAAAAAATATGTGTTTATCTCTTTTAAACCTCTTAACCAGCGCCCCTATTTTTGAGAATTTTCTTGAAAACGACATACCCAAATACAAATCTCTGTAGCTCTTGAACCCTATGGTCCACATTCATAAATCTGATATTTATTAAAACTAGACACTTGAAACTTTGTTACCCAAGAGTCATTATAACTCAAAGTAGCATAGGAACAGAGTAAAACAAGGTAAATATAGCTGCGAGCAGTCGATCGCCGGGCCCAAGCCGGTGGCACGCAACCCCGGTGCCTAAAGGCACCGGGATGGCGGGACTCGCGGCTTTGGCCTTCCATCGCTGCTCGCAGCTATATTTTATATATATATATATATATATATATATATATATATATATATAAAGCCGGTGGCACCGCCACCTTGGTGCCTTTAGGGTTATTCTGCACGACGTGCAAAAACGTAACCCCTGCTTTGGAATACATACTAGTATGTATTCCACAATTGGAATACATACTAACATACTAGTCAGAACTGAATAGTTGATATCTGAATGACAGATCACCATAGAAGTCACTGGAAAAAATGTGACTAGTAACAAAAGAATAGTTACTAGTCACCATTGAAATAAGTACTAGTGTCTAATGAATAAGTACTAGTATCTATTTAATAGGTACTAGCATCTAATGAATAAGTACTAGTAACTAATTAATAAGCATTGGTATGTAATGAATAAGG
Organism: Hybognathus amarus; assembly: GCA_030378365.1. Lineage (NCBI taxonomy): Eukaryota > Metazoa > Chordata > Actinopteri > Cypriniformes > Leuciscidae > Hybognathus > Hybognathus amarus. Next base: position 4,817 of record JAQIUQ010000653.1, read on the forward strand.
ACTAGCATCTAATGAATAAGTACTAGTATCTAATAAATAAGGACTAGTGTCTAATGAATAAGTACTAGTATCTTTAAAAGGTACTAGTACCTAAAGAATAAACACTAGTATCTAAAGAAAAGGCACTAGTATCTAAAGAATAAGCACTAGTAGCTAATGAATAAGTACTAGTACTTAATGGAATAGATACTAGTATCTAAAAAATAAGTACTAGTAGCATGAAAATAGAGACTAGTAGGTTAAAATGATTAAATGTTAAAACGGCTTGCCATACTCTATCTGTCGTTTCGACTAGTCACAATTACGTTACAGATATCTTAAATGATAATACAAACTATCCAAAATGTAATTACGACTAGAAAGACGTTGTTGATATCTACAATGTTAATTACGAATAGTCAAACTTAGCTTTTAAATGTTAAAAGGGCTTGCCATACAGAAGTGTAGGCTCAGAGAGACACTCAACATTTTCAAACCAAAATATCTGACTTTCTGTGGGTCCTAGCTCATGAGTGTAAATTAGAAAGTTGTCCGGCTTGAGGAGAATATATGAATATATGAAACGATGAGATCAACATGTGTACTGAGTTTCATATTATTACATGCAAGCGTGTTTGATTTATGGACCAAGTTTTTGGACCCCGTTCCAGGGGGCGCTGTCTAGCCCCCTTGCCACACCCGGGTACCATCTTCCCGGCTCTGATGGCTGTGGGATCTGACCTGTGTGCAAAGTTTCAAGAGTTTTCAAACCCATTAAGGGCCCCAAAAGCCGCTAAGAGACTCAAAATCATCAAAAAAAGGAATGTTAAAGTTTGATGCGTTGCTATGGCAACATTATCTTAGATATTGAATAATGCTTTCACAGCTCTTCATCTGGCGTGTGTTTACATTATACAGATGAAGTTTGAAGCAAATCGGGTAAAAGTAAGAGTGTGATTTCAAAGCATTTTGCAAGTGAAACACTTTCTGCTGCCAGTTGGTGGCGCTATATATTTGACTCACAATAGTCACATCCATGTGATCGGCCTCTTACAACGAACACACTGCTGAAGTTTCATCAAGATCAGTTAATGTATGCAGAAGTTTTAACACACTTCCTTTTTGATTTATGGACCAAGTTAATTTAATTAATACACTAATTATATAAAACTATTGTCAATGCACTACAATTAAACAGGTTATATGTCTTTACTTATAAAAAAATAAAAACAAAAACTTATTTAAAAAATACCAGGCTTAAGAAATGTATTTACTTTAGCAGGCCAGACACACAGTGAAATTATTAAGCCCCCTCCCCCTACACACACACACACAGAGACTGTGTGTCAAAAGACTCAATCACACACACACACAGACTGTGTGACAGGCCTAGGCTCAGAAAGAGCATGATCATATTCAAACTACAATATCTGACTTTCTGTGGGTTTGAGATTATTATTGTTAATTAGAAAGTTGTTTGGCTTGAATAGAACAATATACACGGCAAGTTTTGTAACTGTCAGTAAAACTAACCAAGTTATAACACACTTTATGTGTCCTTTTTTAGTCAAAAAAATCCGCCACGGCCAAACCGTTCGAGATATCAAAAATCCGTCCGGAATATAGCATCCTCAATGTCTTGACTTCATGCACACTGAGTTTGGTGGTGATTGGTAACAGCATGGGTTGTAATTTGATGTTTTTCTAGGACAATTATTTAAAAAAAAAAAACATAATTCCCGACTTCCGTTTGAACTGTCGTAAAACTTAGAGCACGAAAGTTGTTTGGCCTGATGTGATCTATGAGTGTACCGAGTTTCATATTAATCCATGCACGTGTGTTTGATTTATGGACAAATGTTCGAATCCCTAAAAGAATGCATCCTAAAAGAATGGTAAAGTTTGATGCGTCGCCACGGCAACAGTTTCAAAGATATCAAGAATCCATTCATAGGTCTTCATCTGCCGTGTATGTACATTATACAGATGAAGTTTGAAGCAAATCGGGTAAAAATAAGAGGGTGATTTCAAAGCATTTTGAAAGTGACACACTTCCTGCTGCCAGTTGGTGGCGCTATAACTTTGACTCACAATAGTCACATCCATGTGATCGTCCTCTTACAGCGAACGCACTGCTGAAGTTTCATCCAGATCAGTTAATGTATGCTGAAGTTATGACACACTTCCTGTTTCACGTTTCTCGCCATAGTTTCGTTTCCTCGCCACGGCCAAACCGTTCGAGATATCAAAAATCCCCACACAAACTTTCATCCTCAATGTCTTGACTTCTAGCTGACCGAGTTTCGTCGAATTTGGATCAGAGCTCTAGGAGGAGTATTTAAAAGTTCATTGCGTGTGTTTTACAAAAAAACCTCAATAGCCGACTTCCTGTTGGGCTGGGGTAAAAAGCAAGAACGCGAGGTATAGATGAAATTCTGCTATCGACATGTGTACCGAGTTTCATATTATTACATGCAAGTGTGTTTGAGTTATGGACCAGGTGTTCGGACCCCATTCCAGGGGGCGCTGACGAGCCGCCCTGCCACGCCCGGGTACCAGCTTCAGCCCGGCTCTGATGGCCGCGGGTTCTGACCCGTGTGCAAAGTTTCAAGAGTTTTCGAGCATGTTAAGGGCCTCAAAAGTGCCCGAATAGTCGCTAGAAAAGAAAAAAAAAAAAAAAAAAAAAAAAAAAAAAAAAAAAAAAAAAATAATCGGAAGGAAAACAATAGGGCTCTGCGCCCTTTCAGGGCTTGGGCCTGAATATACATGAAATTGACTCGCGAATTTCTTTGAATAAACTTCATTTAGGGAAAAATGTATCAGAATTTTATGTTAAGGGCCTGAAAACACCATAAAGATAAAACTGAATGTCTGACCATGTTTTGATTCAAATTTGAGGAAGATACTCCCAAAAATGTAGTTCCTGTAAGCTTTTATTCAAGAAAAGTCTAGGCGTCCTTTCCAAAAGGCCTTGGAGACTCCAAATGGACACCTGGTTACCAAATGACATAATGAGTAAACACTACATACTACATAAATGTTTATCTATTCAGAACTATTCTGCCCATCAAACTACACAAGAAAAAATTATTTCAGCACAACATTTTAACAAAATACTCTTTATTTTGAACATTTATAATAGCAAAAACAGTGAAAAAAACAAAACCTCACTTCATTTATACATTCCAAAAGTGATTGTTTTACTAATGAATACAATATATAAAAAGTGCAACAGTGTTTTTTTACTCAAATAAGTTGCAATGAACAATTACAATGAGTATCCAATTACTAAAACAAAAAGCAACCGCTTACAGTATTTACAAAGTGTAGGAAGATCAAGATGTTGATCAAGGCAGTCACCGTCAAGGGTTGTTCTGGAAACCAAAGCCACTGAAAGACAGGAGAAATAAAGTGTGTAAGCAGAACAAATTAAATTTGCACAGGAAAACACACACACAAATACACAAAAGAGGATTTCAGTTTGAGTCACATTCATCTATTAGCAGCATCAATATTCCATCATATTACAATATCAAATGTCACATACCTTATCATTATAATGCTCAACATTAAAAATGCTTTGTAATTATATATTTTTTCTATGTAAGTAATTATATATATCTTTATTATATCTTCACCTGACATCTTGTAATCCTTTCCTTCCATTATATTTATATTCAATGCACCATTCATTCATATAAACGTATCACTGTGATCTCATATCTTGCTCATCTCCACTGTTATTTTATAATCAACACATCTTCACCTGACTTCTTATAATCCTTTCCTTCCATTATTGTTATATTCAATGCATCATAAATATAATGTGTGTGATATAAACATTTTCTCTTTATGTAACCTTATAATATAACGTTACAGCTCTATCACCTGCTCGTGTAGCTTTGTATCTTTGCTAGCTAATGTCCATCGTCATTTTATAATCAAAACATTACATGAACAGAAAAACTGCCAATAATAAACATCACAATAAATGACAATGTGTTGAAACTTACCGATCTAAAACGGGATTGAGTCCATGAACAAACACCTCTCCTGCCGAATCGGAGGACGCTCGACACCCGGGGCTCTCTCCGTCTGAGACGCATCTCTCTGGGTCTCTCTGCTGCGCTCGCTCGCTGCTTCTCCTCACAATCTCCAAAATACTCTCTCAGCACCACAAAAACCCTTCTGTAGACGACGATCCATGATGGAGATTGTCAAATATAACTTTGGAAACAATCTATGAGTTGATACGAGCTCCCTGTAGCTAACCAATGCTACCTAGCCTGTGCGCTTCGTGCGTAAAATGGCGAAAGTGCACGAGAGAACAACAACATTGCCCATGTGCTTTTGGCAAATCTGCTTGAGAACTGTCAATCACTGCAATCGTGTTTTCATTGGTCAATACTCCCATCCATCAAAACATTGCCGATTACACATTGGCTGGCTGTATCCAGACTTTATCCAGCCAAAAACCGAGCTGCGTGATTGACAGGTTTCTAAGCCTGTCAGGCGGTCCCTTTGCATTTTGATCGATTACAGAGCCTGTGATTGAAGGAGAGAGAAGGGGGATGGCTCATTTTATCCGGAAGAGTCTAAACTACAGGGGTGAGATGGCTTTTGAGTGTTGGAAAATGGATTAGAATCGATATTTCTTTGAAAATAAACATGACGCGAACTCTATTTCGAAAACGCTCATGCAAACAAAGGAGGATATTTCATTTTTCCCCCTGTTTTTCGTTGTTTTGGATTAAAAACTGGGATGCATTTTGAAGAATGGACCCTTACATTGAAATGTATGCTGTTGTTTCTTGGATTCGTCCGAACTGATCTGAACCATACGAGATGAAAGATGAGTATAGCGGTTCATTTTGCTCATTTTCAAATGAGAGGTCCTTTTGCATTTAATTTAACCCTTTCCTCTCTGTTGTATTGATTGCAAAAACAAGTTTAGAACATGATTCTTGAGCGTTTTAGCTTTCAAATGATGCATAGTTTATGATAGTTAGTTGAATATTTGTTATAAAACAAAGCTTAAAAATGGTAATAAAAGTGTAGCCACGCCCTAGAGGGCCCGCCCTCGGGCCGGTGCTTGTTAAGAGGTTAAAAGTATAGAAATTAGTTCTAAGCTAATTATGAAAGTTGGATTTATTTTTTCAGTGCATGTGTTTTATTTACAATATATGGCTATTATCATGTGATTAATATTATAACTATGATTAATTATGTAGACAGACACTATATCACAACTAAAATAGTTTTAAGTTTTTCTTTGTTCAATTTGCACACTGAACATGGGTTGGAGCTCTTAATTTTGAAACTCTCAAAGTGCACCAGATTGATAATTTTAACATTTAAAAAGCACAAAATTTTCTTGCGGGAGCGTGCCCCCAATCCCCCTAGAGGGACAGGTGCACTCACCGATACTATTGAAACATCTTGTGAGAAAGACGGTATTGCCAATGCAATTGGAGAATTGTATTTTAGTTATTTCATCTCACATATTCAAGGCCGTACAAACTTCGGTTGTATCCATGTTCATATGTAGTGGGCCAGTCTGGGCCAAAATGCCCGAGCCACTTTTTTGTCCCAGTCCAGCCTTGCTCACCTGGCATTTCCATGACAACACTTGCAAAATCCAGTCGCCCATGCGTTTGCTATCATCAACTGACACTTTACAAATCAGACAAACGAATAATAAAATTAAAACATAAATGCAAATATTTGCATTGATTGTAAAATTAAGTTAATGCTAAAAATGTTTGTGTTTTAATGTTAAGATAATAACTTTCATGTTACTTCATGTAAATTCTAATCACTAATTAAAGATGTAATAATACCACGAGTCTGTTTTCACCCGTTATAATTTAAACATCAAAAACATGACTATTGATTCAATTGAATATGAGCTACAATTTATAAAGGCTATTCCACATGCACGAAGAGGTTGAATCCCAGGAGCTCTAAAAGAATGCATCTACTTCAAATGATGAATGCAGCCAAGGAAAATCGTGAAGAATGAAAAATTGCTGGAAAGTGGATAATACCACAGGTAAGACAAATGAATCTAAACATGTACCTGTGAAACGTTGGTCAGGAGAAGTGACTGGTTAATAAATAACTTATTTTAGGAAAAATATTGTTCTAATTATTGCACTTAAGACTGATAGCACATGCAGGAAAAAAAAAAAAAACATTGGAGAAACAAGCGAGTGACGATCAAATCATAGGATCAAATGCGCCTAAGCGAGTGACGTCATTCCTTATGTACGCGGTTTGTATCACCATATTATGGAACGCGAACGGGGCCTATGGAAATGTGAACGGGGCCAACAAGTCTAAACGAAACGCGTGAAATTTGACCGCGTTAACATGCACTGTTTGTCCGCGTCATGCGGCATTTTTTTCCGTGTTACTTTTGAAAGCGTAAACACGCACCCAGATAGCACCCCAGCAAACATTGGTCCGACGGTCGTGTCGTGTCCCTGGCCAAAATAGTTGCGGCCAGGACGTCATAAAATCGCTGAAAATATGTAACACAGAAAATTTCCTAAAAATGCATACAGATACATTTGTACATAATCTACAGTTGCATGCATAATTGTTATTTTAACTTTTAGTATCGGGTGAGAGGACGTCACCTGGCGACGTCTTTTACACGTGCATTTATAGTCCATCATGACCCTCTGATGAAATCCTTGTTAAATATGCAAAAGCTGCGCTAATCCTCGCATGGTTTATACCGCAATAATTAATGTAATTGCCGAAGTAGTTTTTAAGAGGATGTGAAGACGTCCAATGGCGTCCTTTACACGTCTAGTCAGGCTGTGAATGGACGTCCACTGGCGTCTTTTGCACGTCTACAGCAAGACAGAAAAAATATAAAATACACGATTTGCATACAATGTAAATATATTTACTTTATCTTGTTTTTATCAATTATAATCACAAAATGCCCAGTGTAGTCAAGTGATTGCAAAGCCACTGCATTTTATTCATGTTGTGCATCAGGTGTAAGTTGTTGACGTCCAGTAGGTGACGTCCTTTACACGTGCATTTATAGTCCATCGTGACCCTCTATGAAATCCTTATGGATTATGAAAAAGCAATATGCTTACACCTTGGCTGATATTGCAGTAAATAATTTAAATGCCCCAAGTAGTTTTTTACACTTACGTCCTCAAACTTTCGCCTTTACACAAAACTGTGCTACCGAGATTTGATAACAAATCCCGCTATATGTCAAATCCCGCGATATGATTGATTATCTCGCGATAAAGCAACAACGCAGCCAATTTCCTTTTTTTCTTCAACCACGACGAGGCGAGAGAGGACTCATGACTTGATGATCTGGGGCAATTTGTTCTACAAAAAGTTGACGAACTACTACAAATCTGCTGTTTGGTAAGTACATTTTGTATTATTTTATAAATGTGATTTGAGTTTTGTAATTTGACTCTGAAGGAACCGGAATAAATGATGCGTACACTTTCAACTGAAAGGTTTGAGTTTGGATAAAATTAACTAGCTAGAATTTCAGATTTTTTCACATTTTTTCCCGCCAGTGAGACCAGATTTTGTTGTAAGTCGCGCTTAAGCGACCGCAACGTTGCAAAAGCAGCAAAAGTCAAACAAAATGAAAGCGGAACGAATCTGCTCTACTCCTGCACGGACCCTTCATTAGTTCGGACCATTAAGGATGTTTCCATCATGATATTTCAGGTCCAAGTCAGGTTGTGTTTTGCAAAATTGTTAACATAATATCCCAAAACTGCTCTGTGATTTACTGTGTTTATATCTTACACTACAATAAAATTAACTTTTTGTGCAGGTGAGGTAATGCACAATGAAAATAGGCACATATCTGGAAGGAGACTACCTGATTCCTCACCTATGGCCTCAGCTTTACATGTAAAGTATGACTGTACATTTTTGCACATTGATTGTCTGTATGCAAAGAATAAATCTTACGTTTTTGATAATATTTGGAATGTATTGTGAGTGTATTATTGCCACTTAGAAGGCAGTTAATGTGCTCTCTATAATAAGGCAGTTTTCCAGTTTTGCTGTGTTACAAGTCTCTAACCATACTCTACAGATTACCAATTTTGTAATCACTTTTGTGAATTTTTTTTTTTTCACTTTGTCTTTCAGGGTGACATAACAAACAGCCATCTGTCAGACGTAGAATTCAGGAATCCTTCTCCAGGCCATCTGGCAGAACCGAAAAAGGCATGGCATTTTTCTTGTTTTATGTCCTTCACAAAGTTTTTTTTTTTTTTTTTTTTTTAATGGTGTTTATTGATTAAGGTGTCTTTGTATGTGAGACACCCCGTTGTATGTGAGAACTTTGCAATTTGCATCTTATTTTTTACACAATTTACATTGAATACAAACATACTTTTTTCTAAATCATAGTTACAAATATAGAGCCTATAAATTTCTGTCATTGCTCAAGAAAAAGCTAAAGTACAGCCAGCTAATTTCATAGTATCTAAGTCATTATTACACTGTGAAGTGAACATTTGAACAGCAGTCTTTTTGCTTCAAAATTTAAAATATGCAGACCAGGTGTAGCCAACCCTGATCCTCGAGAGCCACTGCCCTGCTTGTTTTCCAACTATTCCTGCCCTTCCAGCTTCTGACAACACACCTGATCCGTTAATAGTCAGCAGTCAGTAGAGCAGCGATAGTTTGGAAATAGCAGGAGTGAGGCTCTCGAGGACCAGGGTTGGCTACCTTAGATTTAGTCATTATGAATGATCATTATATGGCTACAATAGTTGACTAATAGTAATGTAGGAGCCTAAATGCAGTTGTTTGATGAATGATGTGATTTGTGTGATTTGTTTTGGGAAAAATGTTTACAGTGCTTGCAGATATTTATAGAGTTAATTGGGTAATTATCTAAAGCAAGCAAGTTGACGTCATTATCTAAAATGACGTGTATGTGTGACGCGGAGCTACGTGCGTGTGCGTGACGAGAGGTAGTTTCGCTTCTCGTCTCTTCTTGGAGGGAGGGGAATGCGTGCACGGACGGACGCACGGAGAGTGAAGCCACACAGTTTTTTGACCTTTAACTTTACTTTAACTTTACTTTAACTTTACTTTAACTTTAGCTTTAACTCTAACATGTTACTGTACTGATGTTTGTGGATTACTAAATAAACGAAGATATAAATCAAGAGTTGTCATGTGGATTCATTGAATTGGACGTGGACAAGGAGAGTGGATAAAGCGTCAAACTAAGGCTACATTCAGTGGAACAGTGGAACCTACATTAGTCAAAAAACTAGCTCCTCAAGGATTAACGGACTTTGGAACTACCTGATTCGAGACGAAGGAAGGAAGGAGGAAACTTTCACGGGGAAACCGTAAGTTGTAGCTTTCTTTGCTCTTCCGAGGATCGTTAAAGAGTAACTAAACACTTAACCAACTTTTTTTAGTTAATGATCTGTAAGAATGGAGCTTCATAAATGCTGTTCATTGATTCGAGTACATTTTTTGACAATTGGCAATAAAGTCTTTTAATTTTCAAATATATGGTGTAAAAACGTCTGAGTGCTGCCCTCTTCAGGTTAAACGGAAAGCTCCTGCAGCAGGGGTACTCTCTGACGTAGCGAACTCTCTGACACTACTCTGTCACGCCCTTGGTGCGAGCTCACCACGCCCTTGGCAGCCCCTGGTATAAAAGCATCTGGTTCCGTCAAAACTACTCTAGCGAGTCAGGAGTTGGATTTCTGAGTATTTAAAACGATCAGGATAGCATCATGAGAACCCGAACTCAAAAGATGGACTAATCATTTCTCTTTCCGGTGCTGACAGCATAGACTATATGGGACTGACAGGAAGAACGAAGACTCGGACCCGGCCGAACTCGAGACTCGAGAGATGAACTAATCTTTATTCTTTCCAGTACTGCTGTGCTATATCGCACGGCCGCTTCCTTTCGGCGCCCATGTTATGGTGTCGTTCACACCAGACGCGGAGCGCCGCGGCGAGGCGCAGCCGGCCCGCGCCGTGAAGTGCCAGTTTCGGCGTCTAGTCTATTTTTTCCGCGAGCCGCGAGTGATCGCGTCAATTCTGGAAGGAAGTTACACCAAGACACACTCTGACCATTCGGTAAATGTAATCAAGATTTTCGTAAGTAGCCTACTAGATGTTTTGGAATATTTAACATGACATTTTAATTATATAATGATGAAATGAACGAAATGATTCGATAAAAGATTAGTTCATTTTGCTGAACGAGACTCAAAGATCCGAGTCAGTAAAATGATCCGAACTTCCCACCACTACAGCTGTCAATTAATCCGTCACTGCAGGTCTCATGTGCACGCTCCCCGCTCAGCCCCGCCCTTGGCTCGTCCCCTCTGTCTCCGCTGGGGTCTGCCCACTTTTTTAGCATTTTTCAAATTTTGCCAGTGGGTGGAGTCAGGCTTTGACCAGGGGTTTAGTTACTCTTTAAAGAAACGAAACTGAAACTACTCTGCGCGCGCGAGAGAGAGAGAAATAAATAAATAAAAGGAGAATAGAAGTGGAACGCAGTTCGCGTGTGATAAGTTCACTCCGCGGATTTGATATTTGCATTAAAAGGTGTGTAAACATTCACTCATCATGGATGAACAATATAGTGAAAAGCGGACAGTAAAAATGACTGAGAAAGCTGTGGAACAACACAAGAACAGACAACTTAATGCACGCAGGCATAAGCTATCCCAGCTCACGAACATGATAAAGCATATCGTGCAATTAATGGAAGATGACGCAAATGCTGACGTCGTTAAAAATAAATTGCGTGTGGACTTCGCTGGTTTGCAACAGGAATTTTCCGACTCAAATTCAGATTTAAGAAAATTTATGTCTGATGAAGAATTCTCGGATGACCAAAAGAATTGGTTTGATCCTAACAATAAGACAATGAATGATTTCTTCTGGAAATGCGAGGAATGGATGAAAGAGGTCATGGAACGCTCTGAGCAGGCTGAAGAGTACAATAAACAAGTAATGCCCACAGATAGTAGGTCTAACGTTACTACATCTTCAAAACCCAGCATGAAACGCTCAAGTAGATGCGGATCACAATGTGGAAGTGCATTGTCATCTACATCTTCAGTGAGAATAAAGGCAGAAATGGAGCGTGCTTCATTAAAGGCTAAGGCGGCTGCTTTAAGAGAGAAGTTAGCTATAGAAAAGGAAGAAGCGGAGTTTAATGCTGAACAAAAAAGAATGGAAGCTGCGATAAAGGCTAAAAGAGAGATGCATGCAATGCAGACTGCTCTTGCAGAGTCAGATGCAAAAATGGAAGTTTTGCAAAGATATGAATGCACACAAGCAGAAGAGAGCATTATAGAAGATGATGAACAGATCGCTGAAACAAAGGTGAACATAACATACCAATCACCATCACAATACACCCGAGTCATGCCCAAGCTTGAAAACAAGGTTCATCTAGCAAGGCCACAAAGAGCCTCGTCGGTATTGAACATGGACCCCAACGACGGACCTGTGCTTGATAGTCTATGCAAGGCTATTTCTCAGCAAGTCGACGTCACTGAGTACCTCGTGAAGAATCACAAGGCCACATTACTCCCCGAGCTCGCTATTGCAACATTCAATGGTGACCGGCTTGAGTATGAATCCTTTATCAGATCTATTGAACATGGAATTGAGGGCCGCACTGGTGACAGTCGTGATCGTCTACAGTTTTTGTTGCAGTACACAAGTGGACAACCACATGAGTTGGTAAAAAGTTGCATTCACATGGAATCCTCAGCAGGTTATGCCAAAGCAAAAGAAATGCTGAAGGAGTTTTTTGGTGATGATTACAAGATAGCAGAAACTTACATAAAGGAGGCGTTGGATTGGCAGACAATTAGGTCAGAAGATGGCGTTGCACTGCAGTCCTTTGCATTGTTTCTTACAGGCTGCTGCAACACAATGACTGATATAAGCTACATGGAAGACTTGGACAACACAGCTAACATAAAGGCTTTGGTTAACAAGCTCCCATACAAACTCAAGGAAGCTTGGAGAAGGTCTGCATGCGACCTACAAGAAAAAACAAAGAAAAGGGCGAAGTTCAAGGATTTTGTTGAATTCGTCAACAAGCAAGTCAGATATATACTAAACCCACTCTACGGAAACATTCAAGAAACCATCACCAGACCGAAACAGCCGGTAAAACAGAAACCCAGACTACAGTACCCAGAGACGTTCAGACCAAAGAAAGTATTCACGGCGGCCATTGTCTCCTCCCAAACTGAAAACGAATTCAGGACCGAAAGTGACAAACAACCAACACCAAAAACACAGAATGCCTCTGTAGACGCATACAACAAGCCCTGTGTTTATTGCAAGGGAGAGCAACACAGTCTGGCAGTCTGCAGAAAACTCAAGTGCAAGCCACACAAAGAAAAAATTGACTTCCTGCGGAGCAAAGGTCTTTGTTTTGCATGCTTGAAGTATGGCCACATGAGCAGTAGTTGTAAAGAGAAAGCTCAATGTCAAGAATGCTCTCGACTGCATCCCACATTGCTGCACATGGATACTAAAGGCTTACGCGAAGAAACAACTACAAGCGAGCGTTGTGGACCGCAATCCGTTTCAAGCGCTCTTGTACACACGAAGGAAACTTTTGCAGTCACCGGGGCCGGTAAGGAAAACTGTGCTCTTTCAATCATTCCAGTACGTGTCAAGGCACAAAAGGGAACCGATGCAGTGACAACATACGCATTCTTGGATCCAGGTAGCTCAGCCACCTTTGCTACGGAGTCATTAATAAAACAACTGAGTATGAGCGGACGCAATACAAGCATCTTGTTACAAACAATGGGGAATGAATCTATTGTTAACACCTGCATCGTGAATGGACTGGAAATCAGTGGCTTGGATGGCAACCACTTTATTGAACTTCCCGAGGTGTTTTCACAGAAACATATCCCTGTAACCAAGGACAATATTCCCTGTCAAGAGGATATTGACAGTTGGTCTCATTTAAAGGAGGTGAAACTCCCCACTATCCAAGCAGAGGTTGGATTACTCATAGGAGCAAATGTTCCCAAGGCAATGGAGCCACTGCAGGTGGTTAGCAGCATGGACGACGGCCCGTACGCCGTGAGAACGATATTAGGATGGACGGTAAATGGACCACTCAGAGGCGAAAGCGATACGAGGGAGACAAAGACATTGACTAGAGTCACCACCAATCGTATCTCAGTAGCCAAACTAGAAGAGCTCTGGCAGCTGCAGTCCAAGCTGGACTTTCCTGATGCTGGACAAGGTGAAGACATCGAAATGTCCAAAGACGATCATCGGTTTATTGACATTGCAATGCAGAAATGTGGTACAGACTTTGAGGATGAGTTTGGTTCAGAAGCTGCCAAAACTGTGAAGAAAAACCTTTACGTAGATGATTGTCTTAAGTCAGTCACAGTGAAGGAACAGCCTTTGGATGATGAAGGTCTCCATGACCAGTGCGCTGGCCGCGGGTGGAGACGGGTTCAGTGTCTCGCTGATGTATTCTGGAGGCGCTGGTGTGGAGAGTGTCTAGTGCAGCTCCAAGAACATCAAGGATGGTTCACACCTGGAAGAAACTTCAGTGTTGGTGATGTAGTGCTGATCGCGGATGATTCATCGCCCAGAAATTCGTGGCCACTTGGAAGAATTGTGGAGATTTTTCCTGACAAGAAAGGCTTCGTTCGTCAGGTGAAGGTCAAGACTAAGAGCAACGAGCTTTGTCGCCCGAGAACAAAGCTATATCTACTTCAGGGATCGGAGGACGACGCATGGGCTGTTCCGAAGGCGGGACCCTATTTCGGATGGGGCGAAGACCAAGAATATTTCTTTAAATAGTTCATTAGTTATCATTCAGGCTCCTTTGATTTAAGTTTTTATAATTGTTTCAAGGACATTGATAACAATTAGGGGCCGGTAATGTAGGAGCCTAAATGCAGTTGTTTGATGAATGATGTGATTTGTGTGATTTGTTTTGGGAAAAATGTTTACAGTGCTTGCAGATATTTATAGAGTTAATTGGGTAATTATCTAAAGCAAGCAAGTTGACGTCATTATCTAAAATGACGTGTATGTGTGACGCGGAGCTACGTGCGTGTGCGTGACGAGAGGTAGTTTCGCTTCTCGTCTCTTCTTGGAGGGAGGGGGCTGCGTGCACGGACGGACGCACGGAGAGTGAAGCCACACAGTTTTTTGACCTTTAACTTTACTTTAACTTTACTTTAACTTTAGCTTTAACTCTAACATGTTACTGTACTGATGTTTGTGGATTACTAAATAAACGAAGATATAAATCAAGAGTTGTCATGTGGATTCATTGAATTGGACGTGGACAAGGAGAGTGGATAAAGCGTCAAACTAAGGCTACATTCAGTGGAACAGTGGAACCTACAAGTAAACTAGTCTAAATCCTTGCTACATCCACAAAGTAGTTAAAATAAAACAATATTGGTTTTCCTTTTTTTAATTAATTTATTTAACTACCCTCTTATTTAAGTCTGTGTTTTATGTTTTCATGAACAGATTTTCCTAATGTTGTCTTGCCTCTTGACCACTGCATTCGGGAGATAGCACAGAAGTGAGGGTATGTATGTTAATGTTTTTTTCCAGCCATTGGGTTGTCCTATCCAAAACTGAATTTACATTTTACAAATATTTACATTTTGAAATAGGTGGCACCAGACCCTCAAGCAGCGCTTACCCCATGTCAACTCAAAGTATTATGTGGTGTGGAGTTTTTTTTTTTGAGGTGAAGTCATCCTGTGTAATTTCTTTCACAGAATCATGTCAAATGCCAAATGCGAGGGGTGGTGACCAAATTGATAAGATGCTTTTCAACGCAACACCTTTGTACGAAGTAATTTAAGGTAATTTTGGCCTTATGACATTAAAAAAACATCTCTGTTCCTTGTCTTAATATTAATGTAATTTTTATTGTTAGCTTTTATCTAATCAGGGGACATTCTTTAAAAGACCACCTGTCTGGATGTTTTATTTTAATTATTTCACTATTCAAACACATTTAATGCAGAACATCTTTTATTGGCATAAGATTATAATGCTGAAAAATAACATTGCTATTTTCAGACATTTTCATACACCGTACATAATTAACCTAAAAATTTGCCTTTTTTTAAACCACATTATCTTTCCTCAGATGCTGTGACAAGGTGGAGCCCAAACGCCACAGACTCAGACGTTGATGCAGCAATGGCGGACACCTGCAGCACACTCAAGAAGAGCTGGATATAAAAATAGCCATAAACAAAACCAAAACCATAAAGCCATAAACAAATTTCGAAGACTCTAAATAATTTTATTTATGTCTGTAATGCAAGACTGAAGTAACTGAAAGTTAGTACTGCCACAGCTCTGACTTCTATTCATCACTGGTGGAATATTATAGAAAGACTATTCTGTAATATTATAGAATGTGTCGACTGTTCCTGTACTTTTGTTATATTCTGGTTTGATTAATGGCTGCTTAACCTTAATGTGTTAGAGAAAATGTCATTGTACTGTTTTTATTGTCTTTTTATCAATTTAACAACTGGAAGACATTTCAAATGTAATATTGTCAATAAAATGTCAATAAAATGTTGTTCTAATCTAAATGATAACTCTTTTGCTTTAGTCCAGAAGTAATGTGTTAATGTACACGTGTTTAAACCGTTTTATAGCGTCCAGGTCTGACCGGACCGATTTTGGACCTTTTTTAGAACCTAGTCTAGTTCAGATGTGTAGAAATATCCTGATTGACTGCCTTTCACGAACTTATACAATATGGGTGTAATTACTTTAAATGCAGGAATATATATATATACACATACAATTGGTAGCAACACATCCCGAAGAACAAAAAAATAAGCCCATTTAGACGTCCGTGGACGCGCAGAAAAGACGTGCAATTCACGGCCAGGTGACGTCGAGGACGTCGGTTCAACTTCCATATTGGAACTATTTTTCAACCATGACGGGACGTGTCGGATCGACGTCTTTTCAACGTCTTTCAACGTCTTTTCAACTTGTTTGCTGGGACACGTACGTCTGGCCGACATCGGCCAAACATCGAGCGTCGGCCTCCCTTCCTATGACGTCGCAGAGGCATCGGCCAGAGCCGTTAAATATGAGTTACGACACTCTTTGATCTCGCCGCCACGCGGTCACGTGGTTCGTGTAGCTCTCAATAGTTCCAAACAAACCTGCGTTGCCAATGATTTTAAAGCGGGGCAGACAGCAGAAACTGTATTTGCAGCAAATATCGGGAAATATTGACGCATAATGAACATTGATTTTTACGTTGACACTTAAATGGCTTGCATATAATAGCATTTTTTTTCTAGGTAGAAGCAGAAACGGCATTAATAAGTTTTTGTGTTTATTATTTGGAGGGAAATGGGGTTCTCGCATAATGTAGAATACATTAACACATCACAGCAAAGACCATTTGCAACACGTTTCTGTAAATATGATGGAGAGACGGCATTAACGTTAACAGTGTTGTCGGTTGAAATTAAAATGAAAATATGGTTACTGACTGGAATAATTCATAACATTAACGTTACTGTTGACAGGATTCAGTTAAGTATACATTTATATTTTATACATATACATATGTATTTGTGTGTGTTCTGATGAATGGTTTGAAAGGATGTAGGTTGTACATTAGCCATATTAAAACTAATCCTATAACATTAATGCTAGATCTAATTATTTCACTTAGTAACCATCTCTCCAGACACACACAAGCATATACACACACACACACACACACACACATACATATATACATATATATATATACACTCACCGGCCACTTTATTAGGTACACCTGTCCAACTGCTCGTTAACACTTAATTTCTAAGCAGCCAATCACATGGCGGCAACTTAGTGCATTTAGGCATGTAGACATGGTCAAGACAATCTCCTGCAGTTCAAACCGAGCATCAGTATGGGGAAGAAAGGTGATTTGAGTGACTTTGAACGTGGCATGATTGTTGGTGCCAGAAGGGCTGGTCTGAGTATTTCAGAAACTGCTAATCTACTGGGATTTTCACGCACAACCATCTCTAGGGTTTACAGAGAATGGTCCGAAAAGAAAAAAACATCCAGTGAGCGGCAGTTCTGTGGGCGGAAATGCCTTGTTGATGCCAGAGGACAGAGGAGAATGGCCAGACTGGTTCGAGGTGATAGAAGGGCAACAGTGACTCAAATAACCACCCGTTACAACCAAGGTGGGCAGAAGAGCATCTCTGAACGCACAGTACGTCAAACTTTGAGGCAGATGGGCTACAGCAGCAGAAGACCACACCGGGTGCTAAGAACAGGAAACTGAGGCTACAATTTGCACAAGCTCATCGAAATTGGACAATAGAAGATTGGAAAAACGTTGCCTGGTCTGATGAGTCTCGATTTCTGCTGCGACATTCGGATGGTAGGGTCAGAATTTGGCGTCTACAACATGAAAGCATGGATCCATCCTGCCTTGTATCAACGGTTCAGGCTGGTGGTGGTGGTGTCATGGTGTGGAGAATATTTTCTTGGCACTCTTTGGGCCCCTTGGTACCAATTGAGCATCGTTGCAACGCCACAGCCTACCTGAGTATTGTTGCTGACCATGTCCATCCCTTTATGACCACAATGTACCCAACTTCTGATGGCTACTTTCAGCAGGATAATGCGCCATGTCA
>JAQIUQ010000653.1:25000-29796 GCA_030378365.1 Hybognathus amarus
ATGGCAACATTATCTTAGATATTGAATAATGCTTTCACAGCTCTTCATCTGGCGTGTGTTTACATTATACAGATGAAGTTTGAAGCAAATCGGGTAAAAGTAAGAGTGTGATTTCAAAGCATTTTGCAAGTGAAACACTTTCTGCTGCCAGTTGGTGGCGCTATATATTTGACTCACAATAGTCACATCCATGTGATCGGCCTCTTACAACGAACACACTGCTGAAGTTTCATCAAGATCAGTTAATGTATGCAGAAGTTTTAACACACTTCCTTTTTGATTTATGGACCAAGTTAATTTAATTAATACACTAATTATATAAAACTATTGTCAATGCACTACAATTAAACAGGTTATATGTCTTTACTTATAAAAAATAAAAACAAAAACTTATTTAAAAAATACCAGGCTTAAGAAATGTATTTACTTTAGCAGGCCAGACACACAGTGAAATTATTAAGCCCCCTCCCCCTACACACACACACAGAGACTGTGTGTCAAAAGACTCAATCACACACACACACAGACTGTGTGACAGGCCTAGGCTCAGAAAGAGCATGATCATAATCAAACTACAATATCTGACTTTCTGTGGGTTTGAGCTTATTATTGTTAATTAGAAAGTTGTTTGGCTTGAATAGAACAATATACACGGCAAGTTTTGTAACTGTCAGTAAAACTAACCAAGTTATAACACACTTTATGTGTCCTTTTTTAGCACAAAAAAATCCGCCACGGCCAAACCGTTCGAGATATCAAAAATCCGTCCGGAATATAGCATCCTCAATGTCTTGACTTCTTGCACACCAAGTTCTGGTGGTGATTGGGTAACAGCATGGGTTGTAATTTGATGTTTTTCTAGGACAATTATTTAAAAAAAAAAAACATAATTCCCGACTTCCGTTTGAACTGTCGTAAAACTTAGAGCACGAAAGTTGTTTGGCCTGATGTGATCTATGAGTGTACCAAGTTTCATATTAATCCATGCACGTGTGTTTGATTTTATGGACAAATGTTCGAATCCCTAAAAGAATGCATCCTAAAAGAATGGTAAAGTTTGATGCGTCGCCACGGCAACAGTTTCAAAGATATCAAGAATCCATTCATAGGTCTTCATCTGCCGTGTATGTACATTATACAGATGAAGTTTGAAGCAAATCGGGGTAAAAATAAGAGGGTGATTTCAAAGCATTTTGAAAGTGACACACTTCCTGCTGCCAGTTGGTGGCGCTATAACTTTGACTCACAATAGTCACATCCATGTGATCGTCCTCTTACAGCGAACGCACTGCTGAAGTTTCATCCAGATCAGTTAATGTATGCTGAAGTTATGACACACTTCCTGTTTCACGTTTCTCGCCATAGTTTCGTTTCCTCGCCACGGCCAAACCGTTCGAGATATCAAAAATCCCCACACAAACTTTCATCCTCAATGTCTTGACTTCTAGCTGACCGAGTTTCGTCAGAATTTGGATCAGGAGCTCTAGGAGGAGTATTTAAAAGTTCATTGCGTGTGTTTTACAAAAAAACCTCAATAGCCGACTTCCTGTTGGGCTGGGGTAAAAAGCAGGAGCGCGAGGTATAGATGAAATTCTGCTATCGACATGTGTACCGAGTTTCATATTATTACATGCAAGTGTGTTTGAGTTATGGACCAGGTGTTCGGACCCCATTCCAGGGGGCGCTGACGAGCCGCCCTGCCACGCCCGGGTACCAGCTTCAGCCCGGCTCTGATGGCCGCGGGTTCTGACCCGTGTGCAAAGTTTCAAGAGTTTTCGAGCATGTTAAGGGCCCCGAAAAGTGCCCGAATAGTCGCTCAAAAAAAAAAAAAAAATAAAAATAAAAAAAAAAAAAAATAATCGGAAGGAAAACAATAGGGCTCTGCCGCCCTTTCAGGCTTGGGCCCTAAAACTTATTTAAAAAATACCAGGCTTAAGAAATGTATTTACTTTAGCAGGCCAGACACACAGTGAAATGATTAAGCCCCCTCCCCTACACACACACACACACACAGACTGTGTGACAGGGCCTAGGTTTTAGAAAGAGCATGATCATATTCAAACTACAATATCTGACTTTCTGTGGGTTTGAGCTTATTATTGTTAATTAGAAAGTTGTTTGGCTTGAATAGAACAATATACACGGCAAGTTTTGTAACTGTCAGTAAAACTAACCAAGTTATAACACACTTTATGTGTCCTTTTTTAGTCAAAAAAATCCGCCACGGCCAAACCGTTCGAGATATCAAAAATCCGTCCGGAATATAGCATCCTCAATGTCTTGACTTCATGCACACCGAGTTTGGTGGTGATTGGTAACAGCATGGGTTGTAATTTGATGTTTTTCTAGGACAATTATTTAAAAAAAAAAACATAATTCCAGACTTCCGTTTGAACTGTCGTAAAACTTAGAGCACGAAAGTTGTTTGGCCTGATGTGATCTATGAGTGTACCGAGTTTCATATTAATCCATGCACGTGTGTTTGATTTATGGACAAATGTTCGAATCCTAAAAGAATGCATCCTAAAAGAATGGTAAAGTTTAATGCGTTGCCACGGCAACAGTTTCAAAGATATCAAGAATCCATTCACAGGTCTTCATCTGCCGTGTATGTACATTATACAGATGAAGTTTGAAGCAAATCGGGTAAAAATAAGAGGGTGATTTCAAAGCATTTTGAAAGTGACACACTTCCTGCTGCCAGTTGGTGGCGCTATAACTTTGACTCACAATAGTCACATCCATGTGATCGTCCTCTTACAGCGAACGCACTGCTGAAGTTTCATCCAGATCAGTTAATGTATGCTGAAGTTATGACACACTTCCTGTTTCACGTTTCTCGCCATAATTTCGTTTCCTCGCCACGGCCAAACCGTTCGAGATATCAAAAATCCCCACACAAACTTTCATCCTCAATGTCTTGACTTCACGCTGACCGAGTTTCGTCGAATTTGGATCAGAGCTCTAGGAGGAGTATTTAAAAGTTCATTGCGTGTGTTTTACAAAAAAACCTCAATAGCCGACTTCCTGTTGGGCTGGGGTAAAAAGCAAGAACGCGAGGTATAGATGAAATTCTGCTGATCGACATGTGTACCGAGTTTCATATTATTACATGCAAGTGTGTTTGAGTTATGGACCAGGTGTTCGGACCCCATTCCAGGGGGCGCTGACGAGCCGCCCTGCCACGCCCGGGTACCAGCTTCAGCCCGGCTCTGATGGCCGCGGGTTCTGACCCGTGTGCAAAGTTCCAAGAGTTTTCGAGCATGTTAAGGGCCCCAAAAGTGCCCGAATAGTCGCTAAAAAAAAAAAAAAAAAAAAAAAAAAAATAAATAATCGGAAGGAAAACAATAGGGCTCTGCGCCCTTCAGGGCTTGGGCCCTAATAATGAGATGTTTCTTGAGCATCAAATCATCATATTATACTGATTTCTGAAGGATCATTTGTGACTGAAGACTGGAGTAATGATGATAAATTCAGCTTTGATCACAGGAATAAATTGCACTTAACTAACATATATATATATATATATATATATATATATATATATATATATATATATATATTACTGTTTTTTTTCTTGTTGTATTTCTAATCATATAAATGCAACTTTGGTGAGCAGAAGAGACTTCTTTTAAAAACATAAAAAAATCTTACCGATCCAAAACTTTTGATTGGAAGTGTATACACTTTGTTCTTGAAACTTTTATGTCAAAGCCATTTGAATAAAAAAAAATTGTGTGTTTTGAATTTTGGAGGGAAGGGGGACTGCTCCCATAAGGTATAATACATTTCCAATATTTACTGTGTATATTTTCCTCGTGCTTCTATGGTCATAATTAATAACATCCTTATGTTATGTTAAAATACATTCCCATAAACCTGCACAACAAGCAAATAATCAATTGAAGCTGCTCAGTTTATGTCAAGAAAGAAGTTTGGTCAACAGTAAAAAATATACAAGGCAACCAATTGCATTCAACAAAACATTTAATTATATATTATATCTAGAGTGAGGGTAGGTAAGTTTTCCTTGAATGTTCGTCTCCAAAGAAACTTGTTCGACTTCCCACAGGGAGAGCAAGATGGCAGAAAGCAGGCCAGTTAAGGAATACAAGTGTTCACAATAGCCATTACATTCTGCCACTGAAGCTGATGATCTGGAGACCTGCTGGTGAATCGAGAATCAGTCAAATGCTTAGCAGCCATACACTGATAACAAAAGCATTCAAACTCCACGTACTCAAGTAATGCTATAGTTACTTGTATTTGTGTGTGACTGCATTCCCCTGCCAGAAGCAAAGCGTGTCAATAGGCCCTAGAGGAGACCGGGTCTGGAAGAAAAGCCTGTTGCTGTTGGAGAAAACTGATAGTGGTAAAGTAAAGGAAACGGTGTTAAATATAATACATTAAAGGACAGATTAAAATACACATTTAAAGCCTATGTTTCCTAAACATTTTCATGAGGTTAAGAGTACACACCTACAGTTAACAGTTACATTTGTCGCTACTCCTGTACATAATTTGAAATTAAATGAGAACAAAAATATCTATATACAAACCACTATTGTTATTAAAATTGCTGTTCTTACAACAACGTTATGGAAGAAGCTGGATGATTATTTTATCAAATTAGGGAAAATATAATTTTATATTTTCATTGCACTATGAGATCATATAAAGCGAATCGGTTACCTAACGTAACCTCGGTTCTCTCTAGATGAGGGAACGAGTATTGCGTAAGCTAGCTTACGCTACGGGAAAGATTCTTCTTTGCCGAACAATTGAAGCCAAAAATT